>MU223426.1:3659447-3686641 GCA_018584345.1 Thuja plicata | reverse complement strand
TCCACAGCAAACCAAGATCACCTGCAAGCAAAATACCGAAAGCTGTAGAACAACCTGTGAGAGAGAGAGAGAGCTAGGGTTTTGAGAATCTCAGCGGAGTGAGAGTAAAATGTATTTCTCAAAAGAAAATGAACAATAATTACAAAAAAGCGGCTTATAAGGTGAGAAACCCTAAAGCCGGAGAAAGCTAGGTTTGTGCATAAATAATTAATAAACATATTAATTATTATGCACCTAAATGACAAGCTTAAGTGAAAATAGAATAATAGCGACCTTTAATAATTAAATCAGATAGACTTAATTATAAAGGTAAATATACTATTACTCTAACATGTTGTACACACTAGACCAGATATTGCACATGCAGTAGGAATTGTTGCTAGATTTTCTGCTAATCCCAGGGAATCACATATGACTACTGTGAAAAGGATTTTAAGATATCTAAAGAACACTAAGGAATATGGCTTATGGTATAGAAGAGAAGGAAAATTTGAACTTAAGGTGTTTACTGACGTTGCTTGGGCTGGAAATCTCAATGATCGGAAGGGAACAACTGGAGGAGCATTCTTTATGGGTGACAAACTTGTCACTTTTACCCAAATTTTCCCATTATAAAGATTTTGGCTATAGGTGGAGTAAAATGAGGCTCCCATGAGGGTTGAGCCTAGCCTGTGAGGTTGAACTTAGTTTCTGATCTTGGTTCTGTTTTACAGTCTCTTCAGTCTTTGTCTTGCTCGTGCCCATGCAAAATAATTGAAGTGTTAAAAAAAATATGTATTTGATAAAACCCTAGTTACCCAAGATCTGTTCTAAATCCTTATTACCTTTTAGGTGACTTAAGTTCTTCAAATTCCCATGTGCACATTTATAACTTGCATAAATCTCTAAGTTGCGCGATAAAAACAAAATATTCTAAATCATCTGGTGACCTAGAAACTCTTGCTAGTCTCATGATCTCGTGAAAGAAAAGCATATTCCATTTTGATCAAAGACTCAGCGATGATAGTTGGATTGAATGATGATTAGAAGGGATTTGGGTAATCTCTTAATACAAACTAGAGTTGGAAAAGGATCTGGAGATCATGCGACTCAGTGTAATTCCTTTCTACAGGTGTGACTTAAGTTCGGAGATGGGTTAAGTTAATAGCCTTTTAGTTGGGTGGTCTCATAATCAAAAGGAATATTCTATCAAGAAATAGAGAATTGGCGACCATCACCCAAATTAAAGGAGGTTTAACGCTTGTCGCATAATCTCATGATAAATCTAGGGTTAGTGGAAAGGTTGGGAGACTTAGCGGCAAAGAGAAAGTATTAGCCCAAGGTTATGAGGCATTGCCTGAGTAAATAAAATGATCCAGTGGCTACATTTTAAAATGTAAAAGGATTGAAATCTCAACTATCAGTATAGAAATCCATGCCATCTGTGACCGTTAGGATTTAAATATTCAAAGGAAATTTGAATATCTGATCTCAAAAGTTATTATAGAACCAGCTTGCAGAGAGGTAGATGAATCAACCAACTTTGCAAAAGCAAAATTGATGGTGGTAGGAAGATTTTAGAAATTATATCTGATCGATCAAAGAAATTATCCGTGGCATTCTTTCTACCTTCTTATTTCTTTAGTTTGTAATCTTTCATTGATGTTTAGATATTGCAAAGGATTTTTGTGAGATTTTTCTGTCCTTGGGATTTCTTGTCTGAATCTCTCTTACTAAATTAGAGTATACTGAGTGATTTCTAGTAAAACATTGGAGTCTTTGAGCCCTCTTTCTTTTTCAATAGTGTGTACTACTGTGGATGATTTGATTTAGATGAGTTTGTGGATATTCTACAGTCCCCTATCATTTTGTCTCATTCTTGTGCTGAATTGCAAAAATGGATGTCTGTTTGTAGGTCATAGTCTGTGTCTACTTATAGTAAATACACTATTGTTTGTGAAATTACTTCTTTCCCTGAATAGCCTCTATTTGTCTCAAGCCTCTCTATGAAATATTTATGCAAACCTATCTAGGAAGTTGTGTTCTTTTGGTTCCAAGGTTTTCATGCTAAGATTAGTCAATGTATTATGATTTAGGTCACCTTCGGTGTATCACCTAGTAGATAATTTGCTTTCAATCATTTCCCTTTCATGTATTCCTTCTACCCCTTTTCCTCAAGAATTTAGTTTTCTGTTAAGAAGCAAATTTGGGTGACATATCAAGAGGATTCATCCTAGAATCTAGAGGTCTCATCTTGGTTAGAAAAAGGTCCCACAACCTTGAGATGATTCCCATGTTACACTAGATTACCACGACTACAAGAGCTTGGATAAAGGGTGCAAATCTAGGTATCTAATAGTTCTGGCATGCCCAGTGGGACCCCAATTGAAGTTTACTTACCAAGATTATGCTATTTCTAATATAATGGTTGCATAATCAAGACTTAAAGAGGTTTCCCTATCAAGTATATCTGGCGACTCCATTGGTGAAGAATAGAAGACCCAATCCTATTCAAAGTTTATGAGAAAAGTTGAAAGAAGAAGCTCAAAGCTTTCTCAGTTCACACAGCTACCTTCCAAAAGGAACTATAGAAGATCATCTCAAAGAACACCCCCTACTAGGAGGGTACAATCTACACCACCTGATACTTTAGAGAGGAGACACTGACCTTTTCATTCCAGAAGAAGAGGAAGATCCCTAACTAGGGAACTACAAGAACATTCAACTTTTCCCATAAATACAACTCTCACAGTTGCTACTCAGCAAGTCATAGCTCCTGCAATGGTGAGGAAATTTGCTTTTGCCCCTTCAATCAAGGAAGCACCTTGAAATTTTCTCAACATCATGATGTGCCTCTGGTAGCACTTAAAAGTCTACCTAATTTCATAGGTGAAGGGAAAAAAATAGCTTTTGAACACATAAGAGACGTAACTACTATCTTTAGTATACATAACATCATAGAAGAAGATGTGGCTACCAAGATATTAGCAGCCTCTTTCAAAGGTAAGGCCTTAGAATGGTTTAGAAATCTCACTGTCGGTTCCATTAATTCATGGGATAGATTAGGAGATGCATTAGGTAAATAATTTGAGGATAAATCAGATAACTTATATCTGGTAGAGCAACTGACAACCATTAAAAGAGCTCCTCAGGAACAAATGATAGACTTCAATAGCAGATTTCTTAAGACATGGAACAGAATTCCTACCTCAGTAAGACCTTCAGCTGATCATGCCTTCCTATATTTTTTAAGAATTCTAAATAGCAATATTTCTGTCATGAGTCAATCTATGGGAGGTACTTCATTACCTCAAGATTTTGACATCATTGTCAAGGCTTAAAACTGTTTAATACAAGCTGGCATGATAGCCCTGAGGCCACCTATGTCCATATTCCCTAACATACAACCAAGCATGCCTTTGAAAATAAATCCAATTCCTCCAATACCCACTATTGTAACACCTCAAGCAAGTACTAGTTATGGGGAAGTAAGGGAGGACCCTTCCCAGGAACTATTAGAATGAAGAAGAAATCAGGAAGAGATGAAGAAATTAATGCAAACTATGAGTAATGAGCTGATTAGTATAAAGAAACAAGGGCAGGGGAGTAGATCCCCTCTTCAGCAGCAAAATTAGAGTCCCAATCAACAATATCAAAATCAGGGACAATCTTATCAATAGAATAGACCCCAATTTCAAGGAGGTTATCAAGGGCAAAGGCAAAAATACAATCATAGACCATCTCAGACTTATAATCCTACCACTCTCAATTTTGTAAATCTAGTTAGGGATGTAGTCCCAAGTCAAAGTAACCTTGCTGCAGAGATGGAGTGGTGTTACCCTTGCAACCAATCCCACAACTAGACAATATGCTTAAATGGGAGGGTACACCAAGCATTGATGGTTCAACGTGCCTCACTTACTCAATCAGAGGTTTCTCCCAATGAACTACCTCCTCACCAAGAGGCACAACATGATGAAACTGCTCTTTTTAATTGGGAGCAACAAGATTTCAATGGAGCAAATGGTGAATCCACCATTACTTCCAACACCAGGTCTAAAAGAAGAGCTCAAGACATGGAACAAACATGAGATAAGGCTTCTATGTCTACAAAATCTTCACCACCCTGTGCTCCTATCATGCTGAAGCAGGCCCCCACCATTCTAGTCAAAGAAAATTGACCTTCTAAGGAGGTTGAGCCTATCATAGAAAAGATACACCAAAGAGTACACACAACTATACCCTTCAACATAGTGTATAATATGAAGAAAACAAATAGCACTATGTCTATGTGGGACTCTTTGGCTATTCCGGGACAACCTAAAATGTTAAAGAAATCAATGACCGAAGAGAAGATTCCTTAGCCACCTATAATGAAAGAGGTTGTTAAGCCAGTATTAGTTAACACTGATAATTGGGAGGAGATTCCAAGTGGCAACTCCAGGGGTAATACTGTGCAAGGTAGGAACTCAAAACCCCCCCATTTTATGTATCTTTAATTATTGGAAAATCTTTGATACATAATTGTATGGTAGATAGTGGGGCTACTAGCACTATTATGCCTAAGAAGGTAGCTAACCAAGTAGGTTTTAAATATGAGCCTTTCCAAAAGAAAGTTACCTAGCTTGATGGTTCTTCAGTGAACATGATATGTGTAGCTAAGGACACCAGCCTAGTCCTCCATGCAAGCCCCAATTTCTCTATCCTACTTGACATATACATAATAGACCTCCCCACTTTATTTTCCATATGCTTGTCAAGAGAATTTACAGCCAAGATAGAAGGGTATCTTTCCTCTGATTGGTCACACATGCTTTTTCTTACAAGGTATGGGACTAAGGTCACTATCAAGTCTGAATCATTGGAAACACACCATGTAGAACCTTATGTGTCCAATGTACTTAACGCAAGTTGTCTTGCACTTGATGATGATGACTTCCCAATCATCAAGGAAACAAAAACCAAGCTAGAAGGTATCCTAGACATATATTTAGATGAGTTAGAATCTCAGAGACCCTCTGAGGCCCAGGGCAATGTTATTTGGGAATTTGGTTTGGGGTCTTATTTGATTCAAGAAGAGGGTTTCATAGAGCCAAATCTCTCCAAGAAAAACAAAGGTTTAGAAGATCAATGCGGCCAATTTTGGGAGCTATACTTTGACGGTGCTAGAAGAAAACATGGTGCTGGTGGTGGTGCAATGCTAGTTTCCCCAAAAGGGGAGAAGTACTATGCTGCCTTTAGGTTCAGTTTCTGCTGCACTAGTAACACCGCTGAATATGAGAGCCTAGTGAATGGATTGGAATGGGCCTAAAGGAGAGGGATCATAACTCTAAAGGTATAGGGTGACAGCGAGCTAGTTGTCAGCCAAGTAAGAGAGATGAGTGCGACTAAAAATGATATAATGAGAGCATATAAGAATTGAATTTTGGATACAATTGAAGATCTCCATGCTTTCAATATTGTCGCAATCCCTAGGAAATTGAATCAAAATGCAAATAGATTAGCTATTGTTGGCTCTTAGTATGATATCCCTACAAGTATTTCAAAAGAGAGGGATCAACAGCATATCAAATTGATTTTTAGACCTTCTATTCCTGATAACAATATCAATTGGTAGGTTTTTGACAGTGACAAACAAATTCTACTGTTCCTATTTGAAGAGGACATTTTCTCAGAACATAACCAAGATAGATTATTGAGAACTATGGTGATCAAGTGATACAACTAAGATCTAATAAAATTCCTAAAGAGCTTGTCACCCTGGAGTCTATCTTCAACAGAGATGACCAAGCGTAGAAGAGCAAAGTTGGCCTGGTAGTCCAACAAGAACATTGTACTGATTTAAGGTTAAAACCAGGTAAAAGTTTATAATTTGTGAAGGTAAATACTAATTTGGAAGAACAGGCTTACACCCAATTATTTTGAGAGTTCAGTGATGTCTTTGCATGGCAATATGAGGATCTCAAAGGTTTTGATCCTGCCCTTTCTCAATATACCATTGAATTGGAACCTAATGCCGAACCAGTTAGGCAGAAGCAAAGGCCTGTAAATCCTAAGTTAGAACCACTCATGCATAAAGAAGTCCTCAAATTAATAGAGAGCAGTATCATCTACCCCATCAAGCACACCAGTTGGGTTTCCAACCTCATTCCTGTCAGGAAGAAGAATGGTGAGTTAAGGCTATGTGTTGACTTCAACAACCTTAATAGGGCATCCCTAAAGGATCATCATCCATTACCCTCTATGGAGCAGATCCTACAATGTGTCTCTAGATCTGAGATATTTTCATTATTGGATGGCTATTCGGGATACAATCAAATCCTAGTTCATGAAGAAGATCAATATAAGACTATGTTTACAACCAAATGGGGGACCATGACTTATCAAAAGATGCCCTTTGGTTTGTCTAATGTAGGTGCTACTTTTCAAAAGGAAATGGATATGGCCTTTAAAAGCCTCATGTACAAATTTGTACTGGTCTATTTAGATGACATAACTATTTATTCTAAACATGCAACAGACCATATTAAACATTTGAGGAAAATATTTGAAATGTGTAAAGAATTTGGGATATCTCTTAATCCCAAGAAATGTGTGTTTGTAGTCCATGAAGGAAAACTATTGGGATATATAGTATCCAAAAATGGAATTACAATAGACCCTTAAAGGATTGCAGCTATCCTAGAGCTACCCTTACCACATCAAAAGAAAAGTCTTCAATATTTCATAGGAAGGATTAACTTTGTCAGACGTTTCTTGCCCAATATTGTAGATCTATTAAGGCCTTTGACAATAATGTTGAAGAAGAATACATCTTTCTATTGGAGAAAAGAGGAGAAAGATAGTTTCCAAACCATTAAAGAGTCTCTAACAGAAGCCCCTACCCTATTAAATCCAAACTTCAGTAAGGACTTTATCCTTTACGCGTATGGAGGATCATATGCTATTTCTACAATATTGACCCAAGAAAATTCTGAAGGATTGGAACAACCTAATGCCTTCTTTAGCAAAAGTTTAGAAGAATATGAATAGAGATATTCTTTTTTGGAGAAACATGTACTCACTGTAGTGAAGAGCCTTAATAAATTTAGATATCTGTTAACCCACAACAAGGTACAATTGAAAGTAACCCATCTTAGTGTCAAGGAATTCTTGCTTTCCAGGGACCTGAATGGAAAAAGACCCAGTTGGGTTACTAAGGTCATGGAATATGACATTAATATCCAAGTCACCAAGTTAGTAAGAGGAAGAGGTATTTGTGAGAATCTAACAAAGGATGAGAGTTTGAAGAGATCTGAGAAAATAGATGCATCCCTAATCATGCATTCAACATAAGATCATGCCGAGGCAGCAGGTTGGTTTCCTAACATGATCCATTATTTGAAAATAGGGGAATGCCCTGAAGATCAAAATTCAGCAAAAAGAAGGTACTATAGGTTACAATCTGTTCCTTTTGTGCTGATAGATAACATTCTTTTTAGAAAAGATCACAATGGTGTCCTTTTGAGATGCATAGGTTTAGAGAAGATAGCATATGTCCTATTTGAATTTCATGATGGACCTTATAGAGGTCACTTCTCTCCTAGGACTACTACTTTTAAGATCATGAGGGCTGGATAATATTGGTCGTCCATCTTCAAGGATAGCCATGATCACATAAGAAAATGCATCAAATGTATCATGTTTGCAGGAAAATAAAAACTTGCAGCCTTTCCCCTTCAACCCATCAAAGTAGAGAAACCTTTCATAAGATGGGGCATAGATTTCATTGGCATGATCAATCCTCCATCAAGTGAAGGTCATAAATGGTGATTACTACAATAGATTATTTCACTAGATGGACAAAGGTGGTGACATTGAAGGAAGCAAATGAGAATACTATCCTAAGATTTTATGATGATATAATTCATAGATTTGGTGTCCATGACTCTATTATTTCAGATAATGCATTAGCATTTATAGGCCCGAGACTGACTGAATGGCTAGTCAAACATGGAATTTACTTGAACACAAGTTTGAACTATTACCCTCAAGGTAATGGTTTAGTAGAAACAATGAATAAGAACTTGATTAGGATAATCAAGAAAACCCTACAAGACAACCAAAGAGATTGGCACACCAAACTAAAATCTGCATTGTGGTTAGATAGAATTACCCCAAAGTAGATCATTGGGAATTATCCCTACATGCTAGTGTATGGAAGGGAGGCTAAGTTGTCCATTTTAACTAAATTTCTAGCTCTAGACTTAGCTACTCAGTATCTCTTGTTTGAAGAAGAAGATCCTTTATAGATTAGGTATGCTCATATTATGGAATTAGAAGAACACAGAGATAAGTCCATGAAGGATATGAAATTCCACCAAATGCAGACAAAGAAAATCTTTGACAAGATAGCCATGACTAGGAGTTTTAAGATTGGAGATATAGTCCTCAAATGAGATGAATTCAAATCAAAGCCCGATAGACATACTAAGTTTGATTCCTTATGGGGAGGTCCATTCATCATCATAGAGTGCAAAGAACATAATGATTTTTAGCTATCAACATTTGGAGGAGTTCCCTTGCCCATTTCGGTAAATGGATTCCATTTGAAGCCTTGTTTCAAGGTTTGTCCTTCCTTGTAAATATTGTAGATGATTTCCCCGCTCTCTCTCTTCCTTCTTTCTAGATTAATTTCCTACTTTCCTTAAAATTTCTTGTGCATAGTTAGTTGTTTTACCTTTTGGTTTCTATCTTCTTCCAAGTTTCTTTTTGATCAAATAATGATTCTATGCCCAATGGATATCAAAGGCTACTGGTTCTCAATGTCTAGCAGGCAGACATCCTGCATAAATTGCCAAGGATGTTAACCAAATTTTCCCATAATGAAGATTTTGGCTACAGGTGGAGTAAAATGAGGATCCCAAGAGGGTTGAGCCCAGCCTATGAGGTTCACCTTAGTTTCTGATCTTGGTTTTGTTTTATAGTCTCTTCAGTCTCTGTCTTGCTCGTGCCCATGCAAAATAATCTAAGTGTTAAAAAACCTATGTATTTGATAAAACCGTAGTTACCTGAGATCTTTTCTAAATCCTTATTACATTTTGGGTTACTTAAGTTATTTAAATTCCCATGTGTACATTTATACCTTGCATAAGTCTCTAATTCGTGCAATAAAAACATAATATTCCAAATTATCTAGCAACCCAGAAACTCTCGCTAGTCTCGTGATCTCGTGAAAGAAAAGCATATTCCATTTTGATTAGAGACTCAACAATGATCGTTGGATTGGATGATGATCGGAAGGGAGTCAGGAAATCTCTTAATACAAACTGGTGTTGGCAAAGGATCTGGAGATCACGCGACTCAGTGTAATTCCTATCTATAGGTGTGACTTAAGTTTCAAGATGGGTTATGTTAACAACCTTTCGGTCTGGTGGTCTCGTAATCAAAAGGAATATTCTATCAAGAAACAGAGACTTGGCGACTGCCACCCAAATTAAAGGAGGTTTAACGCTTGTCGTGTAATCTCATGATAAAGCTAGGGTTAGTAGAAAGGTTGGGAGACTTAGCAGCAAGGAGAAAGTATTAACCCGAGGTTATGAGGCATTTCCCAGGTAAATAAAATGATCTAGTGGCTACATTTTAAAATGTAAAAGGATTGAAATCTCAACCATGAATATAGAAATATGCACCACCTGGGACCATTAGGATTTAAATATTCAAAGGAAATTTGAATATCTGACCTCAGAAGTTATTACAGAACCAACTTGCAAAGAGGTAGATGAATCGGTTGATTTCGCAGAAGCAAAATTGATGGTGGTAGGAAGATTTTAGAAATTATATCTGATTGATCAAAGATATTTATAGGATGCATTTATGAATGAAAGTGTTAGGGTTTCTAAAATAATCCTTTTGTAATTAGTTTTAACCCTAACAAGATCAGATTTACTCCAAGCCTATGTGCTAGGGAGTATATATATTAGTTTTGAGAGCTTTAGAGCTCAGAGTTTTCCTGACTTGGAAATTATCCGTGAAATTCTTTTTCCCTCTGATTTCTTTAGTTTGTAATCTTTCATTGATGTTTAGATATTGCAAAGGCTTTTTGTGACATTTTTTTTGTCCCTGGGCTTTCTTGTCTGAATCTCTCTTACTAAATTAGAGTATATTGAGTGATTTCTACTGAAACATTGGAGTCTTTGAGCCCTCTTTCTTTTGCAATAGTGTGCACTATTGTGGATGATTTGATTTAGATGAGTTTGTGGATATTCTATAATCCCCTGTCATTTTGTCTCATTCCTATGCTGAATTACATAAATGGATGTCTATTTGCAGGTCATAGTCTTTTTCTACTTATAGTAAATACACTATTGTTTGTGAAATTACTTCTTTCCCTAAATAGCCTCTGTTTGTCTCGGGCCTCTCTATGAAATATTTATGCAAACCTATCTAGGAAGTTGTGTTCTTTTGGTTCCAAGGTTTTCATGCTAAGATTAGTCAATGTATTATGATTTAGGTCACCTTTGGTGTATCACCTAGTAGATAATTTTCTTTTAGTTATTTCCCTTTCATGCATTCCTTCTACCCCTTTTTCTCAAGAATTTACTTTCCTATTAAGAAGAAAATTTGGGTGACATATCAAGAGGAACCGACCTAGAATATGAAGGTCTCATCTTAGTTAGCAAAAGGTCCCACAACCTTGAGATGATTCCCATGTTACACTAGATTACCAAGACTATGAGAGCTTGGATAAAGGGTGCAAATCTAGGTGTCTAACAGTCACATGGATAAGCAAGAAGCAAGGATGCATCTCCTAGTATACTACAGAAGCAGAGTATGTTTCTACTGCTGCAAATTGCACAAATATTGCATGGATTAAACAGTTACTGGAAGGTATGCATATGAAGATCTTAGAACCAATGATTATCTATTGTGATAACACTAGTGCAATAAACATTTCCAAAAATCTAGTCATGCACTCCAAGACTAAACACATTGCTATCAAGTATCATTATTTGAGAGAACAAGTTCAAGCAAAGGAAGTGATACTTGAGTATGTGCAATCAAAAGAACAATTGGCCGATATCTTCACCAAGCCACTATCCAAGCATACATTTGAGTACTTGAGAAAGAGACTAGGGGTCAAACCCTTGTCTACCAGTCAGTAAAAGACTGAAGGCTGCATCAGCCTACATATTATCAGAATATCATTAATGTTGATGCAAGCAAAAGTATGAACTTCAAAGCTACATCTATATACAGACATGTATATATCAGAACCGAGCACTAGAGCATATTGTTGTATTGCTGATGGATAAGGGAAATTCAAGGAATATATTATGAATGGAGAAAAATGATTGTTTGACATGAATGTCAGATATTTGTAAGATATTTGTTTGGCATTTCTATCAAAGGGAGAAAAATTATCCATATTATCATATCTTTCTAGAAATATAAAGAGATTATCCACTATCATATTACTCCAATGGGGAGGATTATATCCTTAGGGAGAGAAAATTGTATAGAAATATTATACAAAGGGAGAATTGCTAACAAGAGAAAAAGACATCAAAAGAGAGAGAACAGTCAAGGGAGAGAAATTGACACAAGGAGAGGATGCAACACATCAAAAGAAGAAAGAATGAAAAGCTGCAAGAATCAAATCTAAGCTAAAATAGAGCTTACCAAAGGTCAGACATTTATCAGTTGACAGAACAAAAAGATTGGTAGTTTGATGAATCTCAACTGTTGTATTTCATATTGTATTAGAAATAGTATAGTGTGATAATATAGTATGTTTCCATCAATTCCAAAGGGAGAGATTGATGACATGTAACTGATTAGATGTTTGACAATGATAAGTTGAAGATAATGCAAGGTATTAAATCAGTTAATGTATTGTATTGTCATTGATGTCAACTTAATATCATCTGTATGTTCATGTACAAAATACCAAAGAATTTAGAGAATCAATGGAACAAAGGTTATGCTTTCAGCAATGCATAAAAGACAAATATTCACTTAGTGAAAAAAAACCGATGGAGTGCACACCGATGGTCAAAGAAAAGAAGAATAGTCACTATGATACCCGATGCACTAAAGTATAGTGTTGCCTGATGAAGAAAAACTAATGTGATGCCCGATGAAGAAAAACTATTGTGATGCCCAACGAGCAAAGTCAAAAGGTTGCCCAACAGACGGAGATCATGAAGCTAACTAGAATCTCACCGAAGGAACTGTCAGTTGTCACTAACAACTAACTTCAGAGGTGATCGACATAATAGAGAGCTCAGAAAATGACAAAATATCTAGCTGGCAAGAGCTAAAGATAGACTTAACTAGTTTTTTTATTTGTTTTATTTGACCAGAGTTAAGTGATTGATTTAAAGATGATTTGTACAGTTGGAAAGAAGATAATTACGAGACAAATTAGGAGTTATGCTTTAAATCTAAGCAACTGGATTGTTATTCACGATAAGAATCAAGAATCAAGAAACAATGAATATCATGTCTATATAAGAGACAAGCTTAATTCACTTATGAATGGGATGAAGGGGAGAAAATAGAAAGAGGATGATAAAGAGAAGCTGATGAAGAATAAATTCATACAGTCTTGATCAATCAAGCTGAAGGAGAGCTAGGCATTCTGGAGACACCAATGAATAGTGAGCACAGCATCGCAGAGCAGAAAGTGTGGAGCACAAAGAATTGAATTGATACATTGATCAGAGAGGTAATGTACTTAAATAGATCTAAAAAATATTCAATTCAAAGTTGCATCATGAATAGGTCATAGTGTTTTAGTTTAACCATTGAAGCATCAAGTCTCTTAAACGAGTAGGACTTAACAATCTTCTGTATATTGAGGTACATCCCAAGGAGTTCCAAAAAGGTTGATTCATGAAAGTAGCATTGGATTTTCATGATACCTATTGACAGTAGATGCCTGATACTAAGTAACAACCTCTATGTATAAAATCCTCTAACAAGGTTGCACTTAACAGTGTGTTTGTAACCTTTAACAAGGTTGGTTCCTAATAGGGCTCACTTTAGAAGAGTGAAAATTTGGGGTACCAGTCCCACTGGTTTTTCCCCTAACAGGGTTTCCATGCTAAAAATTCATGTGTTATGTGTGTATGATTCATTTCTTTATTGTTTTGTATCTGACATAGTTAACACTGGATTGATCGGTATACTCTTCTTATTTACTACGTTTTTGTAAATAGTTATACTGCTTATCGGTAATCAAGAAAGAATAAGGATTGACAGAGAACACTAAAAGATAGTTAATAATTATAAGTATTTCATGGCATGCATCTTGTAGGGACATAATTATGTGAGGTTTATTGATTGGTGGTTAAATTTGAAGGATAAATTTTTGAGGCCGCTGATTCACCCCCCCCCCCTCAGTTATTACTAACACTATACACCATCAATGAAGGCTTTGACCTCTAAGAGAGCTTTCCTCTCTCTCTCCTCTTCTGTAGTAGCCCTGACCTCCACTACTATAACCCTATTCTCTAAAGTAGAAGCACATGCATCAAAAGCTGATAACCTATCTTGTAGATCAGATATTTGTTGTGTCAATCTCTGCATCTCAGACGGGTCATCATCCATCCCACCCATATAAACATACATCTCCCCCTCCTCATCCCCACCTCCCAAACCCTCTCCTCCATGAAAAACCCATGATTCCTCACTACTCTCACTACCACTAGTACTACTACCAGTAATACTGCTCCTAGTAGATGACCTAGAGCCCAACGCCTCAACATCTATGTCAGCAATCTCTACATCTACATCTCCCACCACTAATCTATCTTCTTCTCTCTATGCCAACACAAGAATAGTGCAATGATGTACTCTCTAGACTAAGTGACGTGCCTCCTCCTCTAAAGCCTCCTCCTCCTCAAGGATGGAACCTAACCCAACCCACTTGCCACTACTATGTCTGCCCCTATTCTTAACCCTAACACCAGAACTGCCAAGCCTAGGATCATCTCTATCATCTCCCACACCTCTCCCCCATCCTCCATCTTGGCCCCCATCTTAGCCCCCATCTCTCCCCCTCCCACCATTTCTCCCTTTGTCCCTCCCTTCATCTCTCCCACAATACCTACCTCCATCCTTGCCACCATCCCTACCTCCATCTCTCCCTCCTCTCTGTCTCTGCCGAGGCCTCCTCAGGATAGTACCAACTATAGGATGAGAAATATTTTTCAAAGAAACAAGATGAGACTGATGCCACCATGCATCATATTGTGGAGTAATGCATGCAAAGAAAACAAGTTCACACATTAGTAAGATATGGATGATAATCATAAAAAACCATTCAAAAGAAGCTACACCTAATAAAGCAAGAAAAGTGAGATAGCATCAAGAAGGGGCAAATCACAACATATACCTACATCAATAGTGGTTGATTTCCATGTCCAATAAACAAGAAGAAAGCCCATGAATTTTTTTCCTAGCAGCATCCATAGAGATAACAATGCCCCAAATAGTGATGTCCCTTGAACGATGAGAAAAATAAGAATATGAATCAGAGACATCCTGCCTCTCACCAAACTACTGCAACACCGTTTCGGTGTTGTTGAAATCTATCATATGTACATGGCACACACCCAATTATAAATTGCCTCTGCCGACAAAAGGGAAGGTGTGCATCCTCATCATCTTAAAGAGGACAATCCCTATATGGTCTCCAAAAAAAATACAACATCATATCCAGCTACTACCACTAGTACATCAGATGTCCCATATGGGATTGAACAATGGCACCATCATACATGAACACATAAGGTCTCCAAAGAGGAAGATTTTTGGCACCTATGACCCTACACACCGCAATATGATCCCATGCCCAGATCTGCAGGAGAGTCGCTCCACATCCAAGAGACCTACCTCTAATGTAAGCCACATAAAACATATGAAAATACATGTGGACCAACATACAAGGACTCTAAGAATATATAGTATGATCTTTGACCATACCCTGAAGAACAGAACTAAAACCCATAGAGAACCATGTTGGTGACAATTGGGACACAAGATCCCACATATCAAACTACCTAGTAGAGTCGAAAACCTATCTAAACCCATGCCAAACCTATCCCATGGGATATCATAAGGGTCAGACATTCCTAGTTGATCCTGGGGTAGACCACAAAGCTTGGACAAAGAAGTAATACAAAGTTCTCGGTCATACTCTACAAGGGCACCCTAGATGGGAATTTGAAGGATGTGATAGTGTATAGTCAAAAAATGGAAGAACTTCCATTGTGGACTAGTTTATCCTTCTGAGTAAGTGGTTTTGGGTCATTTCAAGCACCTTGAATGGGTCTCTGACATGGATCTAGCTTTCTCCCCTATTCTGCCCCATTTCCCACTTTTCTCCAGCCTATTTCTGACATCCTAAACTGCAAAATTGAGATTTTTGACCTCAGGGTCAAAAAAAGCTTTCTGGGTCAAGTTCAACCTCAATCTAGGTCAAGGTTGTCCTAAACCTTGACCTAGGTCAGAATCAACCTTTTTCTGCCCCAAGGTCTAGATTTCAAGTTTCTAGGGTTTTCGGATGTCAGGATTCAAAAAAGTTCATTTCTTGCTTCTAGGTCGGTTGTTTTGGGTTCTGAAATGATGACTCTTAAACTATATTTAATATAGGTCCACTTCTAGGGGTATAGGTCTAATTTTAATTTAATTCTCCTATGTAGGCCTCTTCAGAATATTGTGCCCTAGATTCATATATATTAAGCCTCCTTGTCTCATTTTCTCTAACCATGATCATCAACTATCAAAGACATGAAGAAGTAAAATCTAAAGAAAAAAGACAACTCTATGTATGATCTATTGAAGCAAGCATCTACACTCAAGAATCCAAGCATTCAAGCATCTTCAAGCACTCAATTAATCAAGGAGGTCCATTGGTATCAATTGAAGGATTCAAGCTCTATGGAGCCCTCTTGTTGAAGATTTCTCCATCCACATTCCTCCAAGCCTCTTCCTATCTAAAGATCCATTCAAGATTGGTGTTGAAGATCTAAAATAAATTGATTTGAGATATCCTACATTCTAGATTTTACATTCTACATTCTACATCCCTTTGGTGCATACATACTTGTGGATCTACGGATTCAAATCCATCACAAGGGTTTCTAGACAAGCAAGATGAAGTTGTTCATTTAATTTGTTTTATTTATGAAATTTCAATTAAACTTTGAGTTTAATTCCAAAATTAGGTTTGATCAAGGCAAACCCCTCCCCCCAACAAACAAACCATTTTGCTTGCAGTGATAGGTTTGAAACAGTGAGTTGGAGTCTAGATTCAGATACCCTTTTTGGCAAAATATCACAATCCAGAAATAGATTTTTTGTCGGAGACTTTTGAGGTTGATTCTACCCTAGGTCAAAATAAAAAATTCTAGGTCAATGGTGACATTGACTTGAGGGTCAAAATTGGAATTGTGTCAGATTGGAAAAATATTTTTGGGTTTTGTTCATCTCTGCGTTTCTATTCTAGATCTGGTTGTAGATTTTACAGAAAGTCAGTGCAGACCCCTAAAATCAGCATTCTTCAGATCTGTAACATTTCAAGGTTAGTAATTTTCTCCTATTAATTTCAATTAAAGTTCTTAATATTTCTAAACCTATCACACATTCTTTTCTATAAAATGGAATTTAATATCTTCTTCTTTATTCTTATTTCCAATCGATTGATTCATTTATGCATTGATCCTTCCTTTGGGGTTAATAAATTTGGATCCTTCTTTTGTGTATTTAAGGATAAAAGGAACATCTTATTTATCCCTCACATTTCAATAAACATTCTAATTTTAAATGTAACAGCATCTATTTCATACATCACATCCATTCAATATCCCTTATTTAAATTTCTCATCCCATTTCTTATGTTACATTTTGGTGAACTCGCGATAGACAACTCTTTATTTTTGGTGTTAGATTTGAATCTTATGTTAGATCTTACATGCATATAAAATTAGATTTATTTTATGCTCTTGCATTTATATTTCAAAAAAAAAAATCACAAATTTCTTTAAAAATACAAAAACATCTACATTTTTCATGTTTGTAATGTTACTTTGTGTTCAACATGTATGATTTTTGTTTTGAATATCTTGATGAGGATTTTGTTGCGAAAGAGGATAGATCCTCTAATGAGGTACATGGAAGTGAGGATGAAATTTGTTCGAATAAGATCTCCATGGATCCTATTCCTATTTTATCCTCATCTACAACCTCTCTAATTGACCTTTACCATAGGGTGTGTGCATGGTTACCTTCGTGTTCCCCTATTTGCAACATTGATATACCAAGAAAGACTTCATTTAGTGTGTGTGATGTTTCTTTTTCTCTCTTGTATTACCTTCTAAGGATATCTTATAGTAAGCAAATGACTCTAATGTTTCTCTTTATTGAGATGAGTTAAGGATTGATGTTAATTCTTCTCCTAATATATGTCTTTTCTATGAGTCTACTTTAGAATATAATTTACCCTCTTTCCCCTTTAGGGATCAAGATTTAGTGATTTATGGCACTCCTACAAGGTGCTTTATTGATAGGGATGATAGTCCTCCTATTTTGGATGAACCTTTGGATTTGGATGTTTATTACTCTCTCTTCCTCATGATGCCATTGTGGATGATTCTATTTTTTGGGATGAACCCTTGGATAAAGACATTGATTTATATCCTCCTTGGGAAGATTCCTTGATACAAGATGGTGATTTATTAATGTATGACATATTCATACATGATGGTGACTCTTTTTCTAAAACACGCTCCCCTTATGTAGATATTTTAGAGAAAGACATTATAGATGCTTTACCTCCATTTGGGATTCCTTCTAGTGATGAGGCATTAGCGGAGAATAATATGAATTCCCTTAATGCTCTCCCTCTTAGTGATTATCTTATGGAGAATCAAGATCCTAACTCATCTCCTCCTAGGATGTCTTATTTGATTCCTTCTTGTGAATCTATTCATAGTGTTGATATAACTAACATGGTTTATCCAAAACCCTTATTGACTATTAAAGGTTGTCCTTGCATTACTATCAAGGGTAAACCTAAGGATCCTTTGGATTTCTTTGATAACATGGATTTTGTTTCACATGATTATCATACAAGGAATAACCCTCAACCTAATCTGGTGGTTCCTACTTCTTTACCACCTTCTCAACCCATTCTTCCTCCTCCACCCCATCTTCCTAGCAAGGAGTATGATTTGATAAACTAATTACGCAATACCCCTGCCAAGATTTCTTTATGGGAGCTTCTTCAAGCTTCACCTACCTACCATGAAGCCTTGAAAAAATATCTAGAAA
Organism: Thuja plicata; assembly: GCA_018584345.1. Classification (NCBI taxonomy): domain Eukaryota; kingdom Viridiplantae; phylum Streptophyta; class Pinopsida; order Cupressales; family Cupressaceae; genus Thuja; species Thuja plicata. The sequence goes on along the minus strand of MU223426.1, from coordinate 3,668,344 downwards.
CTCTTTCCACTCTACCTCCTAATGAAGATAACATCAATCCCTTCTTACAGTTCATGCATGCTACCCCGGGTCCTCCTGACATTGTATTTGCTCAAAAGGATTTACCTTCTAAAGTGGGGCTAAATGTATAGTTGGAAAATGGAAGCACTTCCATTGTGGACTAGTTTAGCCTTCCGAGTAAGTGGTTAGGGGTCATGTCAAGCGCCTTGAATGGGTCTTTGACATTGTATTTACTCAAAAGGATTTACCTTCTAAAGAAGTACCAAAAAGTGACTCTCATTACTAACGTAACCTAACTCATTAATTTTGTAAACCTTGAAGCTAGTTAGTAGACTTGGAAACCTTGCAACTGTAATTCATCACTACATTAATTTTTTTTCAAAAAAAAAATTGTTGCATTTTGGACGATAAATTTGGGCATGACATTTTGGTATTAGAGAGAGGCTCAACACTAGGAACCTTGCAAACCGTTACACTTCACCTAGGAGTATAATTATGCTTGGGTAGGAAAACCTTAGTTACTCTATTAATGTGTAGAGAGTAAATAGGAATGAGGACGTGTCCTTGTGACATGTGGGATGTAGGGCGAGAGGCAGAGGTACCAGAAGGAATTAGGGAACCCCTCCCGAATAGACTTTAAACCTCATCCCAAATTCTAGGGACAGCTCTTCTAAGACATGGACTTGACAGAGTCCATATTCATATGTTGGGATCACAATGTTATGTTCTCAAATTTAAGATGTCATAGGTGTGAAGGGTCATGCTTCTATTGCAAACTTGAGGTGATCTAATGTTTGGGTGCCATATTATGGAAGAGTACACTTTTTGAAACCAACCTAAGTAGCACCTTGTTGGAATGAATGATTTTTTTATATGAGCACCTCTTCCTAGTCCCTTGGATTGCTTGGTTGTTGTAATGCTATAGGTGTTTGAGAGAGTTTAGTGAGCAATTTAGAATGTGTTAAAAACTGTGGTAGTGATTCCATAAGTTTTAGCTCAATGGATTGCATATTTATGTAAACCCCTTATTTGTTGTAGTGTAAACAAGGCTACGAGTGGCTCTCTTTCTTATGTTTTTGTGCATGGATAGTGTTAGAATAATTGATAGGGTAGGGGGGTGAATGAATGGCCTTAAAATAATTCCAAAAATCCAACCAAAACTTATATCTCAAATATAATATTCCATAGTTATCTTTCATTCCATCAAGATATATGCCTTAAATAAATTTATCAAATATAACCTTCTTGGTAAGATATATTGTTTATCTTTTCTAGACTTTACCAAGTAACAACAATTGAACTTAGTGTTTACCGACCAATCTAGTATACTAATCTGTAAATAAAAAATATCAATGCAATGAAATAAATACACATTTGACACATAGATTTTAACATGGAAACCCTATTAAGGGAAAAAACACTTGGGATCGGTAACCCAAAATTTTCACTCTTCTAAAGCGAGCTCGGTGAAGAGCCAACCCTGTTAAAGGTTACCACACACTATTAAGTGTGACCTTGTTAGAGGATTTAAAACTAATAGTTTTTATTTTTACATAGCATTCACTATGATGTCAACAAGAAAACCTTTTGATACTCTTGAGTATCTCAATACAATAAGGAATTTTAAATCCCACTCGGTTAAGAGATTTTTTGAATCAATGGTTAAACTGATACAGTAAATGATTTGTTCAATAATACAACTTTAACTTGTAGATTTTTAGATCTATTGGTATTCCAATAATACCTCTCTGATCAATGTTCACTTCAGTTCCTTTTCTTTCATTCTTTCTTTTTTTTTTCTCGGTGAATGTTGTGTCGTCTATTGCTCGGTGTCTGTAGAATTCTTTGGCTTTGTTCTTTAGCATGTATGATCAGATCTACATGAATAATTCTATCTTCACCAAAATTACATTTAGCATTCCTCTCTTCATAATTAATTCCTTTTATCTTTATATAGACATGATTAGCCACTTGATCTCCTTGTTTTTGTCGCAGATCACTTCTTGATCCTTAAAACTTGTCATGCTTGCTTTAATCTGTAAAGCTCTCCTTCAGTTTTATTCCTCAAATCTCTCCATGATAGCTAGGAATAAAATGTTCTTTAAATCTCCCTCTTTTCTTTATTTCAACTGATGGTTAATAATAAATAAATCAATTAGTCAGTCTAAATATAGCTCTTGATAGCTAATTATTTTGTCATTCTTGAACTTTAGTTCTAATCGGTCATCAACTCCTGTTAGCTCAGCCATTGACTCCAGTTATCCTTGGTAACAACTTCAGTTACACTGGGTTACTGTGGTGCTTGGTATACACTATGAACTTCTCAGTGTTCACTGTCTATTGGTGTGCACTATCACTCAATGTATACTAAACTTTTATGTTTTACCGATAACATTAACTTTGTCTCCTCGGTCTCTTCAAGTCTATGACAATATGTGTATGAAAAATCAGATTATATCAAGTTGACATCAATGAAAATAGAATATATTAATTGATTTAATGTCTTGCATTCACTTTTATAGCTTGGTAATCATCAAATTATCATCTTAAAACATTCAATCAGTTATAGTTTAGCAATCTCTCCATTTGGCATTTATGGCAACATACTATGAAATATTCAGTATAAGATATTCCATAACATATCAAACTTATTATTCTATAACCAATTCAAATATTTGAATCTTGGTAAGCTCTTCTATCTTAGATTTGATTCTTGTTGTGTGCTTTCCCTTTCTTCATTCCCTTCAATGGATAGGTGTAACAATTCTATTTTATGATTATGTCTCTCCCTTTCTTATAGAATCTTTTCTCCCTTTTATCGATAGATATGAAACAATGTTAACTCTCTCCAATTCTTTCCCTTTGATGGATGGTTACTTCATTGAATCTTTCTTTCCCTTTGTTTTGTTCATCTTACTCCTTGATGGATATTTCATTTCTCTCTCTCTGGATGTACATCTCCCTGATGGATATTTCATTGAATTCTTCTCTCCCTTTGACAACAATGCCAAACAAAAATATATCATTGAATACCATTTCCATCAGTAGTATAGCTTTGTAGTAGCCAACAATATCTCTTGTTTGTGGTTCAAATAAGTACCTTCTTATACTGATATGTCATTGCAGTCCATATCTCAGCTTGCATCAACATGAATAATCTTTTGATAATGTTTAGGCTGATGCAGCCTCCAAGTCAGCTTAGTGACTAGTAGACAAGGGATGAACCCCTAGTCTATTCCTCAGGTACTCAAATATATCCTTTGGTAATGGTTTTGTGAATATGTCTACTAAATTTTCTTTGGATTGTACATATTCTAGTATCACCTTTTTCTCTTGTACTTGTTCCCTCAAGTAATGATACTTAATAGCTATGTGCTTTGTCTTAGCATGCATTATAGGGTTCTTTGAGGTGTTTATAGCACTAGTATTATCACAATAAATAATTAATAGGTCAATAATTTCTTCATTCATACCTTTCAGAAATTGCTTGATCTATACAATGTTAGATTAATTTGTAGCAACAACCACATATTCTTCTTCTATAGTTTATTGTGATATGCATCCTGTCTTTTTACTTATCCATGTGACAAGTATGTCACCCAAAAAGAATGCTCCTCTTGTTGTGATATTTCTATCATCTAAGTTTCCAGCCCAATCAGCATCAATATAAACTTGTAGCTCAAATTTGCCTTCTTTATTGTACCACAAATTATAGTCTTCAATATTCTTTAGATATCTCAAAATTACTTTGACAACAGTCATGTGTGATTCCTTAGGATTAGCAAAAAATATTGAAACTATACCAGCTACATGTTCTATATCTGGTCTAGTCTGTAACACATACATTAGTTTTCCAACCATAGATCTATATAAGGTCTGATTTACCTCGACTATCTTGTCTTGCTTTGTTAATTTGCATCCAGTTTCCATAGGTGTTCCAACTAGTTTAGATTCCTCCATCTTGGATATCTTCAGAACTTCTTTGATGTATTTGGATTGTGTGATGTAGATGCCTTCATCCTGTTGTAGAATCTTTAGAACAAGAAAAAAATTGATCTCTCAAAACATTGACATTTCAAATTCTTTGCTCATTTTATCAGGAAATGACTTGCATAGCATATCATTACCTCCAAATATGATATCATCAACAAATGTCTCAGCAATCAAAACTTTATCATCAGTATCTCCTTTCAAATATAGATTAATGTTTTCACTTGTTCTAACAAATCCAACACTAATGAGATAAGAGTGAATTCTTTCATACCATGCTCCTGGTGCTTGTTTTAATCCATACAAGGCTTTGTGTAGTCTACAAACCATGTTCCTCTTGTTAGGATCAACAAACCATTTAGGTTGTTTAATGTATACCTCCTCTTCTAGTATTCCATTCAGAAATGTAGATATAACATCCATTTGGTATAATTTGAATCCTTTAAAAGTAGCATAAGCAAGTAGAATTCTTACTCCTTCAAGTATAGCAATGGGTGCAAAGGTTTCTCCATAGTCAATACCTTCTTCTTGTGCATACCCTTTGCATACCACTCTTTCTTTATTTCTTGTGACTCTCCATTCTCATTGAGTTTGTTTTTGAATATACATTTGGTACCAATGAAATTTTTGTCATTCAATCTAGGTACTAATGTCCATGTTTAATTCTTCTCAATCTTTTCAATCTCTTCATTCATTGCACTAACCCATTCTTGATTCTCAAGTGCAGCATTAACATATTTAGGCTCAAAATCACAAATCAAACATCTAGTGTTAAGAGAGTTACATCTTGTTCTCATTCTAGCTCTTTTGTCTCCAGTGATTTGGTCATGTGGATGGTGTCTTCTAACATATTTATCATCATTTTGATTCCATTATCACTCAGTTCAGCATTGTGAGCATTTTCCTAATTCTCAGTGTGTGCAGCATGTTGCTTGGTTGTATTGTCTTGTCACTTGGGAAAGGTGTCAAGTTCTTCAATGTAGGAAAATCTATTGTAATCTTATGGTTCCTTTCTACTTTCTTCATCATTTTTCTTAGAAAATTCATCCACTTTAACATTTTCACTTTCAATGATTTTGTTAGAAGATTTTTTCAAACATTTATAAGCTTTTGTTTTAGTGGAATATCCTAGAAATATTCCTTCATCACTTTTATAGTCAAGTTTCCCATTTCTATCATCTTTAAATATATAACATTGAATTCCAAAAATTCTAAAGTAACTCACATTTGGTGTGCATCCACACCATAGCTCATAAGGTGTCTTACTTGTGTCTTTCTTCAATTGAACTCGGTTTAGTGTATAGACAATAGTACTTACATATTCTCTCCAGAATGTTTGTGTAATTCCTTTTTCAATCATCAGTGTTCTGGTACAATCAACAATTGATCTATTCCTCCTTTTAGCAATCTCATTTTGCTGTGGTGTTTTGGGTGCAGAAACTTGTCTTGTAATCCCATGCTCATTACAAAAGTTAGTGAATTCATCATAAATAAATTTTCCTCCTCTATCTGATCTTAAACATTTTAGTTCTTTTCCACTTTGTTTTTCAACTTTATATTTATACCATTTGAACATCTTAAATGCTTCATATTTCTCTTTTAAGAACATAACAATCATCATTCTAGAATAGTCATCAACAAATAGAATACAATATCTATCACCATAATAGCTATTTTTTCTCATTGGTCCACATAAGTCAATATGAAATAACTCTAGAATAGCATTAAATGTGTAGGTTTTGATTTTGAAACTAAACTTTTTTATTTTTCCTTTTTGACAATTCTTGCACATAACATGGTCGGCCTTTGACATACTCGGTAAGCCTCTTACTCTTCTTATCTTACTTATCTTAACCATGTTGTCAAAATTCACATGATATAACCTTTTATGCCACAACCAAATGTCTTCATTTATAGCCAATAAACAAGTGGTCTCAATATCATCAAGATAGAATAGATTACCTTTTGTTTGTTCACCAGTACCGATCAACTTTCATTTCTCATTATACATCATTGCCTTTTTGTTCTCAAATGCAACTCGGTGTCCTATGTTGTTCAGCTTTGAAACACTCAATAAATTATAGTTATGTCCTTTCACCCAATATGCATTTTCACATCTAATCAGATTATTCAACATGATGGTTCCTTTTCCTTCAAGTAGGCAAGGTGAGTCATTACCCATCCTAACTGATCTACCATTATAGTATTCAAAAGTTTCAAACTTTTATTTATCTCTAGTCATGTGATGAGTACATCCACTATCAATAATCAAGACATCATTTTTGCTAACTTTAGATATGAGTGTAGTTTCAACATACCTTTCTTCTTCATCTGAGTCATCCTTCCTAGCAACAAATACTACCTCAACATCTTCATCATAATCATTAGTAGAATTTTCAGCTTTGTTCTCAACCAGGTAACAAGCCTTCTTTACTTTGTCCTTATAATCTCATTTGTCTCTTCTATCAGATTTTTGGTTGTATGTCCTTGTTTCTTTCATCCTTTCTTTTGTTAGGGTATCTTGCAGCAAAATGTCTAATTTCTTTGCAATTAAAATAGATCAATGGTAATTTACCTTTATATCTTCTTTTACCTCTATTTAACCTTCTAGAAATTAGTGCTTCAAGTTCATCAAGTTATTTTTCATCACTATCACTATCACTATAATTTCTCATAGTGTATTTGTGACTAGATTTGGTTATTTTCAGAGAAGATTTGAATGCAGACTCAATAGTTGATAAGATACTGTTGTCATAGTTGTTCATCTCAAATGAAATAAGTCTACCAATCAAACTACCAAGAGGAACATTAATATTTTTTACTGCTCTCATTTCTTGAATTGCATAAACTCTAATAGCATAAACAGGTAGTAAGGTTATCAGAATTTTACTTATAACCATTTCTTCCTCAAGTACTTCTCCTATTCCATGGATAGCATTAACAACTTGTATAGTTGGAAAATGGAAGAAATTCCATTTTAGACTTGTTTATCCTTTTGAGTAAGTGGTTTGGGGTCATATCAAGCACCTAGAATGGGTTCCTGATCTTGACATGGCTTCCCCCTTGTTCTATCCCTCTTTCCACTCCTGTTGAGCTTGATTTCTACATTCTCAACTGCAGACTGGTGATTCTAGGCTTCAGGGTCAGGGTCGACTTTTCAGGTCTATGTCGACCTTGACCCTGACCTAGGTCAGGGTCAACCTTGACCCTGACATAGGTAAAGGTTGACCTTGACCTTGACCCAGGGTTTAGATCCTGGGGTCTCATAGTTTTGGATGTCGGTCTTTGCAAAAAGTATTTTCCCACTTCTGGGTCGGCTGTTTCGGGTTCCAAAGTGTCGATTCCTAAATTATATTTAATATAGGTCCTCTCCTAGGGGTAAAGGCTTTAATGGAAATTTAATTCTCCTATGTAGGCCTCCTTAGAAGATTGTGCCCTAATTCCATATAAAAGGGAGCTTTCTCCTCTCATTTTCTCTAACCATCATCAAGCGAACAAAGTCTTCTAATCAAGCATTCTCAAACTATCTTCAAGAGAAATGAAAGAAAGCTAAGGAGTAAGATTTCAAGCAAGCATTCATCTATTCAATCATCCATTTTCATGAAGGAGATCCGTTGGAGGCCATTGAAGGATTCAAGCTACATAGTGCCCTTTTGGTGATCTCTCCATCCACCTTCTTCCAAGCTTATTTCAAGTTCAAGAACCCATTCAAGACTTGGTGTTGGAGATCTACAAGTAAGAGATTGAAGACATCCTACCTTTCTAGATTCCACATTTTGAAGCATACTTGTGGATCCAAGGATTCGAATCCACCACAAGGACTTTTACAAAACAAGGTGAATTTAAGCATTTACTTTGTCCATTTCTGCAATTTCAATTATATATATATTTAAGGTTAATTCCAAAACTGGGGTTTGACCAAGGCAAACCCCTCCCCCACAACAAAAAATCCTATTTTTCTTGTAGGTATAGGTTCAGAACAACAGATTTGAGACCAGATCTAGATACTCTTTTCGACATTCTTTCAGACGGTGCAAACAAATTTTTTATCGGACCTGTGTAGGTTAGGGTCGACATTATTGGGTCAGGGTTGACATTTGTGGGTCAAGGTTGACCTTTTTCATAAGATGACATCAAAATGGAAAAATATTTTTGGGTTTTGTTTGTCTCTACATTCCAGTTCGGAATCAACTGTCATTTTTTCTAGAATAGTCTACAAACCTCAAAAAATAGCATTCTTTGATCTGCAATATTTCAGGGTTAGTGCATTTCTCCTATTTCTTCAATTACTGTCATATATCATTTCTACACATATAATTAACAAAATTTAAGATTCCTTCTTTTTATTCTCCTTTTCCAAATTGTTGATTCATTTATGCATTAACCCTTCTTTTGGGTTGATCAACTTGGATCTCCCATTTGTGCATTTGGGAATAAAAGAGGAACATCTTATCTTCTCCCTAATCACAACTGGAATACATAATCAATTAAATTCAAGTAAATATGAATTAGGGTTAAGGAATTCAACATACTCTAAGCTAATCAAACAACAATTAACAAATAATCTCCTAAACCCAATTTTCATCCATTACACTTTGGTGACCCCTATTTCATATATGACATTTTGGTGTACCCGCGATAGACAACTCTTTCTTTTTCGTGTTAGATTTACATTGTTTATTCTAGATCTTGCATGTTATTTAAAATTTCATATCAATTCAATTAATCAAAATTTTGTGTTAGTTCATTTGTATTGTATTAGTGTATGAGCTTTACCACCTCTAGTCCTACTTATAGTATCCCGGTTAGAAGAAGCCATAGACTTATGGGTTCCTTTGATCCTGAGTCTTCCTCTCCTTTCCTTAGGATCCCAGATGATAATTTGATAACTCATGATTCCAATCCTT
>MU223426.1:3628313-3656732 GCA_018584345.1 Thuja plicata | reverse complement strand
TCCTATTGATCTTAGTGATGAATATGAGACCGTTGATCTTGATAATGATTTACCTCATATGCTTTCAACTCAATTAACAATTACACCTAGTAATGAACATTGTGATTCTCAAGAGGATCCTTGTTTATAACTGGCTATCATCCCTACTATATTGGATATAGTCCCTCTTGCGATTTTCCCACCTACCCTAAATAACATAAACCAAGATGGGGAGGGTTGACAACATGCTTGATTGGCTCATCCTTTATGGTAGCTCTTTGTGTGTTTTTATCTTGTAATGTGCTTCCCCCATAATTTATTTTGCTAAATGTTTGTTAGATTCTTTTATATGACCATTGTTACTTTGTTGGTGCAAGGTGATAATAGAATTGCAATTGTTGTTCAAATCCTCTATTTGTATCTACATTCTTCTATATGTTGTTTCATGTTATGTTGTACCTGTGCTATTGTTTGTAACTATTTTCCTTGTACAATCTACTTGGATCTATGACATGGTAGCACTAATTCTTTTTGGTCTCCATGTTGTGGTCCGAAAAGATTCCTCTTTGTAATTCTTAAGTTTCTTTCCTCCTTTGTGATTGTAGTTCTACTTTCTTTGGGGAATGATGNNAATTCATTTGCAATAATATTATATTTCTATGTACATGTTATCTTATGATCATACTAACCCCACATTAGGTAGATCCCTCTTGTGTTCTTATGTATGTTTATGTTTTATTTCCCTTGATTTGTCTTCCTTTTGGGGCATCTCGCAGTGGAAACGTAATCCGTAGAGTTGTTGATGTTTTCGTTAAAACCATTGCTCCTGTTAAAGTGTTAGCAATGAATTTAACATGGGGGCATATACTCTACTCACTTTTTGCACACACACACATTCAAAATAGTTTTCAAGATTTAAAACTTTTCCCTTTATGGATTAAAAGAAACTAATCCTTAAAGCATGGTCATCTTTACTTTTTAAGGATCTCTTGATCCCTACAGTTTAAATTTACACAGATCTCTTGATCCTGCCAGTTTTCAATTTACAATGTCTTGATCCCTTTAAGAATAGATCTCCCTAATGGGTTGACTAGTGAGTAGCCACATTCACTAGGTAGTTCAACTCCATCTTTCCAGTTATGCTTTTTGTGTGGTTCACAATGAGACATAAGTTCTCGTTGGGCGAGATAATCACACCCTCTTTCTTTCTCTCCTTAAACTAAGTGATGTCTCTCTTATCATGATCTTAGGGTTGATAAAGACTTAATTCTCTTTGGGGCTTAAGGGTTCCTTTATCCCTTTTGATTCCAATAAGCTTGTCTTTTCTATATATTCTCCTTTACCAAGAGTTTGTGTTGAGCTCATACTCTTGCTAAAGTGGGGGCTAAATGTATAGTCAAAAAATGGAAGCACTTCCATTTTAGACTTGTTTATCCTTTTGAGTAAGTGGTTTGGGGTCATATCAAGAACCTAGAATGGGTTCCTGATCTTGACATGGCTTCCCCCCTGTTATGTCCCTCTTTCCACTCTTGTTTAGCCTGATTTATGGATTTTGAACTACAGATTGGTGATCCTGGCCTTCAGGGTCAGGGTTGACCTTTTAGGTCTATGTCAACCTTGACCCTGACCTCTGTTAGGGTCAACCTCAACCCTGACCTAAGTCAAGGTCAACCTCGACCTTGACCCAGGGTTCAGATCCTGGGGTCTCACAGTTTTGGATGTCGGTCTTTGCAAAAAGTATTTTCCCACTTCTGGGTCGGCTGTTTTGGGTTTCAAAGTGTCAATTCCTAAATTATATTTAATATAGGTCTTCTTCTAGGGGTAAATTCTTTAATGGAAATTTAATTCTCCTATGTAGGCCTCTTTAGAAGATTTTTCCCTAATTTCATATAAAAGGGAGCCTTCTCCTCTCATTTTCTCTAACCATCATCAAGCGAACAAAGTCTTCTAATAAAGCATTCTCAAACTATCTTCAAGATAAATTCAAGAAAGCTAAGGATTAATATTTCAAGCAACCATTCATCCATTCAATCATCCATTTTCATGAAGGAGATCCATTGGAGGCCATTGAAGGATTTAAGCTACATAGTGCCCTTTTGGTGATCTCTCCATCCACCTTCTTCCAAGCTTATTTCAAGTTCAAGAACCCATTCAAGACTTGGTGTTGGAGATATACAAGAAAGAGATTGAAGACATCCTACCTTTCTACATTCCAAATTTTGAAGCATACTTGTGGATCCAAGGATTCAAATCTGCCACAAGGACTTTTACAAAACAAGGTGAATTTAAGCATTTACTTTGTCCATTTATGCAATTTAAATTATATATATTTAAGGTTAATTCCAGAACTAGGGTTTGACCAAGGAAAACCCCTCCTCCACAACAAATAATACTCTTTTTCTTGTAGGCACAAGTTTAGAATAGTAGATTTGAGACCAGATTTGGATACCCTTTTCAGATTTCTTTCGGATGGCGCGAACAAATTTTCTGTTGGACATGTGTAGGTCAGGGTCAACATTATTGGGTCAGGGTTGACATTTTTGGGTCAAGGTTGACCTTTTTCATAAGATGACATTGGAATTGAAAAATATTTCTGGGTTTTGTTTGTCTCTGTGTTCCGGTTTGGGATCAATTGTTATTTTTTCTAGAAATAGTCTACAGACCTTAGAAAATAGCATTCTTTGATCTGCAATATTTCAAGGTTAGTGCATTTCTCCTATTTCTTCAATTGCTGTCATATATCATTTCTACACATATAATTAACAGAATTTAAGATTCCTTCTTGTTATTCTCCTTTTCCAAATTGTTGATTCATTTGTGCATTAACCCTTCTTTTGGGTTGATCAACTTGGATCTCCCATTTGTGCATTTGGGAATAAAAGAGGAACATCTTATCTTCTCCCTAATCACAATTGCAATAGACAATCAATTAAATTCAAGTAAATATGAAGTAAGGTTAATGAATTCAACATACTCTAAGCTAATCAAATAACAATTAACAAAAAATCTCCTAAACCCAATTTTCATCCATTACACTTTGGTGACCCCTATTTCATATATGACACAACTTATTTGATTCTTCTACTATACTGAGTGATGTTCTCTCCTTCTTTCATTCTTAGGTCATCAAAATTTTCTGTTAGGCTTTCACCTTTAGCTCTCAGCACATTGGTGTCTCCTCCATTTACTAGCTTGAGTTTGTCCCACATTTTCTTTGCAGAGGTGCATGATTTCACATCTTCAAATTCAGCATCAGATAGTGAAGAAGCAATTTCCATCATCATAGAATTGTGTTCATGTTTCTCTCTCAATTGATCAAAAATTAGAGGTCCAGTAGGTGCAACATATTTAGTATCCAAGTATTGTGTGATATAATTTCCAATACTTGATAGATGAATTATTATCCTTATTTTCCATGATGCAATGTTTTCCTTGTTCAACTTAGGCACATCCCTTTTACTCATCTTATGATCTTTAGCTTAAGTATTTAAACTCTCTTCCAAGCACCAAAGATCTGATACCAATTGTTAGAATAACTAAGAGGGGGGGGGGTGAATCAGTGGCCTTAAAATCATTTGAAAAATCCAACCAAAACTTATATCTCAAACATAATATCCTCTAGTTATCTTTCAGTCCATCAAGATGTATGCCTTAAATAAATTTATCAAATATAAATTGCTAGGTAACATATATTGTTTATATTTTCTAGACTTTACCAAGTAGAAGCATTTGAGCTTAGTGTTTACCAACCAATCTCGTATACTAATGTGTAAAGAAAAATATCAATGCAATGAAAGAAATACACATTTGAGACATATATTTTAATGTGGAAACCCTGTTAAGGGAAAAACCGCTTGGGATCGGTAACCCAAAATTTTCACTCTTCTGAAGTGAGCTTAGTGAAGAGGCAACCCTGTTAAAGGTTACAACACATTGTTAAGAGCGACCTTGTTAGAGCATTTTAAACTAATATTTTTTCCTTTGACCTAGCATTCACTATGCTATCAACAAGAAAACCTTTTGATACTCTTGAGTATCTCAATACAATAAGGACTGTTAAATCCTACTCACTTAAGAGATTTTTTGAATAAATGGTTAAATTGATACAGTAAATGATTTTTTCAATAATACAACTTTAACTTGCATATTTTCAGATATATTGTTAGTCCAATAATACCTCTCTGATCAATATTCACCTCAGTTCCTTTGATTTCATTCTTTCTTCTCGGTGAATGCTCTGTCCTCTGTTTCTCGGTGTTTACAGAATTCTTTGGCTCTGTTCTTCAACCTGTATGATCATATATACATGAAGACTTCTATCTTCACCATAATTATATTTAGCATTCCTCTCTTCATAATGAATTTTTGTCTCTTTATATAGACATGACAAGCCACTCGATCTCCTTGTTTTTTTCATAGATCACTTCTTAATCCTTAAAACTTTCCATGCTTGCTTTAATCCATAAATATCTCCTTCAATTTTATTTTGCAAATCTCTCCATGATAGTTGGGAATAAAATGTTCTTTAAATCTCCCTCTTTTCTTTAGTTCATCTAATCATTAATAGTAAAGAAATCAATCAGTCAGTCTAAATATAGATCTTGACATCAAAGTGTTTTTTTGTTCTTGAAATTAAGTTTTGATTGGTCATTAACTCTAGTTAACTTGGTCATTGACTCCAGTTATCCTCGGTAACAACTTGAGTTATGCTCAGTGACAACTTCAGTTATGATCGGTTGTAGCGGTGCTTAGTATACACTGTGAACTTCTCAGTGTTCAATGCCCATGGGTGTGCACTGTCTGTCAATTTTTACTATCAGCCAGTGTATACTAAACTTTTATGTTTTACCAATAACATAAACTTTGTCTCTTCAGTCTCTTCAATTCTATGACAATATGTGTATGAACAATCAGATTATATAAATTTGACATCAATGAAAATACAATACATGAACTGATTTAATGTCTTGCATTCACTTTTGTAGTTCAGTGATCATAACCTTATCATCTTCAAACATTCAACCAGTTATAGTTCATCAGATACTATTGTTTATTGGTATCTTTGCATGGTTAGAGGGACTATTGATTTAATCTTAATGGGGTGTGATGTATTGCACCTACTTTGTTATTGCATCAGTGTAAGTGGTATAAGATGAAACCAAGTTGTACTTGGGGACCTTAAATTCCAGCATTACTGTGCTTTCCTCTATAGAGAAAAGTGTGTGCATTTCAAAGAGAGATACCTAATAATATGGAAAGGTGTTTACCTATGGTGGTAGGTCATTCAGGTTAACTATCATTCTCTCTAGAATGCTTGGTAGAATTAATCTATGGGAAAGGTATGTGTTATTGCATAAATGTACATAAATCCCTAGGGGATACTCCTATTCAAGGCCTCATGTGTGCCTAACATCCTTTCCTTGTGACCTCACTTTTATCATGCACTGAGTACAATGTGACCCTTTAGCATGAAAAAATAATTCTTCTTGTGTCGAGTAGGGTTTGTTACCAAAGCATTAGAGTTTTAAACCATTGAATCCAATTGGAAATTTTATTGTAAGTTTTACTCTAGTGATGGGAAGAACTCTAGTGATTTTTTTTTAGCCTTTTCTGTAGGTCATTGAGCACCCCTCCTCAGAGAGAGTTCGTAATTTATGTTGTAACCTTGTAATGATTCTTTGGTATAGGGAAAGTATCCCATGTGTGTGAAAGATAAAGGAAACTTTTATTGGTCTTTATAATACTATAATTATTGATATTATAATAGTGTGTAAGTGAGGTACATATGGTACCATTGTTAGATAGGTCAGTATCGAATGTGTGCCTTAAGCCTACTAGGTAGTGTTTCCCTCAGAATCCTTGGTGGATACTCTCTCTTATGTGTTCAAATTCATTTGCATTGTTATGTGAATGATCTTCTTCATTTATTTATTTTCTTGGTGGAGCTTTCCACATGTTGTGTGGGCTAGCACCGTTTGGGTATTCTTGTGATTAGAACTGGTCACCATATTTTGGTATCTATTTATTTATGAAAATTATCACATTGGATTTATTGTTGAAATGAGCTCACTTTGAAATTTATTGTTGGAATTTAATTTCCCCAACTCAAAATTTTACTTTTCGACCATGGTGACTATTCTGAATGTTTTCTTATGTTGGCTAGTCCTATGTTTTGTGATTCTTCCAATCTCAATGCAGGCCTTTTATAGTGTGTATGAGGGAGAACACCAAGGACAATGTACTATTTTTCCTTGTCGGGTAATAATAAATTTAGGAGATATGATCTCAACTATATTTTAGAAGTGTAGCAGGGTTTGGGAATTTTATTTATTTTTGACTCGAAAGGGAGTGCCAACCAATAATAATGTCAATGTATGGTGGCACAAGTTATTCCAAACATATGGATTGAATTTGGCCATCAATGGGAATGCATACCACATTATGCGATTTTTGGTAAGTATGTACCATTAAAGGACTCTAGCGGCGTGAATTATTACTTTGAATAATAAAGGATAATTGGATGTTTAAACTACCTTTATTGTCTGGAAATTGGAAATGGTGTATAGATGCTAATCCAATTAATGACCTTGCATATCTTATTCAGTATTGGTTTAATATTGAAATATGGAAATAAGCCTTAGCGTACATACTCTATGGAGTCGCTTATATCCCTAAATATGAGTTAAGACTTGTGATGTACCTTTTTCTTAGAAATAGGATGTATAGATGGGAATGATCTAGTCCGTTTGTTATTTTGGCCCCTGTGGTGGGCCTTTATGATCATGTGATGACGTAACAATTACACCTTATCTTCATTTTGGATATGATTAAATGTTGGTTAGGTTTCCTTTCTACTCTTGGTGAGACTCCATGTTAGAGATTTGGGGTACCAAAGGATAGATTGTTAAGATACATTCCTAGTAGTGGGATGTAGGAGCACAAAATCTCTTAGGGATAGATTACCCTCTTTTGATTTGGTGCAAATATGGGAGTAAGAGGATCCACTTTAAGGATCATTTGGCACCTGGTATAAGGTAAGACTGGGGTCCAATAGGGAAAATTATCATGTTCCCTAGAATGAAATATCTCTCAGCGCCAAGAGTTCACTTTTGTCCTACATTAGGGAGATTCAGTTGTGCCTTATTTATTCCATCAAATGGAAGAAGTGCATTTGATCTCTAATTTGGTAAGCATCCTTGTGCTCTAGAGAAAACCTTATTTGTGTGTATTTTGTTCAGGACACCATCTTTGGAGAGAGTTTATGAGATTCTAATGGGATGTAAGGGGTTCTCCAAGTGAACATGGTAGTGCCTTACTATTAATCTAGATAATTATGCACAATTTTTTTTGAGTCAATAACTTGAAAGTTCTCAACGCTATGAATGAAGGAGCTTGGAGAAGAATGTTCATCTTTGGATGCCTCCTGATAAGTAGTGAGGAATTCTATGTTCCTTGGTTGACTAAGACCTTAGAGTATGTATTTTATTGCTTGTATTGTATCCTTGAGTATTTGATTATGTCAATATACTGGTACTCTTTGGTGTGTGGTAAATTCATCAGCTAACATTTAACTTGCGGGTTAGGAAACCTCTATTTGTGTACTCACATTTGGTTTGGATATAGTCATCGCACCTTGATGCCCTACCTTTGGTTTTTTGTATTGGCTTCCAGGAGTAAGCCTAGTCCTTGGGGGGATGATGTAGAGCCTCCCTCATTTCCCTTTTATGATTGACATTCTGAGAGGCGTAGTGGTGCAAGGCACCTCCTGCAGTTTCTAGTTTAGTGTTAGTTAGTTTTTAATAAGTTGTGAATCCTTTGGATCACCCTAGTGTGTGTATGTGTGGGTATATTTTTTTAAGGTGAAGGACCCAAAGGTAAGTTATAAACCTTAAGGGTGCCTTAAACCATGTTAGACCAAGTTTAGTCTCTTTTGGTTATTTTAGTCCTTAGAAGAAATTTTATGTTTTGAAGCCTTAGTATAGATTCTTGTCATGTTTTAGATCACTCCCACACCCTTTGAGGTTAGTAGTGTTGGAATCTTGCTCAAAATAGCAACTTTGACAAATGTTGCTAAAAAGTTGTCTTTTGTAAAAATGTTCCATGAGAAACTTTTGCAAAATGTTGCTCGAGGAATGACAAATCAAATGGAAAAGGACACACCAAATTCTTGCAGCATCTTTAACGCCAAGATTATGGTATTTGATGTCCTTATACCTTCTAGGAAGGTTATAAGTCACTGTGTATGGATGTTAATGTTCAAAGAAGGAAATAGAAGAGTTTTTTGAGTTATTTGGTGTGTGTATGGCCTGGTACGGATTCATTTGGTGAAGCCACTTGCAGAACTTTGTGATGTTTTGAGTTCCTTTAACATTCCTATTGGTTTCATTCATTTTTTTGAAGTTTCATAGGAGTTAGAGATTTTTGTTTGGTCACTGTCTAAGAATCCCTAGTTTACTGGGTATGCTCCAAAGATGTGATCCTAACTTGGAATTTATCCAGTGGATCTTCTCGGCCACTTGGGAAATAAAATTTAGGATCATCCCTTTTAAGATTCAAAAATCTCATAAGCTCAATGATGGTTCTATGATTTTTAAGACAAAGACCTAGGCTAATTATCTCTATGTAATTAGCCTAGTTTTTAAGTACAGTCACATGCATGTGAGATATATGGATGTAATGGTCAAACCATTGGTGGATCTAGGTCATTTTTGCATATATTAAACTATCCAAGTCCTTGTTTTCATTTTGTGAACCCACCTTAGACCACTTGATTAGTAATCCAAGCCTAACCTAGCTAATTAGGCTTGTGAGCTTTGCAAGAGTTTAGTGGTGCAGGAGTAGAGTGGGGTGCTAAGGCTTTGGGGGGTTTTCAAAACTCCATAAAAGGTATCTAGAATCCAAATCAGAGTAGTTAGATCATTTTGTGGTGGAAATTTATGCTCAAAAAACCCTCTAGATAGGGCTACAAGAGAATCAAGACCAGTTAGTGTTTGACTAACCTTGAATCTATAGAAATAAATCTATTGGTGGATTCTCAACCCTTGGGGTCTAATAAAAGACTACCATCCCTTAGATTGGTTTATCAAATCCTCTGGTGAAGAGTTTCACTCTTAGACTTGGTTTAGGGAAAGTGTCCCTTAAGGATAAATTAGAGAGATTGGTGTCTTGGTTTAGGAAGCCAAGTTGTGATTAAAAGAGTGGTTTGGCCTCTTGGACAAGTTGTTATACACCCTAAGAAGGTAAGTGTGGGATTCAGAAATTAGAACAAGCATTTTGAGGCAACTATTAGAAGTTGGAGGCTACTTAAGTCTTCCTATAGTGCACTCTACATCAGGTGGTATCGAATCCTGATAAGACCTTGGAAGAAGTGAAGGATGGGTGATAGGATAGAAGATCCTCTAGGAGAGGAAGTTCCTACTATAATCACTAATGTGGAATTGGATAAAATTGTTAGGGAACAAGTAGCTAAGAACAATAAGATGGAAGAAGAGATAAAGAATTTGAAGGACCTCCAAATAGAGAAGGAGGAGGGAGAAGAAGAAGAATAAGAAGACATAGAGCAGGATGAAAGTAAGAACATACCTACAGAGAAAGCTAAATTTCTTGAATCTCTTGAGAGAGTTGGAAGGAGAGATTAAAAAATCAGACATTCTCATGTTTAATGGGAAAATAGACCCTGAAGAGTGGATGGATTAGATAGATGCTTTGGAAAATTACTTTGAGTGTGACAATGTCTCCGAAAATTAGAGGGTCAAGGTGGAAAAATCCAAAATGAAAGGCCCTGCATTAAGTTGGTGGAATTTCCTACAAAATGAAAGGATTGAGGAAGAAAAGAAACATATCTCAACATGGAAAAGGATGTTGGTAGAAATTTAAAAAAATAGTTTGTACTAGAGGACTATGAGATCACCCTCCATAAAAAGTTGTAAAATCTAAGACAAAAAGACCTTGATTTGAGGGGGTAAACTGAAGAATTTCATAGGATGACCTTGAAGGCCAAAGTCCCTAACAGTGAGAAACAAAAGCTTGCAAGGTATCTAGATGGACTAAAGTATAGAATTCAAGATGAAATGAGTTTATTCAACCTTGAATTAGTACATAAGTGCTTCCAAATGGAAATAAAAATTGAAGAGAAGCAGAAAAGGAGAGGAGAAAAAAATAATAGAGGTAGAGGGAGTAATTTCATAGGCAAAGGTAGGTTCAATGGCAGAGGTCCATTCTAAAGAAGACAAGGAGAGTTTAATAACCAAGAGTTAGAAGGAGAGCACAGTAACATAGGAAACTTCAGAGGTAGGAGATCAAACAAAAGGGGGAGATTTGGTGGAAGAGGACCTAGTGTCTTCACTGGGAAATGTTTTACTTGCATTCAAATTGGACACCAGTCCTTTAGATGCCCTGAGAATAACGGAACCAATAGAAAAGGAGGGGATAGAAGAGTACAAATCACCCAAGAAGATGATAGTCAAAGTGTATCCTCTTACCAGTCTACAACTTCAAGGCCTGGAAATCCAGAACAAGAAGAATGCCTCATGATGCAAAGGACACTCCTAAGAGTACCTACTAGTGTAGAACCACCTTAGAGGAATTCATTATTCAGAACAAGCTACAAGGTGAATAACAAGGTATGTAAAGTTATAGTTGAATCTAGATCCACTGATAATATTGCATCTAGGGATTTAGTTACTAAGTTAAAGTTACATGTAATCCCTCACCCTTTCCCTTACAAAGCTTCTTGGTTGACAAAAGAGAAACAAACCATCATCAATGAACAATTTTGGGTAGATTTCAAGATAGGGGAGTATACAGACAAAGTTCTATGTGATATCATAGATATGGATGCATGTCATTTTTTATTAGGTAGACCTTGGAAATTTGATGTAGATGCCAAACATGATGGAAAGTATAATGTATATATTATAGTTAAGGATGGTGTTGAGTATGTGATGAATCCACTCCTTGACTGTGAGAAAGAAAAACATGTTACTAGTAGTGTCTTGTATGTAGGAGAGAAAGAATTCATGAAGGTTCTAAAATAAAAGGATACACCTTGTTATGAATTAGTAGTAAGGCCTAAAAATACACCAGTGAAAGAGCCAAAGGTTAAGGCCCCCACTAGGGATGTAGGCCTGAAAGAGGTCAAAGCACTGTTATACTAGTATAAGGGTATCATA
Source organism: Thuja plicata (assembly GCA_018584345.1). Classification (NCBI taxonomy): domain Eukaryota; kingdom Viridiplantae; phylum Streptophyta; class Pinopsida; order Cupressales; family Cupressaceae; genus Thuja; species Thuja plicata. The sequence goes on along the minus strand of MU223426.1, from coordinate 3,645,582 downwards.
GCTGAAAGTGTACACCAATCTTTACCATGTGAAAGAGAAGTGAGTCACTGTATAGAGTTCATACCAGTAGCCACTCATCCAAACAAAGAAGCATACAAGATGACCCCTAAACAAAATCAAGAGATAGCAAGGAAGATTGAAGAATTGTTGTCAAAATGTATCATTAGGAAAAGTGTGAGTCCTTGTGTAGTCCCTGCAGTCCTAGTACCCAAGAAAGAAGGCACATAGAGACTATGTATGGATTCTAGGGAAATAAATAAGATAACCATCAGATATAGGTTTCCTATGCCTAGAATAGAGTATTTGATGGACTGTTTAGGGGGTGCAAGCTATTACTCCAAAATAGATCTCAAGAGTGGTTACCATCATATGAGAATCAGAGTTGGAGATGAATGGAAAAAAAACATTCAAGACCACAAAAGGCCTCTATGAATGGCTTGTGATGCCTTTTGGTCTCTCAAATGTCCCAAGAACTTTTATGAGACTAATGAATGAAGTGTTGAAGCCTCTTCTTAATAAATTTGTTGCTGTATGTCTTGATGATATTCCGATCTTTAGTAGGAGTAGAGAAGAGCACCTAGAGCATTTAGACATGGTCATGAGAAAACTTCATGAGGAACAGTTGAAGATAAACATAGAGAAGTATGTATTCCTTCAAGAAGAACTTGTTTTCTTAGGTTCTGTGACCTCCAAGTACAGTCTCAAGATGGATCTTTCCAAAGTTGAAGCCATCCTCAATTGGCCACCTCCTACTACTCCTTCAGAGGTAAAATTTTTCCATGGTTTATGTAGATTTTATAGTAAATTCATAAAAAAAATTAGTGGCATAGGTTCTCCCATTATCAACACCATTAAAGGTGGAAGAAAAAGCATATTTACATAGAATAATGAAGCTAATGAGTCCTTTGAGTTGTTGAAGAAAAAGATTGCAGAGAAACCTATCTTAGTCCTACCAGATTTTCACAAGGTGTTTACAGTGGAATATGATGCAAGAAATAAAGCCATTGGGGGAGTCTTGAGCCAAGAAGGGAGGCCAGTTGCCTTTTTCAGTGAGGAACTCAATGAAGCTAAGAAAAAATACTCAACCTTTGATCTTGAAATCTATGCAATGGTTGAATCACTTAGGAAATGGAGGAATTATTTTTTACCCAAGGAATTTGTAGTATTTACTCATAATCATGCACTTAGATTTCTTAATAGACAGGAGAAAATTAATCACAGACATGTGAAATGGATGGAATTCTTGTAGTCCAATACATTTTCTATCAAGCATAAGAAAGGGATTGTAAACAAAGTAGCTGATGCTCTTAGTAGAAGACACATAACCATCCAAACCATTCAATTGGAGAGTGTTGGAGTTCATGCCATGAAGGATATGTATGCTATGGATGAGGATTTCAAAGAGGCTTACCAAATTTTCACTGAGATGACAGACAGATACCACACTAATTTCTTAGAATTTATTGTGCAAGATGGTCTTATTTTCAAAGGTAGTTTATTGTATGTCACAAAAGGATACATGAGGGAGAACATTATCAAAGGAAAACATTGTAGAATCCTAGCTGGTCACTTTAGAGTGGATATAACATTGGAACTTGTTATAAGGTTCTACCACAGGCCCAAGTTGCAGACAGATGTCAGGAGCTTTGTGGAAAGTTTTTTAGTTTGTCAACAAGCCAAAGGGCACACCTCCAATTCATGGTTGTACACTTCTCTCCCAAACCCTTCAAAACCTTAGGATTTAGTAAGTATGGAATTTTTCCTAGGTCTTCTAAAGAAAAAATTGGGATTTGATAGTATTTATGTTGTAGTAGAAATTTTTTCTAAAATGGCACACTTCATTCCTTGTAGAAAAACTCATTATGCATCTCACATAGCAGGGTTATTATTTAGAGAGATTGTAAGACTTCATGGACTTCCATGGTCAATCATATTAGATAGGGATCCTAAGTTTTTAGGACATTTTTGGAGAGCATTATGGAGAAAAATAGGGACAAATGTTTCACTATCATCTGCATATCACCCATAGTCTGATGGTGAGACAAAGGTTATAAACAAGTCCCTTGGAAACCTTTTGAGATTCCTTACCCAAGAACATGGAGCTACTTGGGATGCTATCATAGCCCAAGTAGAGTTCTCATTCAATGATTCAGTCAATAGGAGTACTGGTTTGACTCCATTTTAGATTGTATATGGTACTCACCCTAGAGGGGTATTGGAACTTAGAGATATCAAAGACATGGATAAAATAAGTGCCCTAGAAAAACACTTTTCTAAAGTAATGAAGAACATCCATGAAAAAGTGCAGACCAAACTGCAGCATACCATTGAGAAGTATAAGGAACATGCTGACATATAGAGGAGAGACTTACAGTTCAAAGTGGGAGATTTGGTGATGATTCACCTCAAGAAAGAGAGACTACCCAAGGAGAAATATATAAATCTTATGATGAAAAAGCTTGGCCCTTTCAATATTTTGAAGAAATGTGGAAATAATGTCTTTAAGATTGATCTACCTTCCCACATTGGTTTATCTCCTATTTTTAATGTTGCAAATATCTATGCTTATAGAGGTGTTGTTAGTAATGATGATCTTGCAGGTACTTTAGAGCCTCCTACACTCCAACCACTCAAGGACATGCCCCAAGAAACTCCTCCTAAGATTAAAATAATTCTAGATAAGAGAGTGACAAGAAGACTAGTAGGGCCACTTACTATGAGTACTTAGTCAAATGGAAAAATAAACCCATTGAAGATGCTACTTGGTTGATCGTCGAAGACATCTTGAAGGCAGGCCATACACTTGAAGACCTCCAAACTCAAGAGACTTGAGTTACTTTATCCATGGGGAGTATGGTGTAGGGCACCTCATTTAGTTTCTATTTTAGTTCTAGTTTGGTTGTAATAAGGTGTGAATCCTTTGGATCACCCTAGTGTGTGTATGTGTCGATCTATTTTGGAAGGTGAAGGAGCCTAAGGAAAGTTATAAACCTTAAGGGTGCTTGAAACCATGTTAGACCAAGTTTAGTCTCCTTTGGTTATTTTAGTGCTTAGATGGAATTTTATGTTTTTAAGCCTTAGTATAGGTTATTTTCATGTTTTAGATAACTCTCACACACTTGAAGGTTAGTAGTGTTGGCATCTTTCTCAAAATAGCAACTTTGACAAATGCTGCTAAAAAGTTGTCTTTTTGCAAAATGTTGCATGAGGGACTTTTGCAAAATGTTGCTCGAGGAATGATAACTCAAATGGAAATGGCCACACCAACTTCTTGGAGCAGCTATAATTCCAAGATGATGTTATTTGATCTCCTTATTCCTTCTAGGAAGGTTAGAAGTCAATGTTTACGAATGTTGATGTTCAGAGATGGAAATCGAAGAGTTTTCTAAGTTATTTGGTGTGTGTATAGCCTGGTACAGATTCATTTGGTGAAGCTAGTTGCAAAAATTTGTGATTTTTTGAGTTCCTTTAACATTCCTATTGGTTTCAAACATTTTTGTAAAGTTTCGTAGGAGTTAGAGATTTTTGTTTGGTCGCTGTCTAAGATTCCCTAGTTTACTGGGTCTGCTCCAAAGATGTGATCCTAACTATGGATTTATCTAGTGGATCTACTTAGCCACTTAGTAAATACAAGTTAGGACCATTCCTTTTAAGATTCCAAAATATCAGAAGCTTAATGATGGTTCTATGATTTTTAAGACAAATCCCTAGGCTAATTATCTCTATGTAATTATCCTGGTTTTCAATTACAGTCACATGCATGTGAGCTATATGGTTGGAAGGGTCAAACCAATGGTGGATCTAGGTTATTTGTGGATAGAGGAAACTATCCAAGTCCTTGTGTTCAATATGTGAACCCACCTTAGACAACTTTCTTAGTAATCCAAGCCTAACATAGCTTATTAGGCATGTGAGCTTTGCAAGATTTTAGTGGTGCAGGAGTAGAGTGGAGTGCTAAGGATTTGGGGGTTTTCAAAAATACATAAAGGGTATCTATAATCCAAATCAGATCAGTCATATACTTCTATGGTGGAAAGTTATGCTCAAAAAACCCTATGGATAGGGCTACAAGAGAATCCAGACTAGTTAGTGTTTGACTAACCTTGGGTCTATAGAACAAAATCATTTGGTGGATTCTCAACCCTTGGGGTATAAGAAATGTATACCATCCCTTAGATTGGTTTATCAAAGGATCTGGTGAATATTTTCACTCTTAGACTTGATTTAGGGAAAGTGTCCCTAAAGGATAAATTAGAGAGATTGGTGTCTTGGTTTAGGAAGCCAAGTTGTGATCAAAAGAGTGGTTTGGAATCTTGGACAAGTTTTTATACACCCTAAGAAGGTAAGTGTGGGATTGGGAAACCATAAAAAGAATATTGAGGCAACTATAAGAAGTTGGAGCCTACTTAAGTCTTTCTGCAGTGCAGTCTACATCACGTAGATTGAGTTATTATTACAGTATGACTAGGTAGCACCCTTGTGAGATTGTACCTCAGGATGATCTATGTCTACTTTAGTTAGGTGAAGTTCCTAAGACTTGGGATGCATTGTTAAATCCTACAATGATAAGACTATTCGAGATGAGTTTTTTATGTTGTTTAAATTTGGTGAAAGGCCTTTATGTGAATTCTATATGATACATTATCAATTTATACTTTATTAAATCAAGATGGATTTGATTATTTAGAATCTAGATGCACATTATCATATGATGCTCATGATGATTAGTATTATGATACAATTATGGTTATTTAGATTTAATGAATATGTTGTGGATTATATATGCTCAGGTGATTTATTAGGAAATTGTGATTAGATTCAGTTATGATGCATTGAGATTTCTATTGTGAAATGAAATTTAAATGCTTAAATGAGGTTATAAAGGCATATGATTTTAGGAGTTAAATTTAGTTTGTATATGTTTCATAAAGGTTTTGAATAATATATATTTAATTATGATGTACATTATATTTTTTTGGACTACTGATATTCGGATTTAGTGTGCAGGCAATAAGACGATGGTATTAAAATCATGTAGCCAAATCTATGTCTATGTGAAATTCAGTGAAAGAAAAGGTTGAGTCTAATGAGAAACAAGACCTCATTGTATCATGTTTAATTTTTGTAAATGTAAATGTGTGCTTGATTTTATTTATTTCTAAATTGTATATTTAATTCTCATGTGAAATATGCCCACATGGATATGTCACGTGTCTAGTGATGTGTAAATGTGTGTGTGTGTCACTTGACACTTGTGTTATGTACATATGGCCATGACATGTCCACTTGAGGATTGGGTGCCCATCTACCTAGGTTAATACCATAGAGAATTCCCATGTGAACCCTTTGGTATATTCACTTGAATTTCGTGGGTATAATTTTAGTGGACTTTTGGGAGGCTAGAAAGGTACCTAGGGGTGTATTTGGGTCATTTTTAGGTATCCCATTTGATATACATATGTGTAAGGGTCATTTTTAACCCTAGGACCACCCTTAGTTTACCAAAAGACCCTTTCAAAAGTTGGATTTTCAAGATGGACGAAAATCAACTTTTGAAAGCATGGTTTTGGTTAGACAACCCATCCTTTTCGATGAAAGGTCTTGGTTCACTTTTTGAGTTTCTTTTCTAGAATCCATTTTTAGTAAGCTTTTAAGAAGCTTAGAGAAGACCAACCAATGAGAAACTTACCTTTTTCCAAGATCACTCTAGAGCCCTTTTTAGTGGAGACTCTCAATGGTTGAGAGTTTGAACACCCACTCTCTATCTTAGAGACATTTCTAGTTTTAGAGAAGCTCAGAGAATGAGACTTAGGAAAGAGGGAGCTCTTCATCAAATTTATTCCTTAATCTTGGATCTAGGTTGTTGACACTAACATTTTTTGCATTTTGCATTTACTTGTTTTTCATATTGGTAGTAGCATTATGTTGGTTTCTAAATTACTCGTTGTAAGAAATCCTTTCATGTTAGTATATGTGCTACTATGAAGATTTTCAGTTTGATTTCTTTCTTGTATTATGATTTTTGTTTGTGTTGAGATTGAATGTTTTTTGTGAATGGGAGTCTCAAGGACCACTCACCCTTGGAAGGTAAGAGTAGCCTTGGGGTTGAAGGTATAATGACAACTGATGGCTGTAGAGTATCTCCTCAAGAGGAGAGGAAGAAAACATGGGGTATGGGCTCCATGAAGTCAATACACTTTTTTATTTTGGGCGTCATAAGGGAGTTTTTTATTTCTTGAAGCCTTGGGGGGCATAAGGGAGTTTTTGTGCACTTGGAAGGAGATGAGAAGATGTTGTTTTCTAATGCCTTGTGAAGGTTATTTTGTTTCTTTCTTGGATGGATTTCTCCCCTTGGGTACTTGGTCCACTTCACCCCATTGCAGGCTCAATATGTGACCCATTGTGACAGCCATGGTTGGGATATGTTTGTGTATTGTTATTTTCCAATCCTTCTTTTTGTTTGCATGTGTGTATCCTACCTTTTTTTGGTTTCCCAAGCTCGGGGGTGGCCTCTTAGAGGCCTAGGATAGGAGGTGAGCTTCCCATGGTATTTTAGAACTTTCTCTTTGCAGATGTTGGATTTCTTTTGAGCTCATTAACGAAATGAAGACAAGCTTGGACAAAGAGAAATATGCCTATTTATAAATGTTGTTTAAGTAGTGGCCTACGTGGTTGAAGTTTTGAAAACTTGTTTTGTAAAGAAAGAGTAGCCTTGTGATGCTTCTTGGTTGTGTTGTGCCAACCTCCTAGTTGCTCATTTTATTTCATGAAAATATGTAGTTTGCCAAGATTTAATGTTCCTATGCAAGGATTTATTCGTTGTAATTATGTAGTGGAGGTTTTAGAATTTCTCTTGAGATGTTTGTATCTTTTGATAGGAATGCATATTCAAGTAAAGGTTTCTATTTGGATGTTAAACAAAAAAAATTTAGAGTTACATATCGTTAAATTAGGGTAAATCTCTTGTAAGAAGTAGAAAGTAGTATTGGAATTTGTTATTTATTATTATCTTAATAAAAAATCATAATAATAAAGAAATAGTTTGGTTCATTAGTAAATGTGTAAATATTTAAGTTGTCCTTTATCTTACAGTACTGTAAAATAAGTTTATTTTCTTACAATAACAAATAAGTAGTTATAGGTGAAGAAAGACATATGGTCTATTTTGTGTGCAAGTAAAGCTAAGTACTTATTTCTTTTAAATACTTTAGTAATAAGGATAATACTATAACATTCAATTAGAAATTTAATAGACCATGTTTATTTAAGATCTATTGAAAGATTATTATTATTCTACCCATTTCCTGTTTATGGAAAACACACATATATATGGATATGTGATTATCTACATATTCCATATTTATATATAATCTATCTATAAAGGAAATATAAAACCTAATCTAATTTAGTCTTTAATTTTCCGATGTTTGATTTTTAAAATCCGCATATATATTACATATACAGATATATCAATATTTTTCCTTCTTAAAAAAAAATCAAAATATATACATATTTTTTTTGGCAAACTCTGTTTAAGAAGTTTTATTCTGAAGACTTACATTTAAAATACAAATTTAAAAACAAATAAATATTAAAAAGGTTATTATTATTCATTCATGAAAAATAAAGAAATTTAAAATAAACTAAATTTAAAAAATAATAATAATATAAAACTTTCTTTAAAAAAAAGATTTTTTTTCAAAACCTTGCGTAGAGGGTCCCCGGGCTCGATGGCCGCAGGTCTCCTTTGGAGAGGAGGGTGGGGGACGATAGCCAGGCACGCCCCCACTCTATGGCCGAAGCCATATCTCATGGCTGAAGCCATGGCTGTGGCCATGCCACAGCGTGGGGAGGGGCGGCTTGCCTCCCCAAACCCCAGCCCACATGACCCTCTATCAAGGGTGCCCTCCCCTATTTAAACACAAACCCCTGTGCTAAAATCCAAAGCACTACGTCCATATTTTAAACTAGAAAAAAATACATATATATTTAAATTTGCAATTTTTAAAAGAGAAATAAAAAAAGAAAAAAAGAATGAAACATTGTAAAATTAACAGTATCGTTGGAAGCAAATAGTAAATCTCAGCTCTGTAATTTTAAATTTCTTTGGCCCCTTGCAAATTCAACTTGCATATAGAAATAAATGTATATGAATATATACATACAAATGTATATATTCATATATATTTGTTTGCATCCTTGTTGTTTTCATCCCATTTTGGGTTCTTCATTTGACCTCCAAACAAAATAATGAAGAACAAAAAAAACAAAGACCTAAGGTTTACAAATGGAAGAGATAGTGAGAAGAGGGAAAAATGAGAAGAGAAATAACATTTTAGGTTTTGAAATTGCTCCCTTAACCCTAATTTCAAAATTAGGGTTAGAGATTGAGCAAGTGGACTTTCCTAATAAATGATTTAAATGAACATTTGATTTTTGATAAGAGGGAATTCTTTTCCCCCATTTAGATTTGATTTTTGACTCTTTTAATTGTTTAAATTAAAATATATTAGGAGTGAGCTTTTTGGTATTAAAATATTGTTTCATTATTTGGGATTTCAAATTTTGATTTAGGTGAGAATTCTTTCCCCATAAGATGTATCTCTTGTTTTAAAGAAATATATTTTAGATTTATATATTAGTGATATTTTGATTGTTTAATTTGTAAAGATAAATGAGATAATTAAGGAATGTTATTATGTTTAATGAAATAAATACTATTGGGCATAACTTAGATTATTTTTACCAACCAATTTTTTTAAATATTAATATTTTAGAAATTATGAGTTAGAAATTAAAGTGAGTATTTAACAAAACATTTTAAAAGATGTAAATTAGCAATTTATTGTGCATATAGACTTTATGTTAAATGATTAATGATGGAAGAAATTTTAATTAAGATAAATTTAAAATTTGATAATTACCAAGAAATATTAAATGAATTAATTTTAATTAAACATAATCTTTTAATGTGATATTTTTTACAAGGCTAATGAACACTTTTTAAAAATAATGCATGCTACATTAATGTTTGAGAACATAGTATCCTTCATAGTTGAAATGGTAAATTATAATATGTTGAAATAATGTAATTTTCTATATTAAGATTTTAAATTAGTGGATTTAATTATCGCAGTTGGAACCATCATATTCCTCTTTATTATGGAGAAATTTTACTTAGTGTAACTTTAATCTTTTAAAGCGATTTAGAGTATAATTTCCACATCTTCAAACTCTTTTAAAAGAGTAATTAAATTAAATCACTTTATTAATGTTATATTAAATGATAACTAAGACGTAGTATATTGAGCTGGTAAGCTATTTATTAGTTTAATTCCTTTCACATGATGCATTTAGGGACAAGAACCTATTAGGTGAGTTATTAGATTTAATCTAGATGATTATCAAATGGGTTGAGGGATGTTGACATGTGGTCATGATTCCCCTTGACCCTAAAAGAGACCCTCATTACTAACGTAACCTAGCTCATTAATTTTTTAAACCTTGAAGCTAGTTAGTAGACTTGTAAACCTCACAACCGTAATTCATCACTACATTACTTATTTAAAAAAAGAAAGATTGTTGCATTTTGGACGATAAATTTGGGCATGATAGTTTGTAAATATCCTTGTTATGGAATTTCCATGACTAGAATGTGTAATGTACAAGTAAATGTAAATTATGCTAAAATGAGAATATAGTTCTTGAAATATGTGAAATGTTAAAGAATGAATAGTTACTTTCCGCAAGACTCTTTTGTGCACTGATTGGAATATTTGTGTAAATATTATTTCTAGTTAATGTTCATGCATGTCTTATACGATTGTATTTGATATTTAATTCTTGCATTGGTTTTAGTGTGTATTCTTAGCGATATTCTTATTTTTTCCCATGCCTATGTTTTAAGATTTGAGCGTATTTCCTCTTGGCATTGTTATTCCGGATATTTATGTATGACTTAGTCCACCTAAGACGTAACCTTGGTTGTGGGTCTTGAGACCATACCTTGTCCTTGTGCTTGCATTTGTTAGAATGGATGTGAAGAATCTTGATACACCTTATTTTGTTGGTTGTTGTAGGTGAGTGTTCTTTGGGTATCTCAGGTTGTGGGTTTTCCCCAACTCTTCTTGGACATGCATTGTGCAGGGATAGAGAGTCTCCTTTCCCAGTCTTGACACTCTCATAGATTTATCTCTTTATGGTTATATATATGATACTATAGTGGTTAAGTTATCCTCTCTTGGTGAGATTCCATGTTGGATATTGGGTTTCCAGAGGATTGCTGGTAGAGTGGTATTCCTAGATTTAGGCTAGAAGGACATGGTAATTATGGACATATCTTACAATCCTGATATTTGGTATGGATTTGAGTGTTATATGAACTTCACCATTTAGATTATTTGAAACCTGGTTGAAGGTAAAACCATGGTCTAATTGGGTTAAGTGAATCTGGGCTTCCAACTACTATAGTTGAGATCTTGGCATTTGAGAAACCATATTGCTCATATGCTTGTTGTTTTGTTGTTTTTTTGTGCTTTGAGTATTGGGGTGTACTAATGAGCCTCTATCTTTTGAGTGCTCTTGGTTTCAAGAGGAAACCTTGCACATTTTAATTCCATGGTACATATGAGTTGGATGTAGTATCCCTCAGACGAGTGCAATTGTGATGAAGAATCTTCACCTCTCAAGATTTTGGGTGATTTAGTGAGATTCTGGTTGGATTTAAGGATGCTCTAGATGGGCATGATGGTGTTTTTTAAATATTTTTGGATGATTTTTCCCATATTACCAAGTTTTTAAATTGGAATTTATTTGTGCTTTGATCTTGGAGAGATAGTGTAGGATACTGCCTTAAAGTTAGATTCCTTGAGATGAGGAATAGTGGCTTGTGTTATGCCTATTTTGGAAAATATCATGACAAGATGTGTTTTTCCTAGCATATATTGAGTTCTTGTTAGATGGACTATGAGGGAATTTCGATGCACTTCAATGTGTGTGGATCCTTTTGGAAATTGTGAGGCTAGATAGTAAGGAATTGGGTTTGAATTGGCCAGACTTGTGGATTAATTGCATGGCTACTCTTGTGTTTAATCTGTTTTGGTCCTGCACTTGATGTGCTTCATTTTGTTGGACTTGCAGGCTCCCAAGAGTAAGCCTAGTCTCTTGGGGGGGGGGGGGGGGGGGGGTGGNGGGGGGGGGGGGTGATGTAGTGCAACTCTCATTTGCATTCTACATTCCATCTTGATGGATATGACTTTTATGTTCAAGCTTATTGTGTGATCATGTTGGACCCATGAGTGGTCTACATCATTGGGGTGATGACTTATGTTGCTGCATCAGTGGACTTTTTAGGCATTATATTTGGTTGTATGAACCATGATGCTTTAGTGGGTTGTGTACCTGATTTGATATGCCTTTCTTTGGCTATGTATGTGTAACAATGCTCCTATGTGATTAGTTGAGTTGATGTTATGATGTGGTGACTATCCCCATGCTATAATTTTTATGTGACATTGTGAGATGCACCCTATATAGTTAATTCTTGTGTCCATTCCAAGATGATTATGGTGGTTTTGATTGGTATCTGACTTATGAGATTTATGATGTGTTCTGATGGTTTCACTGAGGTATGTGCTAGTGGTTACCTAGTTTGGGATGGTATCACGAGGTTATTCCATTAGTATCCATATGATGTGACCTAGTGTTTGCACTATGTAATGCATTTGATTACCGCACTTTATTTTAGTTGCTACAATAGTGTTGAATTTCATGTTACATGTACTACTATTAGTATTTTGATCATACCTACATGATGATTCTTTATGATCATATCTGGTGCAATTTTCTTTGAGAAACAATGAATTATTATATTGATGAATATCATGGATTCCTATTATATTGTGCCTTATATGCTATGATATATTTCTATATCTACTTCCTTTGATATATGCTCATGTTGTCATAATTGATTATTTAATGCTTATATTTAAATAAAATTTTCAATGTTAATGTAATGTTTATTTAAATGAATTAATGTTCACTATTTTCTCATGCTACTGATGTATGTATCATGATTCATGTGTTTGTATGAATTGAGATGAAGTTGTAGTTACCCTCTTTGTGAGGTTTAGGTGATGATTTCCTTCTTATCTATTTGATTATTACATATTGTACTAAGACTATTTTATTATGAGTAGGTACTATTTTACACTAAATTTGCACCCTGTTCAAGCTCTCTTGGTCTTGATAATCTAGAATAATATGGGAATCACTTCAAGGTTATGGGACCTATGCTAACTTCAAGTGAAGCCTTTGGATTCTAGGCTGGTTCCTCTTGGATAATAATCTAATCTTATCTTGAACATAAAAGTAAACTTGAAGGAAAAGGGATAGAAGGAGTACTTGAAAGGGAAATGACTGAAAGAAAATTATCCTACTAGGTGATAGACCGAAGATAACTTGAAATATGACATAGTAACCAAACTATCCTGAAGGTTCTCAGATCTAATAGAACACAATATTACTCAATAGGATTGCATTAAGTATTTCATAGAGAGGTATGGAATGGAAAGAGGCTATTGGAGGAAAGAACAAATTTCACAGGCAATAACATTCCTAGGAAAATTTAGAAATAGACTGTGACCTACAAACAGACATTCACTTTAGCAAATAGGCACAGGAGTGAGACAAAGCAGCTAGAGATGAACAGAATCCACAAGGAAACCAAAATTGAATCACACATAATAGTAAAAAAAGATGCTGAAAAGAAAGGAAGGATCAGGAACTCTAATATTTCTCTAGCATAAGAAACTATATATATTTTAGTAAGAGAAATACAGATAAAGAAAAGCTTGAGCACTGATAAAATTCCACAAAAAGCTTATATAGAATCTCTATTTCAATGAAATATTACAAGAAGTGAAGATTTGAGGCAAGAGAAGATGCCACAAAAAATCTTGCGCCAACTAGAAAAAGTATAAGCTAAAAATCTCTAAAACTAACTTATATACATGTTCCTCTAGCACGCGGGCTCAAGAAATAATCAATTCTCAAAATTAGGGTTACAATAGATTTTGCATAAACAATGCAGAAACCCTAAATATTTCAATTCTACTCATTAATGCATGTAAAAATATATGAGATGATCAAATATATCCTTGAATATCTTTCACTTTTCCATAAATATAGTATAAGAAGTTGGCTCGACCCATCCCTCTATTTGTAACTTGAAATATTGCGCCACTACTAGTCTCTAAGATCAGATCTTTTGAATTTTAAATATTTGAATAAGCAATGGTCATAGGTGGCACAGATACTTGTCTTAATGGCCCAGATAATCTCTGACCTTTCCTTTTAAAACATAGTCATCAATCTCCTATCTTGTTGTGATTCCTACCTTCTTTACTTTCCGCTGATTTTGACTTTAACTTGGGTTCACTTCCTTTTAACTCTGGTTGCCCTAAAATCCTTTATGTCGCTAGTCGAGATAATATTTCCTTAACTCTGAGTTTCTCTAGAGACATCGTGACTACCGTGAGATCAAAAAAAGATTCAACAAATAGTGCTGAGTCTCATTTCCTTAAGAGAATATTCTACTTTCTCACGAGACTTGGCAACCATCATGATCTTAACCTGACTCACCTTTTACTTTGGGTTCCTTATCGAGACTTGGCGACTGCATAGTATCACAATCTCTTAATACTTTTCTTAGACATGATTCCTTTATGAGACTCAGTGACAACCACAAGATCATATTTGCATTGATGATATGTGCAAAATCTCATAAATATTGCTCACCTTTTAAATTCCTTTGGAGACCTAGAGACTAAAATCCTTGAACTTCACTCAGCCTAAACTCGAGTCACATCTAAAGTTATAAATACATTAAGTCACAAGCACTCTGAACCTTTTGTTAACTTAGGGTTACGTTGGGAGACTTAGAAATTACCATGAGATTAGATCTCATTCGGATGATCAATTCTAAGTCTCAATAGCGTAAGAGGATATTCCTTTTCCTTTGGAGACTAGGCGACAAAGGCAATCTCATAATCACTGAACAACATGGAATATTCCTTTTCCCTTGCGTGACTAGGTGACTAAAGGGCAATTAAATGTACACATGACTTAAAAAGAACTTAAGTTTCCTAGAAAAGGTAATGAAGAAATAGAAGGGGCCGAGGTCCAACTAGGTTTCATATCCAAATTGTGTAGGCTTTCTTACACTTAGGCCACTTTTTTCATGAATTAGGGTAAAATAGAGGGCCTAGAAACTTGCAGAGGACGAGGTAGAACTAGAAAATATTGTAGAATTTACAAGCTGGGCTCTACCCTTGTGGGAGCCACATTTTCCTCCACTTGTAGCCAAAATTCATTAGATAGGTAAATTTTGGGTAACATTCTTGGCAATTTCTACTGGATGTTTGCCTGCTAGACATTTGAAAACTAGTGTCCTTGACATTTATTGGGCATGGAGTCATATTTGAGCATAAAAAAACTTTTGTGGGAAAGAAATGGATTGAAACCGGAAGGAGGAACAACAAAATATGCATGAACACTTCAAGGAAAATAGGAACCTAAACTAGAAAGAAAGAAAAAATAGAAAACTAATTACAGAGCAGGGAAAACCCTGAAACAGGGCTTGAGATGGAAACCACTAACTAATATCGGCAAGGCATGTCCTCCAAGAGTTGATAATTGAAATGAATTATGCTCTTTGCACTCTATGATTACAAATGGTCCACCCCAAAAGGAATCAAACTTTGAATGTCTTTTAGGTCTGGACTTGTATTCATCCCACTTGAGGACTATATCTCCAACATTAAATTTTTTGGATCTATCCCTTTTATCAAAATTCCTCTTAGTTTACATTTGTTGAAACTCCATAGTCTGCATAGAATTGTCTCTGATTTCTTCCATCTCCATGACTTGAGCATACCTTACCTGTAAGGGATCTCCTTCTTCAAAGAGAAAAAATTGTGTGGCAAGGTCTAATGTTGGTAACTCTGTTGAAATAGATAATCTAGCCTCTTTTCCATACACCAGCATATAAGGGGAATTCCAAATGATTTTCTTTGGGGTTATCCTATCTAGCCATAAAGCAGACTTGAGCTTGGAATGCCAGTCTCTTTGATTTTCTTGCAAATTCTTCTTGATAATTCTTATCAAGTTTTTTATTTGTATACTCTGCTAGGCCATTACACCGAGGGTAATAGTTGGAACTAGCATTGAGATAAATACCATTCTTGAGTGCCCATTCAGTCACTCTTAGACCTATAAATGCAAGTGCATTATCTAATATGATTGAGTTTGGAGTGCCAATTCTATGGATTATATCATCATGAAACATTCAAACAACACTCTCATTTGCCTCATTTAGTGCAATAGCCTATGTCCATCTAGTGAAATAATTAGTTACAGTTATGATCCATTTATGTTCTGCACTAGAGGCAGGATTAATTAGGCCTATAAAATCAATGCCCCATTTCATGAAAGGTTTCTTTGTTCTGATTGGTTGGAGGGGCAGAGCTACAAGTTTTTCTTTTCCTACACACATGGCACACTTTATGCATTTTCTCACATGATCATGACTATCCTTGAAGATAGATGGCCCATAGTATACAACCCTCATGATCTTAAAGGAAGTGGTCCTGGGAGAAAAATGACCTCCAGAAGGTCCATCATGAAACTCATTCAGGATACTTGCCACTTGATCTGAATTTATGCATCTTAAAAGGACACCATTATGATCGTTTCTAAAAAGAATCTCATCAATCAGCACAAAGGGGATAGATTTGGATCTATAATATCTTCTTTTGGCTGAATCTAAATATGCAGGACATTCAACTATTTTCAAAAAATGAATCATGTTAGGCAACCAACCTATTGCCTTGGCATGCTCTTCTGTAAAATGCACAACCAAAGATGCATTCTCTTGTTCTTGTTCTTTTGCAACCTCATCATCTGTCAGATGCTCACAAAGACCTCTTCCTATGAATAGTTTAGTGATTTAGATATCAATGTCATATTCCATGAATTTGGTAATCCAACTAGCTCTTTTTTCATTCAGGTCCTTAGAAAGAAAGAACTCTTTGACACTAGGATGAGTAACTCTCAATTGTACTTTGTTGTGAGTTAATAGATATCTAAATTTTTTTAGGCTTTTTATCATAGCAAGTACATGTTTCTCTACAAAAGAGTATCTCTATTCATATTCTTCCAAGCCTTTGCTGAAGAAAGAAATAGCCTACTCTAATCTTTCACAGTTCTCTTGAGTTAGTATTTTAGATATGGCATCAAGGCCTCCATAAGCATAAAGGATAAAATCCTTATTGAAATCAGGGTTCAACAATGTAGGGGCCTCTGTTAAAGCTTCTTTGATGGCTTGTAAATTAGCCCTCCCTTCTTTTCTCCAGCTAAAGACTGGATTCTTTTTTAACATAGCTGTCAAAGGCTTTAGTAAATCTACAATGTTAGGCAAGAAACACCTGACAAACTTAATCCTTCTATAGACACCTAAAAATGGTTCATTTCTTATGCCCCCTTTTTAACATGTCTTGTTTATTGTGTGTTTGATATTTATCATTCACTAATATTGTGTCATTCTTCCATGTCATCAATTACTAACATTTCTCTCATTTTGGCCAAATTGATCATCTTCCTAAATCAGTCCAACCAAGTCCTAGTCTTCCGAAACTGATCAAAACCCTATTTCAATTTGATCATTCTTATCATCATTTCAAGAGAATTTTCCAATAACATTGATGCTTTGTATCCCTTAAATCAACCATTTGATAACATTTTCAAAGATCATCGGTGTTATCACTATCAATCTATCAATTTCAATTCAATAGTGTTGTTCATTATTGTCAATACTAAATCTGATTATAATTTTGGGAACATTGTCAAACATCATCAATGCCTCGTGATTTCCTAAACTATTCTGGAACCCTCAAAATTAACCCTAATCTTTAACAACATTATCAAACCCCTTTCAATTCAACATTAATATCTTCAATTCGACTTATAATCCACTAATTTCCCCCTTTGGATGAATAACCCATAGTTTATCCTAAGTCCTAATTGAATAAATAAATAAACTTTATTTATTCCCTTTTCCCTAAGTCTCCAATAATTAATTAATTATTTTTAATTAATTAGCTAATTTCAATTTATGAGATTTTATAATTTCATAAATCTAATTTGGATTTGTGAGGAATATTGATTTATTAATTGAATTAATATCCTCCTAATCTCACCTAATTCCCATATC
>MU223426.1:3603425-3619851 GCA_018584345.1 Thuja plicata | reverse complement strand
AATATCTCTCCCCCATTTCATGCTTCCAAGCATCTCACCAACCAAAATCTACATTTATGCAAGGATTTTGTGCAATCTCACCAAATTGTATCTCATTTTCTATAAAATGGGTGCATTTCTATCATTCGAGGTTGAACCATGAGATTTTGAGAAAACATCAAGATCATTCACCTCCTAGTAATTCTCATTGTCAATCAAGCTTTCAAGGTTCTTTATGCAATTGGTGTTTGTCAAAGAGCAACATATCAACCTTTATGGAGAAGAAAGGAGACCATTAGAACTACATTTGAAGGGAGTTTTGCTTGTGTTATCTTGCATACACTTTTACTCTTGTTTCAAATGGTTTTAATGTTATGTTAGTTAGGGTAGCATATTGTTAGGGTTTGTGGTTACATAATATGCTTCTAACCCCTTTTCTGGTCTTTCACCTTCCTATGAAAGATTGGAGACTTTTCTTATGAGGTGGTAGAGGCAATTCTAGAATAGCTGCAATCCTCTCAAGGTCAACTATAATTCCTTGTTTGGATACAATATATCCCAGCATTATTCCTTCATGGACTACAAACATACATTTCTTGGGATTGAGAGAAATCCCAAACTCTCTACACCTTTCAAATATTTTCCTCAGATGTTTGATATGGTCTTCTACATGTTTAGATTAAACAGTTATATCATCTAAATAGACCAGTACAAACTTGAACATGAGGATTTTAAAGGCTATATCCATTGCCTTTTAAAAAGTAGCACCTAAATTAGACAAACCAAAAGATATCTTTTGGTAAGACATGGTTCCCCATTTGGTTGTAAACTTAGTCTTATATTGATCTTCTTCATAAACCAGGATCTGATTGTATCCTGAATAGCCATCCAACAATGAGAAGTGTTCTGATCCAAAAACACACTGTAGAATTTGTTCCATAGATGGAAATGGATGGCGATCCTTTAGGGATGCTCTATTCAGATCTCTAAAGTCAACACATAATCTTAGTTCTCCATTCTTCTTCCTAACAAGAACAAGGTTGGAAACCCAACTAGTATGCTTGATGGGGTAAATTATACCACTTTCAATTATTTTGAGCACCTTTCTATGCATAAGTGGCTCAAGCTTGGGATTGAAAGGTCTTTGCTTCTATCTTACTGGTTTGGCATTTGGCTCTAATTCAATAGTATGTTGAGAAAGTTCTAGGTTGAAACCTTTGAGATATTCATACTGCCAAGAAAATATAGCACTGAATTCTTGAAACAATTGGGCATAAGCCCGCTTCTCTCAATTAGTATTAATCTTTCCAAATTTCAAGCTTCTACCTGGCTCCAGCTCTAGATCAATGCAATGCTCTTGTTGAACTACCAGGCCAACCTTACTCTTTTGTTCTTGGTCATCCCTATTGAAGACAGATTCTAAGGTGACAAGTCCTTTCGGTATTTTATTTGATTTAAGTTATACCACTGGGTCACCATAGTTTGACATCAATCTATCATGGTTATTCTCTGAAAAGACATCCTCTTCAAATAAGAACTATATAATTTTCTCATCATTGTCAAATACTTTCCAATTAACATTATTATCAGGAATAGAAGGCCTGAAAACTACTTTGATATGTTTTTGATCCTTTTTCATTGAAATGATATTGGGGATATCATATTGGGATCCAAGAGAAGATAATCTATCTACATTCTGATTTAACTTTCTAGGGATTGAAATAATATTGAAATCATTGAAATTTTCAATAGCATCCCAAAATCTATGCTTGTATACTCTCATTGTATCACTTTTGTTTGCACTTATCCATCTTACTTGGCTGACAACTAACTCAATGTCACCATAAAATTATAGGGCTATGATCCCTCTTTTCCTAGCCCACTCCAATATATTTACTGGGCTTTCATATTCAGCAATGTTGCTAGTGCAGGAGAAGCTAAATCTAAAAGCTTTGTAATATTTTTCTCCCTTTGGAGAGATTAACATAGCACCACCACCAGAGCCATGTCTGCTTCTAGCACCATCAAAGAATATCTCCCAAACTTGGTGGCTTTGATCTTCTGATTCAGTTTCTGTTTTGAAATTTTTTGGTTCTATGGATTCCTTCTCTTGTACCAAATAGTTTCCCAAACTAGCATCCCAAATAACATTGGCTTGGGCCTCTAAAGTTCTTTCTGATTCCAATTCATCTGGATAGATATCTAGGATATCTTCTATCTTATATTTTTCTTCTCTGATGATTGGGAAATCATTATCGTCAAGTGCAAGGCAGCTTGTATTGAGTACATTGGACACATAAGGTTCTATATGGTGTGCTGCCAATGATTCAGACTTGGTAGTAACCTTAGTTCCATATCTAGTATGGAAAATCATGTGAGACCAGTTAGAAGAAAGGTAGCCTCCTATCTTGGCTATGAATTCCCTTGATAAACATATGGAAAATAAGGCAGGGAGGTCTATGATGTATATGTCAAGTAGGATAGAAAAATTAGGGCTTGCATGGAGAATCAAGCTTGTATCCTTGGCAAAACCTATGGTGTTTATAGAAGAACCATCAAGTTAGGTCACCTTCTTTTGGAAAGGTTCATATTTAAGTCCCAATTGGTCAGCTACTTTTTTTGGCATGACAAAACTAGTAGCCCCACTATCTACCATACAATTATGTACTAAATATTTTCCAATAATTAAAGATACATAAAAGGGAGGAAGTTTTAGGTTCCTACCTTGTATGCCATCTGCCTTGGAGTTTCTAATCAAAGTATCCTTCTTCTCTTGATCAGTGTTGACCAAAAATGGCTTAGAAACTTCTTTTGTAGACTGCTGAGGAATTACCTCTTCAGTCATTTCTTTCTTTAATATCTTAGGTTGTCTTCTAATAGCCAAGGAGTCTCACATAGACATAGTGACATTGCCTTATTCATGTTGTCTACAATGTTGAAGGGCATTGCTATGTGTACTCTTTGGTGTGCCTTCACTATGATAGGCTCAACTTCCTTGAGAAATTGTCCTTCTTTGACTGTAATGACGGGGGTCTTCTTTAGTATAGTAGGAACATAAGGATATGTTGTATTTTTTGATGTAGTAGCTTTAGCTCGATATCCTTCTCTCTCTATTTCTTGAGATATTCTCTAAGACCAAGTGTTGGATGCTATTGTGGATTCACCATTTACTCTATTGAATTCTTGTTTCTCCCAATTGAAGAGAGAAGTCTCATTGTGTTGTGCTTCTTACTGAGGAGCTGACTCACTAGAAGAAGCCTCTGATTGAGTATGTGATGCATTTTGAACCATCAGTGCTTGGTTCATCCATCCATTTGGGAATGTAGCCTGATTATGTGGCTAATTACAAGGAAAACACCATTCATTTACCAAGACTAGATTATTCTAACTTGGAACTATATCTCTTGTTGGATTTGTAGAACTAAGAGGTGTGGAGTTATAAGGTTGAAATGACCTCTAATTAAAGTTTTTCCTTTGGCCTTGGTAATTTCCTTGGTATGGTGGCCTATTCTGCTGATAAAATGGTCCTGGATTTTGATATTGTTAGTTGGGACTTTGAGTCTATGGCTGAAAGGGTGGTCTATTCCCTTGACTCTGCTTCTTTAGATTGGTCAACTCTTTGGTTAGAGTCTACAATAGATTTGTCATTTCTTGTTGACTACTTTGTAACAAGTTATTTGTTTCTTGTTGATCACTCTGCATTGCTTGCACCTCTTGGGAGAATCCTACTTTGGATTCCTTATAGATATTTCTCACTTGAGGTTCTACTATAGTGGGTATGGGAGTATATGGGGGGATACTCAAAGGCATACTTGGTTGAATATTGGGAAAAATAGGTGTGCGCGGCCTTAGGGCTATCATGCCTGCTTGGATTAAACAATTTTCATCCCTGACAACTATGTCAAAGGCCTGAGGCAATGAAGTACCTCCCATGGATTGAATCATGACAGAGATATTGCTATTCATATTTCTTAAGAAATATAGGAAGGCATGGTCATCTGAGGGTCTAACTGAGATAGGAATTCTATTCCATGTCTTGAGAAATCTATTATTAAAGTCTATCATTTTCTCTTGCAAAGCTCTTTTAACAGTTGTTAATTTCTCAACCAAAGATAAATGATATTATTTATCCTCAAAATATCTGCTTAATGATTCACCTAATCTATCCCATGAATCAATTTAATCAATAGATAGAGTTCTAAACCATTCTAAGGCCTTACCTTTGAAAGAGGATGCTAAAAGCTTGGTAGCCACATCTTCTTCTGTGATATGATGCACACTACATATGGTGTCTACATCTCTTATGTATTCACATGCAGTTGTATGTCCTTCTCCTGTGAAGTCCGGAAGACTTTTGAGTGATGCTAAAGGCACATCATGACGTTGAGCGAATTTCAAGGGACTTCCTTGATTGAAGGGAACAAAGGAAAACTGTCAGGCCATTACAAAAGCTATTATCTGCTGGGAAGCAACTCTGTGAATTGTATTTGGGCTAGCTAGTGGAGCTGAATCTTCTTGTAGCTCTCTAGTTAGAGATCTTCCTCTCCTTCTTGAATGGAAAGGCAAAGGTCTCCTTTCTGTAGTAGGTGGTGTAGATTGAACCCTCCTTATAGGGGATGCTCTCTAAGATGATCTACAATAAATTCTAGTTAGAGGCAGCTATGAGAACTCAGAGGGCTTTAAGCTCCTTGTCTCAACCTTTCTCATAAAATTTTGAACAGGATTGGATCTACTATTTTCTACACCAGTGGAGTCACCAGATATGCTTTGAAAAAGAAACCTCTTTAGGTCAATACCATGCAATCAGAATATCAGAGATAGAATATCTTTGCAAATAAACTTCTTTTAGTCCCACCCTGGGCATGCCAGAACTGTGGCATGTAGGGTGGGAGAGCTTTGAATCTGATCTTCTTTTGTAGTCCCACCAGGAATGCTAGAACTGTTATACACTAAATTTGTACCATGTTCAAGTTCTCTTGGTCTTGATAATCTAGTATAACATGGGAATCACTTCTAGGTTTTTGGACCTATGCTAACTTGAAGTGAAGCCTCCAGATTCTAGGTCGGTTCCTCTTGGATAATCACCTAATATTCTCTTGAATATAAAAGTAAACTTGAAGGAAAAGAGATAGAATGAGTACTTGAAAGGGAAATGACTAAAAGAAAATTATCCTACTAGGTGATACACCAAAGGTAACTTGAAATATGAAATAGTAACCAAACTAGCATGGAGGTTCTCAGATCTAATAAAACACAATATTTTTGAATAGGCTTGCATTAAATATTTCACAGAGAGGTTTGGAATGGAAAGAGGCTATTGGAGGAAAGAAAAAATTTCACAGGCAATAACTTTCCCAAGAAAATTTAGACACAGACTATGACCTATAAACAGACATTCACTTTAGAAAATAGGCATAGGAGTGAGACAAAGTAGCCAGGGATGAACAAAATCCATAGGGTAACCTAAATCAAATCACACACAATAGTACACAAAGATGCTGAAAAGAAAGGAAGGCTCGAGAACTCTAAGATTTCTCTAGCCTAAGAAACTATACATATTTTAGTAAGAGAAATATAGATAAAGAAAAGATTGCGGGAAGAGAAAATACGACAGAAAGCTCATACATAATCTCTATTTCAATGAAAGATTACAAGAAGTGAAGATTTGAGGGAAGAGAAGATGCCACAATAAATCTTGTGTCAAATGGAAAATCTCTAAAACTAACTTATATACATGTTCCTCTAGCACATAGGCTGAGGAAACAATACATTCTCAAAATTAGGGTTACAATAGGTTTTGCATAAACAATGCAGAAACCCTAAATCTATCAATTCTTCTCATTAATGCATTAAAAATATTTGAGATGATCATATATAACCTTAAATATCTTTCACTTTTCCATAAATGTAATCTGAGAAGTTGACTTAACCCATCCCTCCATCTGTAACTTGAAATATTGTGCCACAACTAGTCTTCAAGACCAAATCTTTTGAATTTTAAATATTTGAATAAGAAATGATCACTGGTGGAGTGGGTACTTGTCTTAACAGCCCAGATAATCTCTGACCTTTTCTTTTAAAACATAGTCATCGATCTCCTATCTTGCTATGATTCCTACCTTCTTTACTTTCCACTAATTTTGAATTTAACTCGTGTTCACTTCCTTTTAACTTTGGTTTCCCCAAAATCCTTTATGTCACTGAGTCGGGATAAGATTTCCTTAACTCTGAGTTTCTCTAGAGACCTTGTGACTACTGTGAGATCAAAAAAAGATCTGGCGACCAGCGCTGAGTTTCATATCCTTAAGAGAATATTCCATTTTCTCACGAGACATGGTGACCGTCATGATCTTAACCTGACTCACCTTTTTCTTTTGGTTCCTTATCAAGAATTGGCAAATGCATAGTCTCACAATATCTTAATACTTTTCTTAACCATGATTCCTTTATGAGACTCAGTGACAACCACAAGATCATCTTTGCATCAATGGTCTATGCAAAATCTCATAAACATTGCTGAACTTTTGACTTCCTTTGGAGACTTAGCGACTGAAAGCCTTTAACTTCACTCAACGTGAACTCGAGTCACATCTAAAGCTAGAAATGCATTAAGTCACAAGCACTCTGAACCTTTTGTTAATTGAAGGTTATGTCAGGATACTTAGCGACTACTGTGAGACTAGATCTCAATCAGATGATCAAAGCTAAGTCTCAATAGCCTGAGATGACATTACTTTTCCTCTAGATATTGCACGAGAAAGGCAATCTCGTAATCACTGAACAACATGGAATATTATTTTTCCCTTGTGTGACTAGGTGACTAAAGGGAAATTAAAATGCACATATGACTTAAAAAGAACTTAAGTCGCCTGGAAAAGGTAATGAAGAAATAGAATGGGCTGAGGGCCAACTAGGGTTTATATCCAATTTGTGTAGGATTTCTTAAACTTAGGTCACTTTTTCATGAATTAGGGTAAAACAGAGGGCCTAGAAACTTGCAGAGGCCAAGGTAGAACCAAGAAATATTGTAGAATTTACAAGCTAAGCTCTACCCTTGTGGGAGCCACATTTTCCTCCACTTTTAGCCAAAATTCACCTGATAGGGAAATTTTGGGTAACAAGTACACTTGAATTTTGCATGTTTATGGAATAGGTACCAGGTACATTCACCCTGATTGTTAGGGGTTGAGTGTGTACCTATATCATCAGTAGTGGGATATGAGATAGTATTACTGACCTTTCATATTGAGAAAATATCATCCCTATATGGATGATGTACCTGTGATTATTATATTATCCCTCTGGTATGTGTTAGTAAGTATAGATTACCTATGCATTGTGAGAGACAAATTATGTGTTAGTGCATTTAGAGTTCCCACAGTTGTTACGGATGATATTTTATTAAATGTTGATTTTATGTGGTTGGGGATTTAATATTTGATTGTCAGTTAATTTTTCATAATCGAATTCCATTTAATTGGAATAGATTTGATTTAATTTTGGAAAGTCAATAGTTCATGGGAATTATTTTAGCGATTTGTTTTAATTTACCCCTTTAGGGATTTTGGGCCAAAAGTTCTTTATATTTGGAAAAAAGAGTTCTTTTAACTCACTTTTCACTTCTGCTTTGGGAGAAGAATTGGATTTTGCTCCAAATTGATTTGGAGAAATTTAATCTTCCACTCGTTGTGATTGACTGGGTTGTCAGATTTTGGTTGGTAGTGGCTCATTAGAATCATGTCATGAATGCTTCCATTTGTGTGGAGCTACTATAGGATTCAACGAGATTTTTTATTTTTTTCCCCATCTTTTCAGGTTTCTCCTCCAACTGCGAGTTAGGGCCTTCAATATTTTAGTCATTTCTCAATCGTTTGATTTGGTTCTTGTATTATTTTGTTTTGTGGGCTGAGATTTAGTACTCCCCTACTTTCTAGTAACTTTCAGATGCCTGGTTGACTCACTACGAGCAACTGAGGTTTTCATTATTGGTTTTTATACCGTTATGCTGGCCATTTTTCCGTGTTTATCCAGAACTAAAATTTTATTGAATTAGTGTATTTTTGGGTGTATATGGGCAAGTGGGTTTTCATTTTGTATATTTTTGAGAATTTTGATTTCATGGAAATTTTTGGGTTGCCTCATTTTGCATGCCACCTAGTTTTACTATTTATTTTGTTCATACTTATTCCAAACATTGGATTGTGTTGACCTCCAGGTTTTCAACCATTCTATGGTTATATATTGTTGGTTTTAGATTCATGAATGAATCTTTACTCCTGGCCAAGTGTCTATTTGAGTGTGCCATGAGCACTTGTGATCATCTTTTCCTTTTTGTGGAATGTGCGATGTTGGTGTTTGAGATCACATCACAAGCTCTTTGTGTATTGTGAGCACTTTTGTCTATCTTCCCTTTTTGGGAATTTTTTCTCCATGCTTGATTTGGATCACATTGGAATGTGTGATGATGGTGTTTGAGACCACATCACAAGATATTTGTGTGCCATGACAAGATTACTTTGGAACCTATGCTCTTGGTTGAGGCCAATAGAGCCATGTGATTTATTTATTTTACCTCTGTCTTTGATTGAGGTTTGGAGTCTTTAATGCATTGTTGTGTTTGATTGATAGGTGTGGAGGAGTGAGATGGAGTGGCTCACCAAGGAAATATAGGGCACAAGGTGGTCCTAGGGTATCCCTTGGTTGAGTTATTTTAATAAGTGATAACCTTTAACATTAAATGGGAAAATCAAACTAAATATAAGACTAAATGTGATTATCGTGTCGTTTGAGGATGTTGATATGGTATGTCTTGCCTTTTGTCTATGGAAATTGATATGGCATAGTACCTTGTATTTGTTTGAAGATGTTGATATGGTACAACATAGCCTTTCCATCTATGGATGCTGATATGGCTCAATAGAGCTTCCTTTTTGTAAGAAGGATTTCTCGAATCCACACGGGCCTATACGAGCCATGTGATGATACTCCATTATTGAGTCTCAACATTGTACCCTATCTAGCTTGAGTAGTGACTGTGACCTACTTGTATTACATCATTGTATTAGATCTCTACACTATTCCCTGATTGTTTGCATCTACTTGTTGTGAGTATATCCCTTTTTGGTATGAGTTCTTAGCTTGTTTGTAGTCGGGATGTTATCTCCATGTGCACCGTGGGTTGGGCCTACAGGTACCACATGGTAGGTTGGTGTTGCTAAAATTTACCACTTCTAGGGACTAGTGTATCAATGGTGGATGAATTTTAGTAATTTGGTTCTCAAGCATGATGTTCTCTTTTCTATCCCTCCTTTTCAATTACATATTTCATGTTCTTACTTGATGTTCTAGTTTCAACATATTATGTTCATGATTTATATTTATGTTTTTTTTTTGCAATTGAGTATCCATAGCCTTGATTTGCATGTATTCAATACTCCCCAATGTGGAGATATATTATATTTCATTGTGTATGTTGGTGTTGACAAGTCTTTCTAGTTGTTATACTGACAAGATCATTGGTTGGTAGTTTTGGCAACAATGATCACCTGATTTTAAATTTAACTTGATTCAAATGGATGGAGACAAATTTTTTTTTATTTCCTTGCATGTTTTTATGTCCATATTGTTTTAGATCTCATCAATACCTTTTCGACTCATTTTGAATGGATTCAATCAGACACAGTATACAAAAGTTATGGCCTCTGGAAGATCCTATTGTCTTTTCTAGGTAAAGCACCATTTATAGTATTTTAAAATGTCATTTCCAGTTTCCTAGAATGTCATTTCTTGTAGTTTGAATGTCTTTTCTAGGATAAATTATCATTTCCAGTAAGTAAAAGGTCATTTTTAGGAGGAAAGGTCATTTCTGGTATGTTAAACGTCATTTCTGGGAAAGATATTTTCCTGTCAGATTTCATAGTTTTCGTGATAGAGGATACTTTCATACATTTTCTTGGAAAATTAATGATAGTTCTAGTAACCCTTTGTGGAGTAGAGACTATCCCATTCACAACATTTCAGATTGGTATTCATTGGTGAATTTTTTCCCTTTCTTCTAGATGTCAGTGTCTTGCCTTGTTTTGTCATGAGGGTGTTGTGGTCCTCTCGATGGGAAATTTTGATGATGGTCTGATCTTTATTGGTTGATTTTGTTAAGGTTTTCTAAACTCTCATAGGATGGGTTGAGCATGCTTATTTGTTTACACTCAAACTTAGGTTGCTTGGGAACCTTTGGGAGAGTTATAAGTCTTTCACTTCCATATGATCATTTAGTGATCGTCATGTCATCTCTAGCATGTTGTATTGTGCTTAGGTTGTGGCTATGTGATACACTTGATACATTATGTATTCTCTTTTATCAAAAAAAATAATTCATTTCATATTCAACCCATGTTTCCAAGGGTTTCTAGGTGGGGCATTACATTAATTCTTAACATAAAATAACTAGTTTTGTTTTATAAAGAAAACAATGATAACAATGAACATGACATTTCACTACAACCTTCTAATCCTAGCACAAAACCTACACATGACAAAGGCCTGATGTGCATCAAAATGATGGAGGTATTAATTTTATATTGAAAATTAATTATGTAATTATTAATATAATTTAACATCTTAAATTGCAATTGGTGTAACATTTTTTTTAATATTTTAGAGCATGTAGAACATCATGGTGACATAGTGGAGCATGATCTTAGTGTTCAACATGTTGAGGTTGGGGCTGAGCAAAAGGTGATTGTAGATGATGTGGCACTATCAAGTAAAGAAAAATCCCTATTATGTTCTTTTGATTAATAAAATACTTATAACATTAATAAAAAATATTTTGAATTTGACCCATTTATTTGTTATTGTAGTGGACCTCCCTTTGGTGCAGCAACGTCATGGTCCAAAAAAGAGAAGGATCCATCATATCATAAGATTAGAACCAAAAGAGGGGGAGAATGTAAAAGATATTCAAGTTCCTATTAGCATTTACCTTAACAACTCAAAGAAAAAACTAAAAAAAAACTGATTGTTGTAAACCTTGTTTGATAATGCAAGAACATTGTCTTAATGAATGTGTTGATGAATTATTGATGAATGTTGCGTATTAATGAATTTTATGTCATGTTAATGAATTTTATGTGATTATTATGATTGAATTTTATAGTTCATAAATGGATGAATGAATGTATGAAGTATGTAATTAGATGTTAATGGGTAATTTAGAGTGATTATAGGGGAGGAGGGGCCAAATGATCTTCCACCTTCACGTGGTTGGCCTTGTTAAGTAGAGAATATTAAAGTATTATCAAAACCAAGTGAAGCTCAAACTAAACCAATCAACACCCGCCCATTTAGTTTTGAAAGTTGGACCTATTCATTTTGTCATCATTTTGGAGATTATGCACAAAGCCTTTTAGAATTGTAATAAAAAAAACTAGAAAACATAAAATTTTCTAATGTGTCTTAGCTGATTTGATTAGAAATCTTCAAGTATTTGAGCTGGGACAGTTCAACGAGGGGAAAGGATTATATATATTGAAGACATGCTTGATATTATCAGGCATGCCTTTGATATAGACATAGTTGAGGTTGAAGATAAAGGCATGCTCATATTTAGTAGAGAATTTTTTTCACAACTTAATAAGTTTTTTTTTAGAGAGAAGGGATAGTCATAAAATTTAGCTAGTTTTTAAAGCTTTTTTATTTTTTCAGAGAGAAGGGATACTCATTAAATTTAGTTCAGCATTGTAAAAACCATCCCATCTTTGATAGTGACTTAGTATTTTTGTTTAAATCCTCTCATTTCCTAAGAGTGGGAAACTGTCAACTTAATTATAGACTCTATGTGAGTGTTGTACAGATGACACATCCTCTTCTTAGAACACTCACCATTTGGATTTTACAGCCTTTGTGTTTCAGTTTGTTAGATCATCTAATTTTCTTCCTAATATCAATGTGGACTAAGTGGAATTAGAAGATGCATGTGGATTTGGTATGGTTCCTGGTACACATTGTGCATGATGCAAGGAACTATGCATTGATAATCTATAAAGGATCAAAAGTTGTCATTAGTATGTAAGTAGACAATTTTGGTCAGTCGGTCAAGATCACCGAGAGACAACACTCATTGAGTGCAGTGATCACCGAAATGTTTTGAACACTGAGTGATAGCACAATCAAGTGAGAAACATCACAAAGTATCAGTCTACACTGAGACAACTTTTCACCAAGAAAAGTGGATCTCACCTACACGTAAGCTAAAACATTTTAATCTTTAAAACACCTTTTTTCTTAGCTGGATAACCATTTTTTGTGGATCAAGAAAAGTATTAATTCTAGATGTAAATAGTTAACTGATTGTATTCATGCAAACTAGGAGATCAAGGCCAAGTTGTAAACCTTTGATCTTAGAGTTTTTCAAGAAAAGCATGAAACCTAATTAGGTCAAATATTTTTTATATAGATGTAATAATCAATCAAGAATGATATGATTGTAGCTACCAAGCATATATATGGATCAAACAAACAGTTTCATACACAAGGAAAAATAAAGGAGAATTCATTTTATAACGAACTACATACAAGGCTACCAAGAAGAACAAAGGTATTATCCATCACAATAAGGTGATATATTTTGTGTACTTAATGGATCTGTAATCAGCAATTTGAGATTACAGCAATCAGGTAATATATTTTGTTACTCTCTAACAATTGTATCAAACAACAAAATCCTTTCACAAGGTGGACTTAACAATAATTTTTGTTAATCTCTTAACCAAGTGCACACATACATTGTGTTGCTAAAATCTCTTAACTGAATAGACTTAACAAGTCTGACATGTTACTCCTAACAGAGTAAGATCATTAGAAGTGATCACAACTTGTAGCCCTAATAGGTACCTTCCATTCTTTAGACAGTGAAGCTTTGTGGGTTTCATCCCCACTACATTTTTTACCTTCTAACAAGGGTTTCTGCTTGATCAAATACTTGTGTCATGTGTAAATGACTTTTATGAATGTTTCAATGTTTGTTTACATGCATTTACATTTATGCTATGATATTACATGCATGAAGTAGAAAAGCTACAGTGGTCAGTTATGCAAGTAATGAGTTAAAGGTTTAATTTGTAAAAGTTTTTATGGTACCTAATTCACCCCTCCCCTTTTAGTACACACGCTTCCATTATTCCAACAATTGGTATCAGAGCTAGTTCTCTTATTTGGAAAAGTTTAATCACTTGAGAGAAAAGATCTTACAATGGAAAGGTATAATTTTGATAAAAATATTGAGAATCAGAAGTTGCAAATATGGATTTTATTTAAGCAATAAAGAGAGGCAAGAAACAAACTAAAAGAGTTATTGGCTGAAAGAAAAGTCATGGCATCTCGCTACAATGAAACTAACTATCATGAAGAAGAGATACCTACCCTATTTTATTCATCTAGATCTAGATCTGGTAGTATATCTGACACATCTGAAGGATCCAGTGCAGATCTAAATTAAATCAATCAACATTGACTGAACAAGTGAAAGTACTTTAGATCAGTCAAGAGACACAAATAGTAAGAATGATTGATGTTATGAATAATGCAAGACAAGATGAAAAAGAAATAACTTTGGCTATTTATGATAGGAGAAAAATTATTGAAAAGTTGCAAGAGAAAGAATCTGAGATACAAAGACTTATTAAAAATCACCTTGAGATCACCAATCAAATAGTTCTTATGAGTCAAGAGGCCAACCGAGTGAACATGGAACTTGCTGGAAAATTGGAAGTTATTGGTGAACTAAAAGAAGAAAATGAGAAACTAAAGCATGAAGTGAATATTCAACAGCAACATAATGATATGATTAAGAAAGTTGAAGACACTACAAAAGAATGGATGAATTTTTTAAGGGACAAAGATGACTCAATAACAATACTCGTTTAGGGTATATCGAGCATGGGGAATCATCAAACCGAGCTGATAAAAGTGTGAGGACTACATTAGATTGTCATATTTTTATTATTATGTTCTCCTGCATTTAGTAGTTTATACTTTGACATACCTTGACTATTGGAGACTTTTTATACATTTAATAATCGGTGGAATCCTTTGTTATACATTCAACACCTGATTTTGTAATCAAGGTACTTTTGAGATACTTTATGTTCTGATTCAGTTTCAACTTATGATTGATGTCTTATATGGATTTAAATGTATGAATGTAATATGAGGAATTTGGTTTAGGAAACTAATGCTAGGTTATTTCAGTTCTAATGCAAATAAGGTTTATATGCATGTATATTATTGATCTTGTTTTATGTTTCATATCATGTTATTTTGGATCTACTGATGTGTGCATTGAGTGTGTAGGAAAAGTTGACCAAGGATCTAAATCGGGGACCCAATACTGGAACCTATGTAAATGTCCGTGCTTTCCAATGTCCTATCTATATAAAGAGACATGGACCTCATTGTTTATGTGGTTATTTCATAAATGTGGTTTGCATGTGTGTTATTAAATTAGTAAATGTTTGTGTGATTGATTCATGTCATTTATTTTAAATTAATGTGCTAAATTTGGCAATTGTTATAATTTAATGTTGACATGGATAGTAAAGGGAACCAAGGTTAGTTATAGGGTTAACTAAGTTTACCTAGGAGTAGTACCCAAGCTTACCCCAGGGTTAGAAGTTCCTTGAAGTCTTCTAGACTTAAAAATCCGTAGGTTAACTTTAGGGTTAGTTTTATAAGGTCTTTTGGGCTCCCACGGGGTAACCGGGGTCAGTTTTAGTCACCCAACTTGGTACCCTATGGGTTAGGGGTCATTTTACATCATTAATGAGCCTCTAAACTCATTTATTACTCCCTTAAAGTGTCATTTTCAGACTTGAGCGAATTTTGAAGAGGAGTGTAACTTTGGTTAACCTCACTCTCTCTTCTACCCAAGTTTCATTTGACTTCACCTTGGGAGAGTTTGATAGTTAAGGTTTGGTTAGAGTTACCTCACCTTTGGGTTAAGCCTTGTTCTTGTTAGAGTTTTTCCTATTTAGGGAAGGATTTAGGATGAGTTGAGTGTTCACCCACTCTCTACCCTTAGAGACAAAATTCAGTTTGAAGGAGTCTTTTTGGAAGGAGCTTAGGAAGGATAGCTCAACACTAATCCATTCCTCATTCTAGCTTGGAATTAAGGTTGGATTTTTTTAAAGTAAAATTATTTGGGTTTATGTGTGTTCTTGAGCTCAAAAACTCCATTAATGGAGTCCTATGTGTTTTGAAGCTTTATTTTCAAAATTTAAATTTAATGTTTTGTTTTATAATGTCTTTATTTTAAGATTGGATTTGGAATGGGTCTTCAAGACACACTCACCCTTGGGAGGGAAGAGTAACCCTGAAGGGGTAGGTGGAAATGATTCATGTTAGTGTAGAGTCTCTCATGTGTGGAGGGAAAAACATGGGGTAACATGATACTCATGATGCCAAGAAGGGTCTTATGGCACCTAGGAGGCATAAGGAGGTTATTTATGGACTGCATCTTGTGAAGATAGTCCTCTTCAAGTCCATGTGAGGCTTGTGTGAATTCATTTGATTCTTGGCTTTCTCCTACAGTGAGGTCTACCACTACACCTATTTTAGGTAGGTCTCTTGGAGACCTATCCTTTTGTTCATCCTTGTGTTGGGAAGTTTCTACAGTTTGAGTTTTCTCTTTGCTTGTCTTCTTGTTGTGTTTTCCTGTTTGTATCCCATTCCAGTTTGGATCCCCAAGCTTAGGGGTGGCCTTATAAAGGCCTAGGTTGGGAGGTGAGCCTCTATAGTCAACCTCAACAGTTTTATTTAGGTACTTGAAAGGATGGCAAGGATGCACAACACCCTTATATGGAAGATGGGTATGGCTGGAAAATTCACCTCTTTGTAACCTCCTTTGTTTGAAGGGTTATCATTGTCTCAACTTTGTGTTAAGACCATATTTCACTTTATAAATAGAGGAAGTTTGATGAAATTATGTTGTGTAGTATTTCCATATTAAATTTACCATTGTATTTATGTTAAAACGAAAGGAGGCAATAGAGATAGTGTCCAAAAAAAAGAGTATAACTTCAATCTAGAATTCATGTTTGCAATTAGTGGATTTTATAGTTTAGATTTTCATTCCTAATGGCTTAATTGTTATTGTATAAGTAAGAGAAGATGTATGATAAACCCATGTCTTTATGATTGTTATTTGTGGAGTTCAAGTAAATATTCTATTGTTTAAAAGTTCTTGGGAGTGAAGGAGAATTTCTTTTTTTTTTTTACTTAGTAGAATTTATAAAATTTTCAAAAAAATTTTAATGCTCAAAAATAAATTTTCTTTCCATGCATGTATTTAGAGTAAAATATGGATCCTTATGAGCCAAAAAAATTTAAAAAAAGAGGACTACTAATATCCCCTGTTTGAGGAGATACAGTATTTTTTCACCAGTCATATATA
>MU223426.1:3574642-3603375 GCA_018584345.1 Thuja plicata | reverse complement strand
TATATATATAATTAAAAATAATAAAACAGTGTTTTAATTCTAAAAAAAAATGGAAACATATTAAACATATGTTTTAATAGACGTTATCTATTTTAAACAATTTTTTTTTAAATTAAAATTTTTGAGAAGGCTCAGGCCCCCCAAACCCTCGGTGCCCCGTATTGCAGTGGGGGTCACGCAGCTTGCGAGCCACCCACTGTGCTTAGCACAGTGGACAGGCTCCACCATCCGGCATCGGCCGCCCCTCCCCTGTTCCCTACTCCTCTGATGAGCAGTGGTGCCGCCACTCGCAGCCACCACCGCACCGCCACCCTTATCCCTTCCCCTCTCTAGAATCCCACTGCCTAGTTCTTCCTCCACCTCCGCCTTGCAACACCCCAATACCTCCACCGCCGTCCACCTTGGCTCACGACGCCCTGTTCTTCAGGATTTTGGAAACATTAAGATGAAATCATTTTAGGGCATGATGGGTATTTTCTTAGTGTTAGTAACTTCTTATGTTAGGTTTTTCACTTTTATTACATTGATTTATAATAAATACTTTTTTTATATAAAAGGATTTAATATAAATGTTATTTCTTCTAAATTAGATTTAATAAATAATTAAATAGATTTTATGTGGCTAGATTAGATCTTATATTAGAATAGATTTGATCTTACCTAGGAGATTTAATTCATTCTAAAAGATTATATTAGACTTATAGTTAAATGTATATGTTTATTTTTGTTAAATCAAGTATAGTTGATTTTTGATAATGTTACTATGTTGTCCTTATCAAAATTTCTTCATAGGGATTTAAAATGCTTAGTATATTAATTTATATTTAAGGGGGTTTAAATTAAATTATTTAAATAGAAGTTATAATGTTATCAAGATAAAAATTTATTTCTTTAGAATAGAAAGGTTAGTCCCTTTTAATTTAAGGGATATTGCGTTTGATTGATTTACGTGGGTTTTAAGTCATTATATATTCAATTTAATTATTCCTTTAAGATATCAAGTGAATGACGTAGTTATCATCCCCCTTTGACCAATTTTGTGCATAGTTGACTTTTGGTCAACCATGGTCAAACCTTGGTCGTTCGACTCAATTTTTGAACCAGGTGTTCCCTATAGTCTCTAGGCCCTAGGGTTCCAATTTTGTGCTTTTTGGAGATGAATGAATTTTTAGTCAATTAGGGTTGACTTTTTGGTCAATTGACTTGATTTGCACATCTTAGCCTTCCTTAGGGCTTAGCAAACCCTAGTATCTTCCTTTTGCATAATTTGGGGTACAGTTGACTTTTGGTCAACTATCTTGGTTTGCGTGTCGATCAAGGTATCTAGTTTAGGATTACTTAGTAGGATAGCTCTATGAGTTATCCTATCCCATATGAATTATCCAGTTACTATTTCTCCTCTACACCATTTTGCATGCACTTTCTATACCTTTGAGATAGCATAATCATTCTTTTTAGTCTGATTTAAAAAATTTTGTTTGTGTGTTTTTGCCCAACTTTTGGGCATGACATTTTGGTATCAGATCCATGTTTAGCAACATTGGGAACCTAAACCACTATATTGTCACTAAATTTGTCTTGCATGTGTAGGATGCCACCTATCACTCGCCAGGCCCGTCAGCAAGGGCGTGGCTGAAGACGTGTCCCTGCGGCATGCGTCGAGGTACGATTTGAAGTAGAGGATCATACGAGGGATCAGAGTCCACCTCCTGAACCCCCTCCCAATCCTAATGTAGCTCTATTGTTGGTCTTTCAGATCCTGGTTGGGCTCATTCCAGACTGTATGCCACCTGTTAATCTGGAAAGAGAGAGAAATAGGAGCCCACCTCCTAGAGCAGGAGGGAATTAGGCAGATTAGGAAGAGGATTCCATTGTAGTACTAGGTGGTGTTCCTAGGGGAGGTGCACAGAGACTCAATAAGGCACCCTCTGATATCAGGAATCAGATTATAGATTTGATGAGGCTTAAATCGCCTCCCTTCATGGGAGAAGCAGATGGGGTAGGAGCTCAGGCTTGGATTTTAAGCCCGGAGAGGTGCTTTGGGTTGCAGAATTATTGCAACAACCTTAAGGCATGATTCAAAACTCTTTTTCTTAGAGATGGGGCATCCACTAGGTGGAGGCATGAGGAGACCAAGGGACTCATAGACATTAATATGCTCACTTTGGGAGCTTTCCTTGAGCTCTTCAGAGAGTGGTATATTTCACAACAGTTCAGACAGAACCATATCGATGAGTTCCATGACCTCCGACAATGGGGTCTTATAGTAGCACACTATGAGTGCAAGTTTCTCGACCTCCTACCCTATGTTGAATACATGGGAGATGAGATGCTGCAGGTGAATAGGTTCATCAAGGGATTAAATCCCATCATTTTAGATAGGGTATGCATGGTACCTTTAGGGAACTTAAGGTTCATGGTGGACAGGGCCTTAGTAGCTGAAGAGATAGTCTGGGGCCCATAGGATTATAGGGACAGGTCGTAGAACCACAATACCTCATCTTAGGCCTTTGGATATCAGAAAATCCTATGGAAGGGGAATCAGAGGAACTCTAAGAGACATTCAGGGCCCCACAGTAGCAGCAACAATAGTAGCCACAATAGTCTTAGCAAAACCAGTGATAGAGGCCACCACAGGTTCAATAGGGCTCTAAGCCCAAAGAGTGGCAGTCACAGGGTCCTAAGAAGGACCAGAGACCTCAAGCACCACACACCCCTCTAGCATGAACTCAATAGTCCTCTAGGGGTGGCTATAGTAGTTCATCTAGGACTAC
Organism: Thuja plicata; assembly: GCA_018584345.1. Classification (NCBI taxonomy): domain Eukaryota; kingdom Viridiplantae; phylum Streptophyta; class Pinopsida; order Cupressales; family Cupressaceae; genus Thuja; species Thuja plicata. Next base: position 3,600,601 of record MU223426.1, on the reverse strand, counting down.
AAGATCTCAGTATTCTAGGCCTCCTGGTGTTTAGGTTCAGTCACAGGGGCCATGCTACAGTTGTGGTGCTATGGGGCACTTACCTAGAGAGTGCCCACAGGGTGGTAGTCAGTGTACAATGGTTTCAGAACTGAGAGTACTGGATAGGGGAAAGTCCCACATGGTTTTTGTAGCGGTGGACAACTGCCAGGAAGAGCACCAAACTACCATTATTGAGGCCTCAAGTAAGATCAGAGGTAGTGATGTTACTATTATATTTGATACTAGAGCCACTAACTCCTTTGTTTATCCATCAGTTGTGGAGCGTTGCAACCTAGTGGCAGCTAGACAAGAGGTTAGATGGGATTTAGAGTTAGCTTCAGGAGCTAGAGTTTTCATGACGTCGATGGTTAAGGATTGTCAGATCTAGATTGGTGGCATGACCACCATAGCTGATCTCAGAGTCACTCCCCTTGGATCTTATGGCCTAGTTCTTGGCATGGATTGGATAAGTGCCCACAAAGCCAAGCTAGAATGTCATAGGAAGAGGATCAAATGTTTGGATGGTACAAATATAGTTATTACTTGGGTTCATAGGCTTGTGTCCCTCTGTGTGATATCCACCATGTAGCTTAAGAGATGCATGAGGAAGGGATGGAAGTTGTATGTCATCACCATCAGTGATAGGGAAGAAGAGACAGAGAAGGAAACTTCTCTTGATGACTTCCCCATTCTTTAGGAGTTTGCAAATGTGTTTTTGTCAGAGCTACTTGGTATGCCTCCTCGTAGGGCAGTAGACTTTCACATTGATCTTGTACCAGGAGTTGAGCCAGTTTCCAGAGCACCTTATAGGATGACCACTAATGAGGTTAATGAGCTCAAGATACCGCTTGAGGAACTGTTAGAGAAAGGACACATTCTTCCTAGTGTTTCTCCTTGGGGTGCACTAGTTATCTTCATAAAGAAGAAGGATGGATCACATAGGTTGTGCATGGATTACCGATAGTTGAACAAAGTTACCATCAAGAATCGGTATCCACTTCCTAGGATTGATGACTTGTTTGATCAGTTGCAGGGTGCTCGAGTCTTCTCTAAGATAGACCTCAAATTGGGTTACCGTCAGTTAAGGATCATGGATAGTGATATTCACAAGACTGCATTCCACACTAGATATGGCCACTATGAGTTCACTGTGGTTCCATTTGGTCTTACAAATGCTCCAGCTATGTTCATGAGTCTTATGAATGGAGTATTATGTACCTTCCTTAACAAGTTTGTAGTGGTGTTTCTTGATGATATCTTGATATATTCCAAGGATGAAAAAGAGGATGAGGAACACTTGAGGAAAGTTTTGTAGTGTCTTAGAGACAATCAATTGTATGGTAGCTTGTCAAAGTGTGCTTTCTTTAGAGTGGAGGTTAAGTACCTTGGCCATGTTATTTTAGGTGATGGGATCTCAATAGACCCATCAAAGATTGATGCCATTATGGATTGGCCAGCACCTACCACTATGACCAAGGTTAGGAGTTTCATGGGTTTAGCCTATTACTATAGATGGTTTGTTAATGGTTTCTCTCAGGTAGCACACCCCATTACTTCTCTTTAGTGAAAGGGAAAGAAGTTTCAGTGGACTGAGAAATGTGATAGGGATTTTTGGGAGCACTAGAGAGCACTTACCAGTGCACCCATTCTAGTTGTACTAGAGCCTTTAGTAGAATTTATGGTTTGCACAAATTCTTCTTTGGATGGTTTCAGAGCAATCCTTATGCAAGGTGGGTGAGCTATAGCCTACAAGTCTAGGAAACTAAAGACTCACGAGCTAAACTACCCTACCCATGACCTAGAGTTCGTAGTAGTGGTGCATGATTTGGTTAGATGGTGACATTTTCTCTTAGGACATCAGTTCAAACTTCATTCAGACCATTAGAGTCTTCATTACATCTTCACTCAGCCAAACCTTAATGCTAGGCAGAGGAGATGGATGGAGTTCTTATGTGAATATGATTTTGATGTCCATTACATCAAAGGGAAATAGAACGTGGTTGTAGATGCCTTGAGTAGGAGATGACACAAGCTTTCTTCTATGTCTACTGGAACAGATTTGAGAGATCACATCCTTCATCACTTTCAAGAGGATGAGATGTACGTAGAGGTTTGTGAGTTGATTCAATCTCAAAGACCCCTTGAGGGGAAGTTTTTAGAATATACCTTGGAGTCTGATGGGCTTTTGCATCATAGAGGATGTATCTATATACCTTCTCCCAGAGGATTGTAGGATTTTGCAATGATTTAGGCTCATATGGCCCCTTATGCAGCACATCCCAGAGTTAAGAAGATGCATGCCGACTTGAGGCAACTATATCATTAGCCAGGCATGAGATTGCAGATTGTAGAGATGGTTGCTAGATGCCTAGAGTGCCAGAGGGTGAAGGCAAAAAACTACCATCCAGGTGGTCTCCTTCAGCCTCATGAGATACCATTATGGAAATGGGACACCATATCTATGGATTTCATAGTAGGCCTTCCTATGTCTTCTCATCATCATGATGCCATCATGGTGACAGTCGACAAGTTGACTAAGGTGTCTCACTTCTCACCCGTGTGTAATACCTTTACTGCACCAGCAGTGACACAAGCATTTTTGTGAGATATAGTTAGACTTCATGGTGTACCTCAGAAGATCATCTCAAATAGAGATTCTCTCTTCACTTTATCCTTTTTGAGAGAACTCTAGGTAGCTATGGGTACTAGGATCAACTTCAGTACAACTTATCATCATGAGATAGATGGTTAAACCAAAAGGGTCAATCAGGTAGTGGAGGACATGCTTCACATGTATGTCATGGACCATCAGACCCAGTGGGAAGAATATCTACTCTTAGTGGAATTTTCCTATAACAATGGGAACCATACTTCGTTGGGTTTGCCTCCCTACCAGGTTCTTTATAGTAGACCATGGAGAACCCCACTCAATTGGTATAGATTCGAGGATAGAGTTTCCATTCATCCCGATCTAGTCAGAGACATGGAGTAGTAGGTGACTTTGATTAGGCAACGACTTGAGGAAGCTCAAGATAGGTAGAATATGTATGCAGATGAAAAGAGGATTGATCAAGCCTATCTAGTTGGAGACAAAGTCTTCTTGAGAGTGCGACTGCATAAGAGTCCAATCCATTTTGGAAGGGCTCTAAACTAGCACCCTATGTTGTTGGACCTTTTAAGATCCTTGAGAGGATAGGATGAGTTGCTTACCATTTAGCGTTGTCACCTAACCTATCATGCATCCATGATGTGTTTAATATTTCCATTCTGAGGAAGTATATTTATGATGAGTCTCATGTGATAGATTAAGATGCCTTGCAGGTGGATTCGGATCGGCAGCTGGCTTTGGAGCCAATTCGTATATTGGCTCGGTGGACATTGGTTCTTCAAGGCAGAGAGCTGGACCAGGTTAGGGTCCAGTGGGATTTCTATGATGAGGTTATAGCCTCTTGGGAGGACACAACATAGATGAGATCATAGTACCCTCACCTCTTCGATGAACTCTAGGAGGAAGTTCATGCCTAGAGGGGGTGGATGTGAGGCCTACATTAGACTGTCATAGTTTTACTATTATGTTCTCCTGCTTTCAATAGTTTATACTTTGACATACTTTGACTATTAGAGACTTTTTATACATTTGAGGATCAGTGAAATCCTATGTTATACATTCAACACCTAATTTTGTAATTAGGGTACTTTTGAGATACTTTATGTTCTGATTCAGTTTCATCTTATGGTTGATGTCTTATATGAATTTAAATGTATGAATGTAATATGATGAATTTGGTTTAGGAAACTGATGCTAGGTTATTTTTGTTCTAATGAAAATAAGGTTTATATACATGTATATTATTGATGTCGTGTTATGTTTCATATCATGTTATTTTGGATCTGCTAATGTGTGCGTTGAGTGTGTAAGAAAAGTTGACCATGGATCTAAACCGGGGACCCAGTACTGAAACTTATGTAAATGTTCATGCTTTCCAAGGTCCTATCTATATAAAGATACATGGACCTCATTGTTTATGTGGTTATTTTGTAAATGTGGTTTGCATGTGTTATTACATTAGTAAATGTTCATGTGATTGAGTCATGTCATTTGTTTTGAATTAATGTGCCAAACTTGGAAATTGTTGTAATTTAATGTTGACATGGCTAGTAAAGGGAACCAGGGTTATTTATAGGGTTAACTAAGGTTACCAAGGAGTAGTACCAAAGATTACCCTGGGGTTAGAAATTTCTTGAATTCTTCTTGACTTATAAATCTATAGGTTAACTTCAGGGTTAGTTTTAGGTCTTTTGGGCTCCTAGGGGGTAACCGGGGTCAGTTTTAATCACCCAACTTGTTACCCTATGGGTTAGGGGTCATTTTCCATCATTAATAAGCCTCTAAACTCATTTATTACTCCCTTAAAGTGTCATTTTTAGAATTGAGCGAATTTTGAAGAGGAGTGTAACTTTGGTTAACCTCACTCTCTCTTCTACCCAAGTTTCATTTGACTTCACCCTGGGAGAGTTAGGCAAGAGTATAGTTAAGGGTTGGTTAGAGTTACCTCACCTTTGGGTTAAGCCTTGTTCTTGTTGGAGGTTTTCCTATTTAGGGAAGGATTTAGGATGAGTTGAGTGTTCACCCACTCTCTACCCTTAGAGACAGAATTTAGTTTGAAGGAGCCTTTTTGGAAGGAGCTTAGGAAGGATAGCTCAACACGAATCCATTCCTCATTCTAGCTTGGAATTAAAGTTGGATTTCCTTAAAGTAAACTTATTTGTGTTTATATGTGTTCTTGAGCTCAAAAAATTCATTAATGGAGTCCTATGTGTTTTGAAGCTTTATTTTTAGAATTGAAATTTAATGTTTTGTTTTATAATGTCTTTATTTTGTGATTGGATTTTGAATGGGTCTTCAAGGCACACTCACCCTTGGTAGGGCAGAGTAACCTTGAAGGGCTAGATGGAAATTATTCCTATTAGTGTAGAGTCTCTCATGTTTGGAGGGAAAAACATGGGGTAACATGATACCCATGATGCCAAGAAGGGCTTGAGGGAACCTAGGAGGCATAAGGAGGTTATTTCAGGACTGCATCTTGTGAAGGTGGTCCTCTTCAAGTCCATATGAGGCTTGTGTGTATTTATTTGATTCTTGGATTTCTCCTATAGCAAGGTCTACCACTACCCCTATTTCAGGTAGGTCTCTTGGAGACCTATCCTTTTGTTCATCCTTGTGTTGGGAAGTTTCTGAGGTTTGTGTTTTCTCTTTGCTTGTCTGCTTATTGTGTTTGCCTATTTGTATCTCGTTCCAGTTTGGATCCCCAAGCTCAAGGGTGGCCTTATAAAGGCCTAGGTTGGGAGGTGAGCCTCCATGGTAAACCTCAATAGTTTATTTAGGTTCTTGGAAGGATGGAAAGGATGCACAACACCCTTATGTGGAAGATGGGTATGACTAGAAAATTCACCTCTTTGTAACCTCCTTTGTTTGAAGGGTTATCATAGTCTCAAGTTTGTGTTAAGACCATTATGTAAATTTTTAGACTTGTATATGTTGTAAAATTTCTTACCATGTTATAACAAGGAGGTTCAATGGAAAAATGTAACCATATTTTGATTTATAAATAGAGGAAGTTTGATGAAATTATGTTGTGTAGTATTTCCATAATAAATTTACCATTGTACTGATGTTAAAATGAAAGGAGGCAATAGAGATAGTGTATGGAAACATTAAAATGAAATCATTTTAGGGCATGATGGGTATTTTCTTAGTGTTAGTAACTTCTTATGTTAGGGTTTTCACTTTTATTAAATTGAATTATAATAGATACTTTTTTTTATATAAAAGGATTTAATATAAATGTTATTTTTCCTAGATTAGATTTAATAAATAATTAAATAGATTTTATGTGGCTAGATTAGATCTTATATTAGATTAAATTTTATCTTACCTAGGAGATTTATTTCATTTTAAAAGATTATATCAGACTTATAGTTAAATGTATATGTTTATTTTTGTTAAATCAAGTATAGTTGATTTTCGATAATATTACTATGTTGTCCTTATCAAAATTTCTTCATAGGGATTTAAAATGCTTAGTGTATTAATTAATATTTAAGGGGGTTTAAATTAAATTATTTAAATTGAATTTATAATGTTATCAAGATAAAAATTTATTTCTTTAGATTAGAAAGGTTAGTCCCTTTTAATTTACAGACTATTAAATCTTAAGTTAAGGGATATTGCGTTTGATTGATTTACATGGGTTTTAAGTCATTATATATTTAATTTAATTATTCCTTTAAGATATCAAGCGAACGATGTAGTTATCATCCCCCTTTGACCGATTTTGTGCATGGTTTACTTTTGGTCAACCATGGTCAAACCTTGGTCGTTTGACTCAATTTTCAAACTAGGTGTTCCGTGTAGTCTCTAGGCCCTAGGGTTCCAGTTTCGTGCTTTTTGGAGACGGATGACTTTTTGGTCAATTAGGGTTGACTTTCTAGTCAACTGACTCAATTTGCACACCTTAGCCTTCCTTAGGGCTTAGAAAACCCTAGTAACTTCCTTTTGCATAATTGAGCATATAGTTGACTTTTGGTCAACTATCTCAGTTTACGTGTCGATCGAGGTATCTAGTTTAGGATTACTTAGTAGGCTAGTTCTATGAGTTATCCTATCTTGTATGACTTATCTAGTTACTATTTCTCCTCTGCACCATTTTGCGTGCACTTTCTATATCGTTGAGGTAGCATAATCATTCCTTTTAGTACAATTTAAAAAATTTTGTTTGTGTGTTTTTGCCCAACTTTTGGGCATGAAATTTTGGTATCAGAGCCATGTTTAGCAACATTGGGAACCTAACCCACTACATTGTCACTAAATTTGTCTTGCATGTGTAGGATGCCACCTATAACTTTCCTGGATTTTCATCAGGGGCATGGCCAAAGACGTGTCCTTGCGGCACGCATCGAGGTGTGACCCAAAGTAGAGGATCATAGAAGGGATCAAAGTCCAGCTCTTGAACCCCCTCCTGATCCTAATGCAGCTCTATTGTTGGCCTTTAAAAACTTGGCCAGGCTCATTCTAGATAGTATGCCACCTATTAATTAGGAAAGAGAGAGAAATAGGAGCCCACCTCCTAGAGCAGGAGGGAATCAGGCAAATCAGGAAGAGGAGTCCATTGCAGTACCAGGTGGTGTTCCTAGGGGAGGTGCATAGAGACTTGATAGGGCATCCCCCAATATCAGGAATCAGATTACAAAGTTGATGAGGCATCAACTGCCTCCCTTCACAAGAGAAGCAGATGGGGCAGGAGCTAAGACTTGGCTTTTAAGCCTGGAGAGGTGCTTTGGGTTGAAGAATTATGGCAGCAACCTTAAGGCATGATTCACAATTCTTTTGCTTAGAAATGGGGCATCCACCTCGTGGAGGCATGAGGAGACCAAGGGACTCATAGAAATTAATACCCTCACTTTGGGAGCTTTCCTCAAGCTCTTTAGAGAGCAGTATATTTCAAAATAGTTTAGACAACACCGTATCGATGAGTTCCATGACCTCTGGTAACGAGGTGTTACAGTAGCCCAGTATGAGGGCAAGTTTCTCGACCTCCTACCATATGTTGAATACATGGGAGATGAGAAGTTGTAGGTGAACAGGTTCATCAAGGGATTAAATCCTATGATTTCAGATAAGGTACACATGGTACCTTTAAGGAACTTAAGGTTCATGGTGGACAGGGCCTTAGTAGCCGAAGAGATAGTCCAGGGCCCACAGGATTATAGGTATAGGTCGCAGAACCACAATACCTCATCTCAGGCCTTTTGATATCAGAAAATCTCATGGAATAGGAATCAGAGGAACTCTATAGGGACATTCAGGGCCCCATAGTAGTAGCAGAAACATCAGCCATAGTAGTCTCAGCAAAACCAGTGATAGAGGCCACCACAGGTTCAGCAGGGCTCTAAGCCCAAATAGTGGCAGTCACAGGGTCCTAAGAAGGACCAGAGACCTCAAGAACCATACACCCCTCTAGTATGGACTCAACAGTCCTCTAGGGGTGGATATAGAAGTTCATCTAGGACTGTAGGATCTCAGTATTCTAGGCCTCCTGGTGTTCAGGTTCAGTCATGGGGGCCATGCTACACTTGTGGTGCCATGGGGCATTTAGCTAGAGAGTGCCCATAGGGTGGTAGTTAGCGTACAATGGCTTCAAAACTGATAGTAGTGGACAGGGGGAAGTCCCACATGGTTTTTGCAGCAATGGAAAACCGCTAGGTAGAGCACCAAACTACCATTATTGAGGCCTCAAGTAATATTAGAGGTAGTGATGTTACTATTATATTTGATACTAGAGCCACTAACTCCTTTGTTTCTCCATTGGTTATGGAGCGTTGCGGGATAGTGGTAGCTAGACAAGAGGTTAGATGAGAAGTAGAGTTATCTTAAAGAGCTAGAGTTTTTGTGACCTCGATAGTTAAGGATTGTCAGATCCAGATTGGTGGCATGGCCACCATAGCTGATCTCAGAGTCACTCCCCCTTGATCTTATGGCCTAGTTCTTGGCATGGATTGGCTAAGTGCTCATAGAGCCAAGCTAGATTGTCATAAGAAGAGGATCAAATGTTTGGATAGTATAGATACATTTATTACTGGGGTTCATAGGCCTATGTCCCTCTGTGTTATATCCCCCATGCAGCTTAAGTGATGCATGCGGAAGGGATGCCAGTTGTATGCCATTACCATCAGCGATAGGGAAGAAGAGACAGAGAAGGAAACTTCTCTTGATGACTTCCCCATTCTTCATGAGTTTGCAGATGTGTTTCCATTAGAGCCACCTAGTATGCCTCCTCATAGGTCAGTAGAATTTCACATTGATCTCATACCAGGAGTTGAGCCAGTTTCCAGAGCACCTTATAGGATGACCACTAATGAGCTTAATGAGCTCAAGATACATCTTGAGGAACTGTTAGAGAAAGGACACATTCATCCTAGTGCTTCTCCTTGGTGTGCACCAATTATCTTTGTAAATAAGAAGGATGGATCACTTTGGTTGTGCGTGGATTACCGATAGCTGAACAAAGTTACCATCAAGAATTGGTATCCACTTCCTAGGATTGATGACTTGTTTGATCAATTGCAGGGTGCCTGAGTCTTCTCTAAGATAGACCTCAAATCAGGTTACCATCAATTAAGGATTGTGGATAGTGATATTCACAAGACTACATTCTGCACTAGATATGGCCACTATGGGTTCACTGTGGTTCCATTCAGTCTTACGAATGCTCCACCTATGTTCATGAGTCTTATGAATGGAGTATTTTGTACCTTCCTTGACAAGTTTGTAGTGGTGTTCCTTGATGATATCTTGATATATTCCAAGAATGAAAAAGAGCACAAGGAACACTTGAGGCAAGTTTTGCAGTGTCTTAGAGACAATCAGTTGTATGGTAGCTTGTCAAAGTGTGCTTTCTTCAGAGTGGAGGTTAAGTACCTTGTCCATGTTATTTTAGGTGATGGAATCTTAGTAGACCCATTGAAGATTGATGCCATTATGGATTGGCTAACACCTACCATTGTGACTAAGGTTAGGGGTTTCATGGGTTTAGCTAGTTACTATAGACTATTTGTTAATGGTTTCTCTCAGGTAGCACACCCCATTACTTCTCTTCAGCGAAAGGGAAATAATTTTGAGTGTACTAAGAAATGTGATAGGGATTTTTGGGAGCTCAAGAGAGAACTTACCATTGCACCCATTCTAGCTATACCAGAGCCTTCAACAGACTTTATGGTTTGCACAGATGCTTCTTTGGATGGTTTAGGAGCATTCCTTATGCAAGGTGGGTGAGATATAGCCTACGAGTCTATGAAAATAAAGACTCACAAGCTCAACTACCCTACCCATGACCTAGAGCTTGTAGCAGTGGTGCATGCTTTAGTCAGATGGTGACATTTTCTCTTAGGACATTAGTTTTAACTCCATTTAGACCACTATATTCTTCAGTACATCTTCATTCAGCAAAACCTTTATGCTAGGTAGAGGAGATGGATGGAGTTCTTATGTAAATATGATTTTGATGTCCATTACATCAAAGGGAAAGAGAATGTGGTTGCAGATGCCTTGAGTAGGAGATGGCATGAGCTTTCTTATATGTCTACTAGCATAGATTTGAGAGATCACATCCTTCATCACTTGCAAGAGGATGAGATGTACGTAGAGGTTTGTGATTTGATTCAATCTCAGAGACCTCTTGAGGGGAAGTTTTTAGAATATACCTTGGAGTCTGATGGGCTTTTGCATCATAGAGGACATATCTATATACCTTCTTCCAAAGGATTTTGGGAGTTTGTGATGCTTCAGGCTCATAGAGCCCCTTATGAAGCACATCCTGGAGTTAAGAAGATGCATGTCAACTTGTGGCAAATATATCATTGGCCAAGCATGAGATTGCAGATTGCAAAGATGGTAGCTAGATGCCTAGAGTGCCAGAGGGTAAAGGTAGAACACCACCATCTAGGTGGTCTCCTTCAGCCTAATGAGATACCATTGTGGAAATGGGACACCATATCTATGAATTTCATAGTAGGCCTTCCTATGTCTTCTTGTCATCATGATGCCATCATGGTGATAGTCGACAAGTTGACTAAGGTGGCTCACTTCTCACCTGTGTGTACTACCTTTATTGCACCAATAGTGGCACAAGTGTTTTTGTGAGATATAGTTAGACTTCATGGTGTACATCATAAGATCATCTCAGATAGAGATTCTCTCTTCACTTCATCCTTTTGGAGAGAACTTCAGGAAGCTATGGGTACTAGGATCAACTTCAGTACAACTTATCATCATGAGATAGATGGTTAAACCGAAAGGGTCAATCAGGTAGTGGAGGACATGCTTCACATGTATGTCATGGACCATCAGACCCGGTGGGAAGAATACAAACACTTAGTGGAGTTTTCCTATAACAATGGGAACTAGAGTTCCTTGGGTACACCTCCTTACCAGGATCTTTATGGTAGACCATGCAGAACCCCACTTAGTAGGGATAGGATCGAGGATAGAGTTTCCATTGGTCCTAAACTAGTCAAAGACATGGAGCAGCAGGTGACTTTGATTAGGCAATGACTTGAGGAAGGTCAAGATAGGTATAAGAAGTATGTAGATGCAAAGATTATTGATAAAGCCTATCTAGTTGGAGATAGAGTCTTCTTGAGAGTGCGACCACATAAGAGTCCAATCCATTTTGGAAAGGTCTCTAAGCTAGCACCCCATTTTGTTGGACCTTTTAAGATCCTTGAGAGGATAGGACCAATTGATTACCATTTAGCGTTGCCACCTAGCTTGTCACACATCCATGATATGTTTCATGTTTCAGTTATGAGGAAGTATATTTATGATGAGTCTCATGTGATAGATTGGGATGCCTTGCAGGTGGAGTTAGACAGGCAGCTGGCTTTGGAGCCAATTCATATATTGGCTCGGCAGATATTAGGTCTTCAATGCAGAGAGATGGACTAGGTTAGGGTCCAGTGGGATTGCTATGACAAGGTTACAGCCTATTGGGAGGACAAAGCACAGATGAGATCATAGTACCCTCACCTCTTCGATGAACTCCAGGAGGAAGTTCATGCCTAGAGTGGGTGGATGTGAGGTCTACATTAAACTGTCATACTTTTAATATTATGTTCTCTTGGTTTTAGTAGTTTATACTTTGACATAATTTGACTATTGGAGACTTTTAATACATTTCAAGATTGGTGAAATCCTATGTTATACATTTAGCACCTGATTTTGTAATTAGGGTACTTTTGAGATACTTTATGTTTTGTTTCAGTTTCAGCTTATGATTGATGTCTTATATGGATTTAAATGTATGAATATAATATGATGAGTTTGGTTTAGGAAATTGATGCTAGCTTATTTTATTTCTAATGGAAATAAGGTTTATATGCATGTATATTATTGATGTCGTGTTATGTTTCATATCATGTTATTTTGGATCTACTAATGTGTGCGTTGAGTGTGTAGGAAAAGTTGACCATGGATCTAAACCAGGGACCCAGTACTGGAACCTATGTAAATGTTCATGCTTTGCAAGGTCCTGTCTATATAAAGATACATGGACCTCATTGTTTATGTGGTTATTTCCTAAATGTGATTTGCATGTGTGTTATTAAATCAGTAAATGTTCATGTGATTGAGTCATGTCATTTGTTTTGAATTAATGTGCCAAACTCGGCAATTGTTGTAATTTAATGTTGACATGGCTAGTAAAGGGAACTAGGGTTAGTTATAGGGTTAAATAAGGTTACCTAGGAGTAGTACCCAAGCTTACCCTAGGGTTAGAAGTTTCTTGAAGTCTACTTGACTTAGAAATACGTAGGTTAACTTCAGGGTTAGTTTTAGAAGGTCTTTTGGGCTCCCAGGAGGTAACCAGGGTCAATTTTAGTCACCCAAGTTGGTACCATGTGGGTTAGGGGTAATTTTCCATCATTAATTAGCCTCCATGGTCAACCTCAATAGTTTTATTTAGGTACTTGGAAGGATGGCAAGGATGCACAACACCCTTATGTGGAAGATGGGTATGGCTTGAAAATTCACCTCTTTGTAACCTCCTTTGTTTGAAGGGATATCATTGTCTCAGGTTTGTGTTAAGACCATTATGTAATTTTGTATTCTTGTATATTTTGTAAACTTTCTTACCATGTTATAACAAGGAGGTTCAATGGAAAAATGTAACCATATCTCAATTTATAAATAGAGGAAGTTTGATGAAATTATGATGTGTAGTATTTCCATATTAAATTTACCATTGTATTGATGTTAAAACGAAAGGAGGCAATAGAGATAGTGTATGGAAACATTAAGATGAAATCATTTTAGGGCATGATGGGTATTTTATTAGTGTTAGAAACTTCTTATGTTAGGGTTTTCACTTTTATTAAATTGATTTATAATAGATACTTGTTTTTTATATAAAAGGATTTAATATAAATGTTATTTCTTCAAGATTAGATTTAATAAATAATTAAATAGATTTTATGTGGCTAGATTAGATCTTATATTAGATTAGATTTTATCTTGCCTAGGAGATTTATTTCATTTTAAAAGATTATACTAGACTTATAGTTAAATGTATATGTTTATTTTTTGTTAAATCAAGTATAGTTGATTTTTGATAATGTTACTATGTTGTCCTTATCAAAATTTCTTCATAGGGATTTAAAATGCTTAGTATATTAATTAATATTTAAGGGGGTTTAAATTAAATTATTTAAATTGAATTTATAATATTATCAAGATAAAAATTTATTTCTTTAGATTAGAATGGTTAGTCCCTTTTAATTTATGAACTATTAAATCTTAAGTTAAGGGATATTGCATTTGATTGATTTACGTGGGTTTTAAGTCGTTATATATTCAATTTAATTATTCCTTTAAGATATCAAGCGAATGATGTAGTTATCATCCCCCTTTAACCAATTTTGTGCATGGTTGACTTTTGGTCAACCATGGTCAAACCTTGGTCATTTGACTCAATTTTTGAACTAGGTGTTCCCTGTAGTCTCTAGGCGCTAGGGTTCCAATTTCATGCTTTTTGGAGACAGATGACTTTTTGGTCAATTAGGGTTGAGTTTCTGGTCAACTGACTCGATTTGCACACCTTAGCCTTCCTTAGGGCTTAACGAACCCTAGTATATTCCTTTCACATAATTTGGGGTACAATTGACTTTTGGTCAACTCTGGTTAACTTTTGGTCAACTATCTCAGTTTATGTGTCAATCGAGGTATCTATTTTATGATTACTTAGTAGGATATTTCTATGAGTTATCCTATCCCGTATGACTTATCTAGTTACTATTTCTCCTCTACACCATTTTACGTGCACTTGCTATACCTTTGAGGTAGCATAATCATTCCTTTTAGTACGTTTTAAAAAATTTTGTTTGTGTGTTTTTGCCCAACTTGTGGGCATTGAAAAAAGGAATTTATACAAAAATCAAAGATCAAATAAGTATTCATGTAATCATTGTGGAAAACCAGGTGACACATCAAATGTTTGCTAGAGAAAAGAAAAAGGTATTCCTAAAACTACTTCTACATTCATAGGTAATTGTTATAACTGTAACAAGCATGGACACAAAGCACATGAATGCAGATCTAAGATGAAAAAACCAAAGAAGAAATCTTACATGGAAAAACATTTTCCTACTTGCAACATGCATGGCCACACATTTCATGAATGTAGGAAAAAGATAAAGCAAGTCTGGAAACCTAAAGAACAAGAAAATGCATATCAACCGAGAAGATTCAGTAATACATATGTTTGGGATTACAACACTTGGGTAAATTGCACATCATGTAGTATATATGGACATATAGCTGCTATATTTATGAGGAAATGGATAAGGAGATCTAGAAACTGGACTAACCCTGGAATGGCATGCTTACATTGTAATAAGGTCGATCACTTAAGTAAGGACTATATAGACTGAGTGATAGAGTCAAGCACTTTTGTAAATGGAAATACTATTGAAGACATCATCAGAAAAAGAAATTGAATGTGGTGGAGAGATTCAAAAAATGATAATGTTGGACCAAACACTACAGTTTGTGATACCTCATCCAATGGATCAGGTGATTCCACCACCCCCACCTAAGCAATACAAGTAAATATTGAACTGCACTCTATGAAGCTATATTTTACATCAATTCTTATATTCATTGAGAATATGCCAAATTAGCATGAATGAAGATGCACTATGGTATTGCATGTTATGTTTTGTGAATATAGTTTGGTCGGTCAATATGAACCAAGCATAAATTGCATGTCGGTGAACATGTGAAAGACAACCAAGTTGACACTAGGTACCGAACATTGTATACTCACTGAGTTGAAGACTTTGGTGTGTTGACCAAGTATCTCTATTTTTTGACCGAGTGGTAGGTGAAGTGTTTGATGCATCACTTAGAGTATTTGTCTATAAAAATGGCAATGTGAACTCATTCGTTCACACAACATTAAAAATAAATTGTAGAGTGAAGAAGAGCTTTTCAGAGTGACTACATTACAAAGAAATTCAGTGCACTTTCAAAGACACTCCAACAAAATTTAAGAATTCACATCAAACATCTAGTGAGTATCTAGACTCGCCAAGTTAACAAGTTATTTGCAAAGAACCCCTAAGTTAATGAACAATGGAAACCACTTCATGAACCTAGAAGATCAAGATGACAAAGGAAAAGAAGGTTGTTTTAATAAAGAACTCAACCTATGAGGAACCTAACTACAAGTTTTTCCCTAAGGTTTCTGCTCAACCCGATGATAAAGGAGCATTTTTGAGTATCCCACCTAGGGTTTTATTGGTTGAAAAAATTTGTGCATACATTCACTACAAAGTTGCAGAGTTTGGAGAGTTTGAGGTTTAGGAATCTTATCACAAGCTATGCAAGGATGGTAACCTAAGGGATGAGTACAATCACATTGAATTGAAAGGGTTAACCAATGCCCTATTGTTCCCAAAATATTTCAAAATGGAATGGATTCGCATTGTGCTCAGTCGAGTGCATGACGAAAAGATGTGGTTAGATGAACCCAACCCAATCACAAAGGATGTGACTCAGGCAATCAATATGTAACATATAACTAAGAAGTAAAAATCCCTAAGACACCTTGGACGCACTGAGATTGAAGAGTTAATTGGAGCCAAGTGGGATGATAGAGGTTTGAAAATCAATTCAATCACCGACCCTAAAATAAAATTTTGTGCGTATGTGATTGGATATAAAATCTTTCAAGCCAGCAAATTGAACAGTGTTGCTTGTGGAGCAGTTGACACTGTATACAAAATAGTGAAGAAGGGATTGCAACTTGATCTAGACAAGTTTCTACTAAAACAACTTGAAGAGAACATGGGAAAAATTAGATCAACCCAATCTAATACATGTAAGTTTGGTTCCCTACTGATGTGCACATTATTTTACTTACAAAATTTCTTTCCTTCCATTGGTAATGTCACTTGGGACACCAACTGACCTATCACAACACATATTAGTGATTACATTAAATCACTAGGAGATAATTTCACACCTCTATTGGATGCCTGATTTACATCATTCAAGAATAAGATGCAGAAGAGGATGAGAATCCATGCCCAGTTAGTTTAACAATACAAGGATAAGATATGTTTTGTAGTTAACACTGACATGACACTCATCAAACCTTCCAACCCAAGAACAACATGGTTACCACCATTAGACTATGAAATTGACATAGATCTGACTACAAGACCTATTGAAGCCCTGCTAAATGAACAAGTTGACAAATATTTAAGAACATTTGGCACATATGAGGAAGCCAAATCAAGAATTAAGATTGGTTTAGAAGTAAAGAAAATATGAAGGAAGAAAACACGAATGATGAATTCACTTCAACAGAAATTTTTGGTAACTGATGAAGCGTTGGAACAATTAGTAGACATCACATAGGAAGAGATGCCCATTGGTGAAAGTAAAGAGTTAAGTGATTGAGAGTCTATAGAATCAGATATAGAGCTACCACAGGCCAAGAAAAAAAAAGTTACTAAAGTAATGACTGCATCTAGAACAAGGAGAAAAATAACAAAGGTAGACTCACCACCCTTAAAGAAAGGCATTGTAAGAACATATCAGAAAAGAAATCCTAAATGCTCAACCAAGAAACCAATACCAAGACAATGAAAGAAATATGTAAGAGGAAAAGAAAACAAGGATGATATTGAAGAAGATGAAAGATAACAAAAGAAAATCCAAATAGAAAAGGAAAATATACCACAGACAATTGATGAAGTTGCAGAGTCAATCATCAACATAGGTATTCTAGTACATTATAATATTAGACAATGGGGACCTCCGTCTACCAAGGATTAGGACAAAATAGAAGAGGCCATCATTAAGGTCATGGTTGCTTACAAATATGTACCTATACAATTTGGCAATCATATTCCACAAAAGCTACATGACAAGATATCAGCTACATGGACATATGCATTGCACATGGAGAAACAAATGAGAGAGAGATCCCTAATTGTATTCATGCTCAATTCCAAAGTTGTAGAGATTGACTTAGAAATGAAGGAGCGCGCTAAGAAATTTTCTGCAAAATCCAGAGGATACAAAGTATTGTAGAACAAATTAGAAGATATTGACATAGAGAGCAATAAGATTTGGACTCAAATATTTAATCCACCCGAGTAGGTACTAACTCTAATGGAGAGTGCTCACACTGAGTAGAAGGAAGCCACACCAAGCCCTGAGCACATATTCATCAATGACACTGAGGATGTCAATCCTATTGACTTAACCATAGAAGAAAGTAAGGTCATGGATGATATTCCTGATATATTAAAATCATTAGGGGAAACACCAATCTTAACTACACAAGATATCACTCATGGTGATCCTGATGATGATGCCAAGGCTGATGAAGATTTCACTATTTCCACTGAGCCAACAAATGAATAGGAAACTACAGATGTTGCATAGGCACTTGTACCTGATAATATGCCTTACTTGATGCAAGCAATCAATATGATGACTGAATCATAGTAGACACCCCCTAAGCTTGAAGAAAACATACCAATGGACAAAGGTGATTAACACAGAGAGAAGATAGATACCAGTGTAGAGCATAAACTAAGTGATGAATCCTAGCCAAGGCACTACACTTCCCAAGAAATCAATGACAGAAACCAAGCAACATAAGCTCTTGCTATAGTACCTCATTTCCCTGCTTCAAGAAAAATTCAAAAGAAGAAGAAGAAAAATAAAGGAAGTAAAGCCCCGTCACACTCGATGAGATTATAGACATACTTGATTGTGATCCCAAAACACTTGATCCTGAGTCCCTAACAAGATATGGGGAGCTATACAAAAGAAAAGGACTACAGGAGAAGCTCAGAAAGGAACACAAAAATTCACAAGTCCTAGAAACAACAAAGGATATTATATCGCAAGTAGTGCATGACACCAAGATTGATCAAGCTGCACCCATTATTGATAAACTTTCAGTTCTTACCAAGGCAATCACAACACAAAATGTAGACACCGAGAAGGTCATTGAGGAACAAGAAGAAGAGAAGTATCAATACAAACTCACTGAGAAAATCATCCAAGAAGGTAGAGAATAAGGTGAAACTTTCTGAACTAGTAGCTACATTAGAACCTATTAATTCAAAAGTAGTTACCTTAGTTCAAACGTTGTCCACTCTAGAGCACTTTACTACTGAGCATAGTGAACAAATAGCTAAGATAGATGAAAATCTAAAAGCTAGTGCACTAAGTCTATCAACTGAGCCAAATACATTCCAACTGCATTATGAAAATATTGTTAAATCTAAATGGTTAAGCCTTGAAATATAAAAGGAAGAAATAAAAATTATATATGAAGTAACCGAGCTATAGGCCATGTTACTACCGAATCTCACATTATTGTTAACACACATGACTATGGAAAAGACTCTAATTGCCACCCCAGTGATGTCAGTAATAGAAAGCATATATGAAATGCATGCTCAAATCAATTTGGATAAAATGACCCTCGAGCACTTAAAGGAGAAATGGGACAAGATGATGGCAGTCATTCAACAATCTCATTCACACATATTTGACAAGTTGTAAGTTCTACATCTTTGTCATTACTTTGAAAAAGGGAGAAATATGTACATACATTGTATCTACATACTGATGCATGCACATAGGGGGAGTCATTGTAAAGGTAAAAAAATAGGTGTATATATTGTACATATCAGTTTTTGATACTAATGCCAAAGGGGGAGATTGATAATACATAAAGGATCAGAAGTTGTCATTAGTATATAAGCACACAGTTTTGGTCGGTCGGTCATGATCACTAAGTGACAACACTCACTGAGTGTAGTGATCAATGAAATGTTTTGAACACTGAGTGATAGAAAAATCAACCAAGAAAGATCACTGAGCACTAATCTACAAAGCCATCATCGAGCACTAGTCTACACCGAGAGACAATATTTCACCAAGAAAAGGGGATCTCACCTACACGTTAGCTAAAGCACTTTAATATTTAAAACAAATGTTTTCTTCGCTAGATAACCATTTTTTTGGATCAAGATAAATGTAAATTGTGGATGTAATTAGTTAACTAATTGTATTCATGCAAACTAGGAGATCAAGGTCAAGTTGTAAACCTTTGATCTTAGAGTTTTTCAAGAAAAATGTGAAACCTAATTAGGTAAAATCCTTTGTATATAGATTTAATAATCAATCAAGAATGATATGATTATATCTGCCAAGGATATCTATGTATCATACAGAGATTTTCATACACAAGGATAGATAAAGGAGAATTTAGTTTATAAAGAACTACATACAAGGCTACCGAGTAGAACAAAGGTATTATCCATCACAATAAGGTGATATATTTTGTGTACTTAATGGATCTATAATCAGAAATTTGAGATTGCAGCAATCAGGTCATATATTTTTTAGTCTCTAAAAATTGTAGAAAACATAAAAATCCTTTCACAAGGTGGACTTAACAATATTTTTTGTAAATCTCTTAACCGAGTGCACACATACATTGTGTTGCTAAAATATTTTAACCAGGTAGACTTAACAAGTCTGACATGTTACTCCTAATAGAGTAAGATCATCAAAAGTGATCACAACTTATAGCCCTAAAATGCACCTTCCATTTTGCAAATAGTGTAGTTTTGTGAGTTTCATCCCCACCACAGGTTTTACCTTATAATAAGGGTTTCTGCATGATCTAATACTTGTGTAACTTGTAAATGAGTTTCATGAATGTTTCAATGTTTTTTTACATGCATTTACATTTATGCTATGATATTACATGCATGAAGTAGAAAAGCTACAGTTGTTGGTTATGCAAGTAATGAGCTAGATGAATACAAAGTCTCTATCTCCACTCCAGTCTCAAATTTTGACATTTTTTGTCTTTGATGTATTATATTATGAAGTTTCTTACTTTATGGTTTTTCCATGCCATCCCATTCTTCTTGGTTTCACACTATTATTAAGTTGGGTGATTGTGTACAAAGTCTAATTTTTTTTTTCATGATTAGGTTTGATTTAATCTCCTCTGTATGAAATATGTATGAATCCCATGCAGATTTCTATAGTAGTTTATAGGATTAGTTTACTTACTCAGACTGCAAGGAATACTGAAATCTAGCATGTATCCTATTGATATTTGTGTTTCTCTTCCAACATTTTGTACCTTTGTCAAGGTTTAGGTTGGGATTGGTTTGTGCTTTAGATTTTATAGTGTATAATTAGACAAGAATTAAAGAGCTTCACAAGTAGTTTCTAGATTCTTCTTCTAAGCTCTTTTTACAATGTTGCTTTGTCTAGAAAAAACCTAATTAACATTGTGTTGATCTGTGGTTCAACACTAACTTCTGACATACAACCCTTAAAAATTCTTCACAACAACTATATTCTTGGGAGTCATTAGGTTAGAGGAAAAGAAGGGGATACATAGATATAGTCTTAGATATTTTTGAGGTCTGTTTATTTGTGTAGATTTTTCTTTGCAATGACTTTTTTTGTGATGCCAATTAATTTAAGAATATACTGTCCAATTCCTAATTTCTTTAAATTTTACTCCTATATCTTCCATTGAGGTAAAAGGGAAAGTTATTAATTTTAGTTAACCAGGATTTAGAAAATAGAGTCTTGTTGTAAAAGAAAAATTTGAACATTGTAGTTCTGAAGTTTTTCTTTCATCAATTCAATGATATTTTTGGGTGTCATGAGGAGTTTACGTAAGATTAGAGAAATTTAGTGGAGATAGTAACTAAGAGGAAAAATAAATGTAAGGGTTTTTTTTAGAGGGAGAAGGGGATATGTAGACAATAGTCTTAGATAATTCTCATCTATGTTTATTTGTGTGCACTATTATGTTTAAAAACTTTTTTGTGATGTTGATTTAATATAAGAATTTACTATCCAATTTCTAAGTTATTTTACTTTTAATCATGTATGTGCCTTTGTTGTAAAAGGGAAAAGTTCTTAATTTTAGTTGATCATGCTTCAAAAAAAAGATTTGTTGTGAAGATCTTTTTAAGGTTGCAAGTTTGAAGATAGTGTTGCATTAATCTAGAATGTGTATGATATTTGAGATAAAATCTGTTAGAATAAGTTAGAGGTGGGTGAATCAATTAGTTCCCAATTATCCTACAGTCCCAAATTCCTCCAAATGTATATAAAAACAATTTAAAACATATAATTCAACTCGGTGAAATGTATTTTGTAAACTCAAACTTTAGTTAATAGTGTTTACGGAGTATCAGTAAATTAATATTGTGATTACCGGTCAATGTCAATAAAGTAAAGTGTAAATAAAAATGGAAATTCACAACATTCATGCACATTGACACATTTATTTTTAATGTGGAAACCCTGCAAAGGGAAAAACCACCTGGGACCGGTAACCCAAAATATTTCACTCTTATAAAGTGAGCTCGGTGAAGAGCCAACCCTATTAAAGGTTACAATGCACACTGTTAAATGTGACCTGGTTAGAGGTTTTAAAACTAAAATTTCTCTTTTGACCATGCATTCACTATGGGGTCAAAAAGAAAAAACTCAACATTCATTAGAATGTCTTAATAAAGACTTTCACATCCTACTTGGTTAAGAGAATTAGCTGTAATAATGGTTAAAGTGATATAGTAGTGATCTGATTCAAATACAACTCTATTTTGCATATTTTCAAATCTATGTTAAGTACATAATACCTCTGATCAATTTGTTCACTTCAGTTCATCTCATACTTCATATTCTTTTTTTCTTGATAATGCTCTTTCCTTTGTTTGCTTAGTGATGTTTGTAGAAAATGCTTGGTTATGTCTTTAACCAGTTTGATCAGTCATGCATAAAATTTTCTTGTGTGCATCAGGTGTGATTCAAAATGAATCTCTTGTCTCTTATATAGACATCATATCTCATTTAATTTCTATCCTTTAGATTTTTTTTCTTAATCTCCACCATTGATTTTTCCGCTTAAACCATCCTCAATAGTTGTGTTAAAAACACGTTTCAATCTTTGTCGTCTGATCTTCCTTAAATTTTCATAACCGTTTGAACAACATAACAAATTTTATCTTTTACCTAGAAATAATAAATTTCTAACTCAACATTCTAGTCGGCCTCAGTTTGATTAAATTTCTCAGTCAATATTGTGTTGTGTTAGTGATCCCTAGCTCGATTATCACTATGCTTAGTAAACACTGTATTTTACGCAGTGTTCACTATCTCTTAGTGTATACATAACTCTTCATTTACCAACCACATAAAATTTGTTTGTTCTAGTTCTTCAATCCATAGTAGATGTTTTTCACCATAATGATACTCAAATAATTTGACATCAATGACAATAATATAACTGATAATGTTTATCATCACATCTGTAACTCGGTTGACTATCAACAAATGACTTCAAACATACAATCAGTTGGAGTTCATCAATCTCTCCCTTTGGCATTGATGACAACACAATATGAAATATGTAATATAGAAATGCCATACAAAAAATACCAAAATTATGTTCTAAAAAAGAAACAATTGTGTAGCTCTCCCTAGCTTGAATATATAAACTATTTCAGTATTAAAAACTCACCATGCAGACTCTCTCTCTGCAGATTTGATATTTCTCTCTCTTTCTCTTTTCTCCCTTTAGTGGATAGATATTTCATTGAATCTTCTCTCTCTTTAGATATTTCATCGAATCACTCTCTCCCTTTGACAATAATGCCAATAATAAATATACAACTCTTTAGTAGCCAAATAAAATATCTCTGGTGTTTGGTGCAGTAGGTACCTTACAGTGTACTGATATGTATGTGCAGTCTAGTTTAGCTTTGCATCAACATGATTGATATTCTGATTTCATGTAGGTTGATGCAACCTCCTACTCAGCTTAGTGACCAATAGACAAGGGATGAACCCCTATTCTACCTCTCAAGTACTCAAATGTATCCTTTGGTAAGGGTTTGATGAATATGTCTGCAAGTTGTTATTTTGATTGTACATATTCCAGTATCACTTGTTTATCTTGTACTTGTTCCATCAAGTAGTGATATTTGATAGATATATGCTTTATTTTTGCATGCATCACAGGATTCTTTGAAATATTTATAACACTTTTATTATCACAGTAAATTATCACTGGGTCAATGATCTCTTCATTCATTCCTTTCAACAATTGTTTTATCCATGCTATGTTTAAAAAATTTGTAGAAACAACAACATATTCTACTTCTTCACTTGGCTGAGATATGCATCCTTGCTTCTTACTTATCCAAGTAACTAATCTTTCTCCAATATAGAATGATCCACCAGTAGTGCTCTTTCTATCAGAAATGTTCCCAACCCAATCAACATTAGTATAAACTTTCACTTTGAACTTTCCTTCTCTTTTGTACCATAGTACATAATCCTTAGTATTCTTCAGATATCTATAAATTAGTTTTACAACATTCATATGTCATTCTCTGGAATTAGTAGAAAATCTTGCAACTATTCCAACTGCGTGTGTTATGTTAGGTATTGTGTGTACAACATACATCAAATTACCAATCATAGATATATAAAAAGTTTGATTTACCTCAGGTGTCTTGTCTTCTTTTTTCAATTTGCATCCTTTCACGATAGGTGTTTTGACTGGTTTTGATTCTTCCATTCTGAATGTCTTCAATACTTCCTTGATGTATTTTGATTGAGTAATGTAGATACCTGCAGTCTGTTGTAAAATTTGCAAGCCAAGAAAAAATTTCATCTCTCCAAACATTGACATTTCAAATTCTTTCCTCATTTCATTAGCAAATGAAGTGCATAGGTTATCATTACCTCCAAATTTAATATCATCAAAAAAAATTTCAGCAATAAGAGTCTTATCATCATTTCCTCCTTTCAAATACAAATTGTTGTTATCACTTGTTCTAATAAATCCAATACTTATTGCGGAATTAAAATATCGAGGAGTTGCATGTTTGATGTTTGTTCAATATATCAAATTTGACTTGATCTGACCTAAACCCTAGGTCCTAATCAATTATCTCACTTGATTAATTAATTCCTAAAATCACATTACATTGACAAATAAACTTTATATTAATTATTTAATTGATATTCTAATATATTAATTAAATAAAATTACAAATTTGTCAATTAAATAAAAAGGGAATTAAATTAATTAATAAAAACAAAATATGCATTTAAAATCAATGAAATCTTTAAAAATGCATACGATGTCATTGATTTCAGTTAACTGACTATTAAGATGGAAACAAATCTATTTTATTTAGTTAACTTAATCTTATCTATTTATCATTTTGGAAACAAATTTGTTTTATTCAGTTAACTTAATCTTATCTATTTATCATTTTGGAAACAAAGTTGTTAACTGAAAATAATTTTGGAAGTTTCCAAAATAACTAATCAGTCAGTTGAGTCAAATGACTCTTTAGACTAATCATCATCTTTGCACATGAATTGTGCTTCTTCAATCAAATCTGAGCCACTCTTTTCTTTCAACCTTGACCGTCAATTCGAGAGATATTTCTATAAAAGAGAAATTCATTTCCTTCACAAAGGATCCCTAGTTTTTGCTATCATTATTATACTGTATTTTGTTTTCAATCATTCAAGCATTTTTGCATTTTAGCTTTTATTTACTTAGCTTTTTTTAATTTGTTTAAGCATGAAAACTTGATAATCTTAGAGCACATTTTAATTTGGTGTTATTAAAATGAATATTTCACTTTTCATTTGGTGCTTAAAATGAATATCTAATTAGCTTGGATTTACCACAAACTGCATCTACATAATCATTTAGACCATTTACCGTTAGATTTTAAAATCCTTCATTTAGAACACTGTGTAGTCACTGGACTTTGCGATGACCTGAGAGAAAAGTCTATACTCCTCCCTATTAGAAGGTAATGAGATGATTTTGGTTAGCCTTGATCATTTCAGCATTTTAATTTCATATTTTCTAACCTCCTAAGCACGTAAAGACTCATTGAAGTGTGTGTTTTTGCATCTATAGGAACAAAGACCCAAATTCACACATACATTTATAGCACCCACCATGGGGCTTACCCACATCTCCTTTTGAGCCAAATCTGACCCCACCATCGAATCTGGATCATTGTTTATGTTCAAAACAACTATACACTTTCCCATATCTGACAAAAGTCAAACCTATGGAAAATGTTTTCTTTCTTGAATGATCCATACAAGCTGTACGACCCTCTGTATGCAAATCAAGACACTCTGTATGCAAGCTGAGGCTTGCATGCAAATCGAGGTAGTTTTTTCAAAAAAATTACTTTGGCTCTAAACCCAACTGCCTTTCTATTATCGTGTTGTGTATACATATCTGCACCAACCACAAGTGCAACACCCCCCATTGACCAAGCCTCTTGTTTGTTTAAATATTTTTGAATTTGGTATGAATATTATGCATTCTTACCCAGCCACACAAATGTGGGACTAATTCCCATACCCCCTACTTCGCTTCTACCCATCTCCTCCCCATAACCTACTTCTCTCCCACTTTGCGCTACTTCCTCCACCCACCTCCACTTCCCCCACCTCCCCCGTGCTTCTCTCCTCCACCACCTTCCACCCACCCGCATAGCACTTCTCCCACACCTCCTCCCACACTCGTCTCCCACCATAACACCTCTCTACCCACCTTTCCTCCCTCCCTCTGCCCACCTTTTTTTCCTCTCCAACCCCCATGCCACTTCCTCTACACCTGTCCCACTACTTCTACCGCCTACCTTGATGATCCACTCTTCCCTCCACACCCCACCCACTGCAACCCTCCTCCCTGCTCACCCTCCTCCCTGCTCACCCTCCTCACAGTTCCTCCACTTTCCTCTACTATGCCACTCGCTCCCCTC
>MU223426.1:3545637-3556569 GCA_018584345.1 Thuja plicata | reverse complement strand
CCCAATCACTATTATCCTTCTCAATCTCTACCTCCCAAGATTCAAAAAATGCCTTGGCTTTACTCAAAATATCTATAGTTAGCACAAACCATCCAGTATTTGCCAAAGTGACAATACTTTTTGTTCTGATAGTTAGTGCTTCATTTAGCTTCCTCAGCCATAGGGCTTCATTTTTTATGTTCCCATCCTCTTTAAACATATAGGGATACATATCATATCTATCCTTTTGAAAATTCCATTTTCAGAGTTGTGATCTTTTTCATCACCATGTTCCTCTTGGTGTCTAAATTGACCATCAATTTGACACACTTATGAGTGCTTGTAAAAATAATATCAATATCATTTTTCTCTTTAGAGAGGGAATTGAAAGATTTTACATGGGATGCCCTCCCTTTCCATTTACTCACTATCAAATTCCATTGTCCCTTTTCAGCGTCATATTTGTTGATGATGCTTGCAATCTTCTTCCCCAATAGGTAGAGATTAGAGAGGTTGACCTCACTAGCACATCTCTTGAGATTTGTAAATATTTTATCTCTATGCTTTTGCTTTCCCAACTCTTCAAATTCTTTCTAGGCCTATGAGTCTTCTAAATCTCTCTTACCCTCCTCTTCTAATCTCGTTCTCTCACTGATTAGCCTGCTCTTCTTAGCTTCTAATTCTGCCCTCTTGGCCTCAACAGCGTCTTGAATAGTAGGAATTAGAGGTGCACGGGATGGGGGATATGTTATAAATGGACTTGAGGAGGAGGGATGATGAGGTTCCTGAGTAATCATTCTTTGGGGCACAAATTGGGTTTTTTGCTTACCCTCCAACTCTGCTATTTTGTTGTCCTTCATCAAAGATTTAACCCTCTCTTCATTATAAGCCTTGAGCACAAACTCATACTTTTCATTTAGACTGGCATATGATTCTTTTTCCTTCTTTGACACTTTCATACTCAAATTGGCAACCTGTACAACAAGGTCAGTTGCTTCAACTCTAGAGGTGTCTGCAACCCTTTTCACAATCAGGCTGCCTGTGTCTTCAGCTTCTTTATCTTCTTTAGTTTTTCTTTTGTCCTTTTTCTCTAGTGACCAGATTTCCAATTTTGCATGGTCTTCACTAAATTTAGCGCCAATTGATGTTCCAGTAGGGCTTATGGGTTTTTCTTGTTTTCTTATGGCATCAAAAAT
Organism: Thuja plicata; assembly: GCA_018584345.1. Classification (NCBI taxonomy): domain Eukaryota; kingdom Viridiplantae; phylum Streptophyta; class Pinopsida; order Cupressales; family Cupressaceae; genus Thuja; species Thuja plicata. Next base: position 3,555,394 of record MU223426.1, on the reverse strand, counting down.
TACTGCATCAGCTAAATCCCATTGTGGTAATATGAGTACTCCTTGCCTTTTAACCATCTGTCTGCCCTCTTCAGGAGTAATTTTATCAAATTTTAGTATCATTTCTTGTTTGAATACTTTCTCTATGTCCTCTTTGGTAGCATTGGGTTGGGCTTCTATCATTTTTTGACACTTCTCATTATATTCATCAATATGGTATCTCCATAGAAACTGGATAAAATCCCTAGTTTTAATGAAACTGTCATCAGACAAGAATTCATCACTTGCTTGCTTGGTCATAGGGTCTAACTCCTTGCCAGAAAATTCAGCCACTGTGAGGTCAGATGATGTATGCTTGGGTTCTCCTGGCATCCCATCTTGTAATTCATGAGTAGTAACAACTACTTCACCAGCAATTCTCATCTTTAGCAATTTCTCAGCAATGGTCTGGTCATCATACTCCATAGGGAATTGGGAAGGAGAATATAATTCACCTCCTTGTTCTTTTATCTCCACCCTTTGCCTCTTTGGAGAGGATACTTCTTGAACATAAGTGTCCGTTGGCCTCTTTCTCTTATGCTGAATGGGTTGATCAACTCTAGGAGCAACAGTGGTATATCCCCTTCTTTTGTATACTAGATAGTTCCCATGTGGAACTATTCTACTCTATGGGAATTTATTCATGATAGCAAGGGCCTGTTCAGGGTTACTCTCAACTGCTCTCTTCCTTTTCTCATTTAGGGTTTGCATTATTCCCTCAAAAAGATTCATAAGTAAATCAATTTTATAAGACCATGGGAAAAAATCCTTTAGAGGATCATAGGTGTTGTCCGAATTCTCGACAAAGTCCAAGGATTTCTTATATGCCATCCACTTCTCCTTCCTAACTTCTTGGACCTATAAGTCAAAGATATTCCTGATAATATCCTCAGGATAGTAGAACTGATGTTTTAGCATAATACAATTGGTCCTCTTCTTGAACATGCCCATGATAAAATCTTCATTATCAGCACATTTGGCTATGGAAGTAGATAAATGATAGGGCTCAAAATACTTGTCAAAATGTGTCCACCCTCCTTTTGTTATGATAAAGTGATGGGCTTTAGTGAGGGGAGGAAATATATTCCCCTTCATCTTTCTGGTCAAGGCTTCCTCTTGTAGCCCACCTAATTGTCTTATGATTTCTGCTATCCCAATCTTGAGTGGGACTCTGTAGGGAAACACATAAGGAACACCTCTAAAACCATAGACCCTAATCACTATGGAAAAAGGGTACAATATCAAATCTCCCCAGTTGTGAACAATTTTCAACTCAGGGGCATACTCCACAGGCCTTAAAAGCATCAATATTTCATTATGAATTCTTGCAGTTTAGTTGCTTAACAATGACTTAAGTCTGGTTGCAAAAACTTTGTCAAAGTACACATAAATTGCATTCTTTCTATCCGAGGACAAGTCTGCACTCCACATATGAACAAGCAACTCTTCATCATCTTGGTTTCTCCAATTCCATTTCTTCTTCAAAGAAATCTGCATTGTTAAATAAGAACGTATGCATCATAAGGGACTACCAACCCATAGGATTTTGTATATTTCCATCCTTGATCCCTGACAAACCATCATGCATCTCCTGAGCAATATAGGATGCATAAACAAACACTACTGATAAATGGGGAGGTAGAATTTGAACCACCATCAACATTATCTGGTCTAGCATGGCTGCCTCCTCATTTATCCCTAAGACATTACATAGGGAACTGTACATTTTTCTGGCTTTGGCAATGAAGAAATCTACTTTGAAGGGTTTGGGGGTTCCTAGCCCTATTACAACTAAATCTCCTATCTTGCTTGCATATCCCTTCACTACTTCACCTTTGTAATAATCCCTCTTGTTATTGCATATTTATTTGAAATATTCAAGGTCAATATCATCCATACTCTGGGAAGTATCAGTCAACTTGAAGATCCTCCTAATTTCATCTGCTAACACAGTCAGTACTACATTTCCCTGGGTGTCTCTAACTACCCTAGACACCTTTTCATAAGAGTTTGCTATTAGAATGATCAAATCAGTGTCCATGAAGACACTAGGTGCTATTAGCTTACCAACATCTAGTTCCCAAATATTACTATCTGGGGTGGGGGTCCTTTCTCTGACTATAAGCTGCTCTAAACAGAGCCAGGGCATCAAAACTTGTGGTGGCATCTCTTTCCCACCTTCTTGAATCATATAGCCCTTCACCAATTCTAAAGTGGGGATGCTACGGTACTGCTTTCTTGGCTTGGGTGGCATCCCCCAAAGACAATGGTAACTATTGTAATAGATCTTCTCTAACATTCCATTTTTGGTAGTTGACCTACACGGTGATTTCAGCTCTAGGGGCCATTGTAATGGTTTTCTATCAATACTAGAACCAGATTCTAAAATAGGAGCTCTAAAACTTTCCTTAAACTGCAATTCTATGTCAATTGGAATGCTTAGTGAATCAGTGAACTTACCCATTCTGCTTAGAAGTCACTTGAAGCTATTTTTCTTTTGTAATTCTGTCTTTGTGTAAATGGTTTTGGTGAATGATTTAGACAGTAGTTGGCTTAATCATTTTACGACCTCAATCAAATCAGTCTCTTGAATTGAATTTGACTGGAGTTGCCACATGTTCTGTAATTAATTCACCAGCTTTAGTTTCACGGCTTAACGACTCTTTGCAACTTGTTTTATTAAATTTAAATTTGAACCATTGATTCTAGGCACTATTCTTTACATCAGACGACCGTCTTAATTTCCCAAAAATAACTGCTAACTGAGGACACGTGTCGGCACCGCTTATCTTCTTATTCGTTAAATGTCGAGCATCTTAGACATAAGCAAATACACAAGCCGTCAGATGCTAACCAAATTAAATGAAGCTTAACATCCCACAAGTTGTATATACATGGGCTCACCATCTACCAGAGTCGCCACCACTTATCCATTTACTTGTTAGATTTCATGCACTTTCCCTTTAAGCTAATAATCGGTCCGTTCGATCTTTTGAAACTTGTGCACCATTTAACTGAGCACCTTAACAACAGCTTGGCCCCACCAAAGACACGCATCACCACCACTTATCTGCTTACTCATTAGATGTCGAGCATCTTAGACATAAGCGGATACACCGACCATCAGACCTTTTAATAGTTCCTTACCTTTTAACTAAGCGCGTTAACAACAGCCTGGCCCCACCAAAGACATGCGTCACCACCGCTTATTCGCTTACTCGTTAGATGTCGAGCATCTTAGACATAAGTGGATATGCCAACTATTAGATTTTTTCTAACTTGCATGACACATAAGGTGATGATGTAAAGGGACCCATATGGCGAGACTTAGGAGTTAATAAAGTGGCTAGGATATTACAAACTTTAGGCGAAAAGCAACCTATTCAGCATGAACACATAACTTAGGATGACTTAAGTGACTGAAAAAGTAATGCAAGAATAGAATTCGTCAAGGCACTTAGGGTTTTTTAGTCATTTTTGACCACTTTCAAATAGGTTGAGGGTTTAGGCATATTTTGTAGAGGCATAAAATCAAATTTAATACCAATTTCAAAACCCTTGACACTTCAAAGATAGGAGACCTTATAAAAACTACAAGGCATACTTTGGACAGGAAATAGCACCAACACATATCACATCTACTTCTTCCACCATTCCTCCATCTCCTAAACCTTCAAAACCAGCCACCCCATCTCTATCAAAGAATGATCCTAATAATGACTATGTATACCCTCAAGGACTACCTCTAAAAGAGATCCAAGCTAATCAATGTACAACTGCAAGTCTTTCTCAGGCTTCAAAAATCATAGACCCAAAGCATACATGTTCTTCAATGCTTATAATGCCTATTCCAAATGATTGTCCATCAATGTGTCAAGAATCCCATGTGTAGATCAAAACTTTTGCCTCGTCCTTAGAAGGGGCTCCATGTTAAGAGGACAATCCAAAGTGTGAAGAAAAAAATATAAGTAATGATCAAGATCAAGACACCATCCATCCTTATCTAATGGTTGACCAAAGTCACATATCTCAAGAGTGTCAAGATGATTTTATCATCCACTTCCATTTCTTCCAAGAAGATATCCCTCTGTCTCCCAAGAAAGATCAAGATATCCTTTCCACCATCTCTAATGAGCCTATTGAAAATCAAGAGAAAAATACACTTTCTAAACCATATGAAGATACTTGTCAAGGTCAGAGCATCCCATCATCTCCTTTTCATACTTCTCCATATCCACCTCAAAAAACCATCATTCCTCTAAATCCCTTGCAGAACAATAAATCCCCTCAAGCTTCAGTTGCTCCTATCAAAATTGCTCCTACTAAAGCTGCTCATACACCTATTGATATAAAGATGAATTCAAAAGAGAAGAGCCTTTGTCATGTATCTTACTCTAAAGATGTTGATATCTCATCCACACCTTATCTCCCTCCATTCAAATGTAAGCATCATCCTTCTCCATCCTCCAAATCCATCCTTGGTCCCTATATCCCAAAGTTAAAACCATCAAACCTTCCATCTATATTGGGTCCTTATATCCCTCCATCCAACATGCCTATAACTACTAGTTTGTCATCCACTTACCCTATCCCCTATCAATATCAACAAAGACATGCATCCTTGAACTCTCCCTATCAACCCATCTATATGAACCATCCATATCAAACCTATTCATTCGCACTCCCCAAGTCTTTTGGAAGTAATTTAGATGTGCAACAAAGAAATTAGAAATATAAGAATCCACTTACATATGAAGATCACTATGTCCAATCTAATTGACATGTGACTACAAAAAATAATAATTCAAGAGGCCACAAATGTCCACTGAGAAAAGAATAATATCAAAGAAAATATGGGTTCCTAAATCCATCATGGAAGAATTGCATTCTAAATCATCCAAAAGAAAAGGAAAATCAAAAGCTATGTGGATTCCCAAGTCTCTTCTAAAGGACTTGGATACAAAAATAAAATCAAAAGCTATGTGGATTCCCAAGTCTCTTCTAAAGGACTTGGATAAAAAAATAAAAGAAAAGGATATGTGGATTCCCAAGTCTCTCTTAAAAGACTTGAACAAAAAGGAAAAGTCAAAGTTGGCATCCAAGATTCCAAAGTCTTCCACTTCATCTCAATCTAAACATCTCCCATCTTCTAACTCTATTTTGGGTCATCATGTCCCAAAATCTATTACCTTGAATACTTCATCCTCTTCCACACCCATTTTGGGTCCTCGTATACCAAGATCCATATCCACTCATACATCAAATCCTCAAACTATTCCATCCATTTTTCCTCCATTCATTGACTACCCTTAAAGGGGTGTGTCAATGTTGATCTTATCACCATTTCCATCTACCTCTATACAAATCTTTCAATACCCTATCTAATATCCCACACCTACCTACTACCCATCCATCCCATATCCTTCTATTCCTCTCATCCAATCCATCATATAAATCCTTGGCTACCATCTCCCTTATCCTCCATTTCATTCCCTACCATCACCCTATTAGCATCTTTGAGAATACTTGCAGTGGCCTTGGCCCATCATAGCATATTTATCAAAGGAGCACTATGTAAAGAGAAAGAGACTTAAAGTTCCTCCATAAAATAAAAAAGATAAAAAAAAGTTATGAGTACAAAAAAAAGAGAAAAAAGTGCCTTGGTGAAAACCTGATAAATAGGCACCTTGGTAGAAAAAGTAAAGATAAATTAATCTATACTATGGTGAAAACCCCTTCTTGAACTCTTCACTTGTGGGAAAGTTCCTTCCATGTCATCTTATCCATCATATCTTACATCTAGTTAGCTCATGAGAATCCATGTTCCTTTCGGTGATCTTGACAAGGTTAAGCCTATCCATGAACACACATGTATCATGACATTCATTATCCTTTCCATCAGCCTATTCACTTGCTCTCATCCATGGTACCCTATCATGATATTGCATATCCCAAGTCAATTCTCACTATCCATAAACATCTTTTTCACTAATCCCAAAACATCCACTCATACCTCCATCACCCCTTATCCCGATTGTGCTATCATAGCTATATCCTATCTAATTGACCCCTTGGTTTTGATCAAAATTGAAAAAATAGGTTCTTAGAAGTCTCTTGACATGTTCATTCTTTTAGACTACATGCTTTTCATTACATCAAGTCATTATCCTATATGTTATCTAGCACCGCTCCATGAGCCTACATTGCTATATTTTTTTCCCTAGCTTGGGTAATCTTGAGGAGACTATCCTTGAGGGTTGCATTCACCCTCTTCATCCATCATTGTCTATTCATCTCATCCATCAACTTTCTAATACATTTGCAATGTCCTACAATGTGCTAGACATTGGGGGAAAACCAATTTTATCTTGTTGGAGAATGAACACTCTGGTTCTTCTGAGAACCCTCCTAACTTGAAACCGATCCAGAGTCATATTCTAGGGGAAATCAAATTGGCTTTGTCATCATAGTATGATTCAAGTTAGTCATCACAATCAATGTTTGTTACCAAGGGGTATGGGTCCCAAAATTTGATCGCATCTTTAGCTTACACCAGATTTAGTAATCTTGTCATTTCTAAAAGACATCTCCCTAGTGATGCAACATGTGTTTCCCAAAACCCTAATCAAAAGTGTTTCTTAACACTATCTTTGGATGCATCTATGTTTCTTAACACACATTGGATACCAGAAAAATAAACAACAAATTGATAACACTCAAACACATCACAATCACAAGTACAATGGTATTTCTCATCACCTCATACATGTACACATTAGAAAACTTTGAAACTAGCTAAAGTATGCTGAAATTTTCTTTGTATGATATCTTTCCTCATTGGTTTTCGGTGATCTTTACTTTGTATGATGCTTGTTGGTTGGGTCCTGATACAACATCAAATAAATAGAGTGTATGTGATAAGAGCTCCTGCATTAAGGTGGAAAACCATCACATCCCAAGATACAATTTATTTGTATGCCAAGGTGAGGTCAGAACTATCTCCTTGACTATTATTGTTCTTCTTTTTTACGCAAGATCACACTCATGGTTATCTTGGCATTGAATTCCTTGATACTAGTGTACTCTTGCAACATCAACTAGAAACAATGTTCAGGCCATCTCAACTTTTGTGCCCCAATGCTTATGTTATTTTCTCATATCTTATCCAATGAAAGTCATATTCATATTCTTATGGTTGTAGTGGCACCATTAAGGATTGTATTGACTCCGATGTTCCAAATATGCTTGATGATAAAAAATTTCAATGCTAAAGGTACAGTGACTACACCTTCAGTTGCATTCATGTTAGCCTTGCATCTATATGTGCATTTGCATGGTTTTTAAATCTTCATAATATTGATATCTCTCTCTAATGTGAAGGATATAAGGTTCTTATTGATCAATATTCCTTTTTCCAAGTGGTCAGTTGTGCGTGAAAATGACACCCCTCACTCATTTGACTGCCCTAATTCCATTTTTTAGGATCAAAATTGAAATCTAAAATCATCTTGCTTTTCATTTTTGACATTTGAATTTTTTAGTCAACTCTGGCTAACTGCTTGCATAACCAATAGAAATCTCTTGCACTTTTATTCCAATCAATCCATGTATCATACTTTTGGTCAATCTCCCTCAAGCATGACCTCCCATAATGTACAGATTATATCCTAACCACTTGGGACCTATTTTTAATCAGATCAGCTTCTTCTTGCATCATGTTATCAATCAAATTGGTTCTCATCATTGGGACACCTAGCCATATTTCGATTAGGATTAGGACTTAAACATTCCAATCATCACATCCTCAATCAAAACCCCATCACTTGGGGCATCTCAGCTTCATCACATCAAACAAAGTTGAGATCATCTTAAATAAAAGGCAACCTAATCAATGGTCTTATATAGTGATGAATACACTTGAAAATAGACAATAGTGGTCTTATATGAGCTATTCATTATTGAAACCAGATACATTTATCAAATTGACTTCATCACTTCAAATCAAGTCAATTTTCTTGCTAATAAAATCTCTTAACGGTAATCAGTTTCATCGCTTCAAATCAAACTGGTTATTTTTTCAAACCAATCAAAAGATTTAAGATTTCTCAAAAAATGTTTAGTTTCATCACTTCAAATCAAACTAAGTATTCTATTTATATCTTATGATCTATCTTCGTTCAATCAAGATCAAAGTTGGTCTTCTTCAAAAGAATGGTTTCATCGCTTCAAATCAAACTGTTCTAGGTCTTCTCGCTAATAGGTCTTTGGATCAATGTGCTAATCGCACATCAATTCAAAGAGGGGAAAATATAATCACATAAAAATGGTCATCTAGACCCTAGACCACCAATCACAATAATTAATCAAGAAACCCTAATCTTTATAAACCCCAAGTCCTAAATCAAACAAGCAATTCCTCAATCTATCAAATTTGAACTAATCTGATCTTAACCCTAGGTCCTAATCAATTATCACACTTGATTAATTAATTAATTAATTCATAAAATCACATTACATTGGCAAATAAACTTTATACTAATTATTTAATAGATATTCTAATATATTAATTAAATAAAATTACAAATTTTTCAATTAAATAAAAAAGGGAATTAAATTAATAAATAAAAATAAAATGTGTATTTAAAATCAATTAAATCTTTAAAAATGCATACAATGTCATCAATTTGAGTTAACCGATTATTAAATGTTAATATTAATTCAGAATAACCGAGAGGGGGGGTGAATCAGTTATCCTCAGGTCTAGATGTGCCCATATAAAACTTTAAATCAACTTCAACAACTCAAATTTTCTTGGGAACAATAAACAATAAAATTGTACAGTTTACTGTACTAATGGAATAAGCTTGTAGAAACTTAACAGTAAAACACAACAATAACATTCACACATTTTGACACCATGATTTAACGTTGAAACCCAATATGGGAAAAACCACCAGTAACATGCTACCAAAATTTTACTCTTCTAAAGTAATGCCCTGTGAGGAGCCAACCCTATTAAAGGTTACAAAACACACTGTCAAATGTGACCTGGTTAAAGGATTTAATCACCCTATTAGGAGTGGCCTTGTTAGAGGACTTAGAACATTCCAATCTAAATGTCACCTTGTTCAAAGGATTAATACAATGACCGTTAGGCCAACCTGGTTAAAGAATTTGAACTGATACAATGGCTAGAAAGAAATCAGTAGGTGTGATCTGATTCATACAACTTACTTTGCAAATCCAGATCCAGTTTCAGCTCTAATGCTAATTCACTGAGTGGCCTCCATTCTCATCTCAAACTTTAGATCTTCTTGGAAATCTGTCAAGCAATCTCTCTGTGCTTCTCTGTTCAACCTTCTTTGCTTAGGTCTTGCCAATCAGTCAATTAACCATGCAACACTTTGCATTCCACTCCGATATCTTAACAATAACCATAGTAGGTTATATTATACCTCTTCATCTAGGTTAGATAAATCTTTTTCTTCTTAACCAAGATCGTAGATCTTAGGTTAGGTCAGACCCAACGGATCTTTCCATCTTTACATTTAATTTACTTCTCCAATACAATCATTAATTAACCATTGAATCCATGCACTAATAATGGTTTCCCATGCATTAAATGAATATGGACCAATCTTAATTAATAATGCATATCCCAATAAAATCAATTATGTTGGCCATAGATCTCAAATCTCATCAATAAACAAAATACTGATGCTTGACATTTCACTGTCTC
>MU223426.1:3515516-3534104 GCA_018584345.1 Thuja plicata | reverse complement strand
ACTCTTATTACAAATTATTTTGAAAAAATAATAAACTAACTAAAAAAATAACTACCTACTTTCGGATTTGGCTTTGGTCGAAAATCCAAAACATATTGTAAAATTCTAATATTTTTTTTGGAGATAGGAAATTTAATTTCCCGAACTGGGTCTTTTTTAGATTTTTAAAATTCGACCACCTTCATCCTCTGTCGACATCATCTTTGCAGCAGGTCTAAATTCCAGCATCTCTGAAACCTTCACTTGTAGAATTTTGATTGTTTCTCTCATAGAGCTTCCTTCCATAATCCCTCAAATTTTAATTGAAAATAAATATGTTTTTGTATCCCATTTAATGTAATTCACCATATTATTAATTATTGGGCATAGATTTTAGGATTCCATTTTTTAGAGTTTTATCACTTTATAGGACTCTAAATTTTGCCAAAAATTGAGAGCTCCAATAGACCTGAGACCAAAGTCTATACTCATGCCTACTAGAAGGAAATGATGTGATATTGGTTAGCCTAGATCATTTCAACATTTTGATTTCATATTTTCTAACCCGCTAACCACAAAAAGACTCATTGAAGTTTGTGTGTGTGTGTGTGTGTGTTTAGCTATAGGAATGAAGACCCAAACTCACGCATACACATAGCTCATAAGGTGTTTTGTTTGTATATTTGTTCAGTTGTACTCGGTTCAATGTGTAAATAGTAGTGGTAACTGATTCTCTCTAGTATGTTTGCACAACACTCTTTTCAATCATTAGTGTTGTAGCACAATCTACAATTGATCTATTCCTTCTTTAAGCATTTCCATTATGTTGTGGTGTCATCAGTGTGAAAGGCTATCTTTTGATTCCATACTCATTACAAAAGTTAGTAAAATCATGAGAAATAAATTTACCTCCTCTATCAGATCTCAAACACTTCAGTTCTCTACCAGTTTCTTTTTCCACTTTAGCTTTGTACCGTTTAAACATCTTAAATGGTTCAATTTTTTTTTTAGGAACATGACACTCATTATTCTAGAGCATTCATCAACAAATTAAATAAAGTATATGTCCTCATAATAGCTCTATGTTCTAATTGGCCCACCTAGGTCTGTATGAACTAACTCCAAAATATCATTAGATGAAAAATTCTTCCTCTTGAAACTAGATTTTGACATCTTTACCATTTGACAATTTTTGCACATTACATGGTCTGGTTTAGATAAGCTCGGTAAGCCTCTAGTATTTCTTTTCTTACTAATCTTAACCATGTCAAAATTTACATGAAAAATCCTTTTATGTCATAACTATATATCTTCATTCTTTTCCAATAAGCAAGTAGTTTTAGTAGTGTCAAGATAGAATAGGTTACCTTTTGATTGTTCACCAGTGCCGATCAACTTTCATGTTCCATCATAGATTCTATCTTTTCTATTTTCAAATGCAATTGGTGACCTATGTTATTCAACTGTGAGACACTCAACATATTATAATTAAGTTCTTTTACCCAATATGCATTCTCACATTTAATTTTATTGTTGAGCATAATAGTACATTTTCTTTTTACTTGACAAGGTGTATCATTTCCCATTCTAACAGATCCGCCATCATAATGTTCAAGAAATTAAAATTTTCCTTTATCTTCAATCATATGATTTGTACAACCACTATCAATAACCCTAATGTCATGCTTACTAACATTAGAAATAAGTGTTGTTTCTACATACCTTTCATCTTCATATGAATCATCTTTCAAATCTACAAACACTATCTCAATATCTTCATTATTGTCAGAATCATTGTCATTATCTTTATCTTCAACAATGTAACAACCCTTCTTGCCTTTATTTTTGTAATCCTCATTATCTCTTTTGTCATACTGTTGGTTGCTTTTGTAGTCTCGGTCATCCTTTCTGTCATTAGATCTGTCATTTATTTCATCATTTTTTCTGTTATGGCATCTTGCAACAAAATGGCCAATCTCTTTACAGTTAAAACATATCAAAGGTAGTTTACGTTTATATCTTCCTTTACCTTTGTGCAATCTTCTAACCATTAAAGATTCAAGTTCATCAAGTTCCTTATCCTAACTATCATTGTCACTGTTATTTCTTATTATGTGTTTTCTACTAGATTTACCAATTTTCAAAGAAGACATAAATGTGGATTCCATAGAAGGTACAATATTATTGTCAAAGTTATTTAGCTCAAAAGAAATCAATATTCCAATAAGACTATCAAAAGTAATATTATTTCCAGGCGCTGCTCTCATTTCATGTATTGCAGATACTCTTATAGAATAAATAGGTAATAAAGTTATAAGAATCTTACTCACAATAGAGTCTTCATCAATATTTCCAACATCTCCTCGAATAGCATTCACAACTTCATTAAGTCGGGTATTGTATTGTGTTATGTTCTCTCCTTCTTTCATTCTCATGTCATCAAAGTTTCTTCAGAGAATTTCAACTTTAGCTCTCTGCACATTTTCATATCCTCCATAAACTAGTGTAAGCTTGTCCCAAATCTGCTTGGAAATTGTACATGTCTTGATATCCTAAAATTCCAAATCACTAAGTGAAGAAGCAATCTCCACCATTATAAGGTTGTGTTCATGTCTCTCTTTCATCTGATTAACAATCAAAGGTCTAGTAGGTAGAATGAATTCATTATCTAGATAATCTGTAATATTATCTCCAATCCCTAATAGGTATAGTCCCATTCTTCTTTTCCATGTTGGGAAGTTCTCCTTGTTCAACTTTAGTGCGTCTCTCTTATACTTCTTGTGATTTTTAGCTTAAGTCCTTCAAAACTTTCTTCTAAGCATTGTATTCTCTGCTACCAATTGTTAGAATAACTAATAGGAGGGGTGAATCAATAATCTCCCAATTATCCTACAGTCCCAAATTCCTCCAGATCTATATAAAAAATTTCAAACATAAAATTCAACTCGGTGAAATGTATTCTGTAAACTCAAACTTTAGTGAATAGTGTTTACCGAGTATCAGTAAATTAAAACTATGATTACAGATTAATGTCAATAAAGTAAAGTGTAAAGAAAAATAACAATGTACAACATTCATGCACATTGAAATGTTGGTTTTTAATGTGGAAACCCTACTAAGAGAAACACCACCTGGGACTGGTTATCCAAAATATTTCACTCTTCTAAAGTGAGATCAATGAAGAGCCAACCCAGTTAAAGGTTACAATGCACATTGTTAAATGTGACCTAGTTAGGGGATTTTAAAATAAAATTTATCTTTTGACCATGCATTCTCTATGGGTTCAACAAAAAAAACTCAAAATTCATTAGAATGTCATAATAAAGACTTTCACGTCCTACTCGGTTAAGATATTTAGCTGTAACAATGGTTAAACTGATATAGTAGAGATCTGACTCAAATACAACTCTATTTTATAGATTTTCATATCTATGCTAAGAACATAATACCTTTGATCAATTTTTTCACTTCATTTCTTGTCATACTTCATACTTTGTTATGCTCGGTAATGCTCTTTCCTCTGTTTTCTCAGTGATGTCTGTAGAAAACACTTGGTTCTATCTTTAACTAGTTTGATCAGTCATGCATAAACTTTGCATGTGTGCATCAAGTGTGATTCAAAATGAATCTCTTGTCTCTTATATAGATATCATATCTCATTTAATTTCCATCCTTTAGATTTTTCCTCATAATCTCCATCATTGATTTTACTACTTAAACCATCCTCGGTAGTTGTGTTAAAAACAAGTTTCAATCTTTGTCATTCGATCTTCCTTGAATTTTCATAACTATTTGATCAACATAAAAAACTTTATATTTTACCTTGGAATCATCAAATTCCATCTTAGCATTCTAGTTGGCCTTGGTTTGATTAAATTTATTGGTCAGTACCATGTTGTATCAACAATACCTAGTTCGCTTATCACTATGCTCGGTATACACTATGTTTTACTCAGTGTTCAGTGTCTCTCGGTGTATACAAAACTCTTCATTTACCGACCACATAAACTTTGTTTGTTCTAGTTCTTCAATCCATAGTAGAATTTTGTCACCATAATGATACTCAAGTAAGTTTACATCAATGAAAATACATTAACAGATAATGTTTATCATCATATCTGTAACTCAGTTGACTAAAAAAAAATTTCTTCAAACATACAATCAATTGTATTTCATTAATCTCTCCCTTTGGCATTTATGGCGCCACAATATGAAATATGCAATATAAAAATGTTATACGACAAATACCAACTGTATGTTCTACAACTACAAAAATTATGTAGCTCTCCCTAGCTTGAATATATAAACTATTTCAGTATTAAAAAACTCACCATGCAGAATCTCTCTGCAAATTTGATATTTCTCTCCCTTTCTCTTTTCTCCCTTTAGTGGATAGATATTTCATTGAATCTTCTCTCTCTTTATATATTTCATTGAATCATTCTCTCCCTTTCACAACAATGCAAAAAATAAATATACAACTCTTCAGTAGCCAAATAAAATATCTCTGGTGTTCGGTGAAGTAGGTACCTTGTAGTGTACTGATATGTCTGTCAGTCTAGTTCATCTTTACATCAACATGATTGATATTCTAATTTCATATAGGTTTATGCCAAATCCTAGTCAGCGTAGTGACCAATAGACAAGGGATGAACCCCTAGTATACCTCTCAAGTACTTAAATGTATCCTTTGGTAAGGATGTGGTGAATATGTCTATAAGTTGTTTTGATTATACATATTCTAGTATCACTTGTTTATCTTGTACTTGTTACCTCAAGTAGTGATATTTCCTAGATATATGATTTTTTTTTGCATGCATCATAGGATTATTTTAAATATTTATAGCACTTTTATTATCAGAGTAAATTATCACTGGGTCAGTGATCTCTTCATTCATTCCTTTCAACAGTTGTTTTATCCATGCTATGTTCAAACAATTTGCTGCAACGACATTTTTTTCTTCTATAGTTGACTGAGATATGCATATTTCCTTCTTACTTATCCAAGTAACTAATATTTCTCCAATAAAGAATGCTCCACCAGTAGTTCTCTTTCTATCATCAATGTTCCCAGCCCAATCAACATTAGTATATGAAGAAATATTTTTCCATTAGTATGAAAGGAAAAATAGTTTTGAACCATCAATAACACCAACACCAAAAGTTAGGTTTAGTGTAGCCCAAAAATATTACAAGGGAAACCGATAGAGTAACCTGACAGAGAAAACCTGACAGAGGAACCTGGCAAGTAGAGCATAGTGCAACCTGACATAATAGATACTAGAGCAACCCGACAGACTACAGAGCATCCCAAGCACCAGTCTACCGAGAGACAATTAGAATCCTGAGAAATGTGGATATGACTTCCATGTTAGATAAAACACTTGTGTTTTATATTTATCTTTTTAATTAGATTTAAATCCATTTCTTTAGGGACAAACAATGTAATTGTAATTATTTTAATCAGTCTAACTAATCAGAAACATGCAAACTAGGAGATCAAGGTCAAGTTGTAAACCTTCAATCATAGAGTTATCATTGTAATACATGAAACTCATATAGGTCAAAATAATTGTATAAATAGATATGTAATCTATCAGAATACATGTGTCATGATGATTGTAGCCGAGGAACACATCTATAGATCATACTAAGATTTTTATGCAGAAGGACATCCAAGGATGAAATCAGTTATCAAGAACAAGAACTAAGGCTACCAAGCAGAATACAGGTATTGATCAATCACAATAGGTGATAAACATACATGTAATCTTTATTGGATCTGTAATAAGAAACTGTAGATTGCATATACTTAGGTCATTGAATATTTTTTACTACATTTTAGAAAGTTTAACAAATAGAAGAAATCCTTGAAAAAGGTGGATTTAACATTCCTTTGTAAATCTCTTAACCAAGTGCACACTACATAGTGTTGCTAAAGCTCTTAATAGAGTAGACCTTAACCAGTCTCTACATAATACTCCTAACATGGTAGATCATCAGAAGTGATAAAAAATGTAAACCTTAACTAGCCCCTTCCAATCTGCATATAGTGAAGCTTTGTGGGTTTCATCCCCACCACAGTATTTACCTTCAAATAGGGGTTTTCTGCATTACCAAATCTTGTGTCATGAGTTTACATTTCATGAATGTTTCTATGAATTTTTTACATGCTAATTGAACTATGATTTGATATAACTTACACAAAGATAGAATAGAACATATGGTTGGTAATACAATTGATTACATAAAGGATTAAGGTTAAGTGATAAAAGTTTTGAGGATACTGATTCACCCCTCCCCTCTTAGTACAGACCATTCCATTATTTCCAACAATTGGTATTAGAGCTAGATCTCTTAATTGGAAAAGTTTAAAGACTTAAGAGAAAAGATCATACAATGGAAAGGTACAAGCTAGACAAGAGTATTGGGAATTAGAAGTTACAGATAAAAATATTCTATGAGAAATATAAAGAATCTAGAATCAAGATGAGACAACTACTGGATGAAAGAAAGATTATGGCATCTCACTATAATGAAACAGACTATCGTGAAGAAGAGATACTTGATTTATTTGAGTCTTCAGGATCTACATCAAGAAACACCTAAGACACATCTAAAGGAACCAATACAAGCCTAAATGAAATTAATCAACATCTGACTGGACAAGTGAAATCACTAAAAATTGGTCAAGAGACAGATGGTAAAAATGATTGAGGTTATGAATAATGCTAGACAAGTTGAGCAAGAAAGAACACTAGATATTGATAACAGGAAGAAGATTACTGAAAAGCTACAAGAGAAAGAGTCATAAATACAAAGACTTACTAAACATCATGATGAGATCACCAATCAGATTATTCTTATGAGTCAGGAGGCAAACTGAATGAACATAGAACTTAATGGAAAGATGGAAGCTATTGGTGAGCTAAGAGAACAAAATGAAATATTAAAGAATGAAGTAAGAATTCAGAAACAACACAATGACATAATCAAGAGAGCTGAAGAAAGCACAAAAAGGATGGTTGATTTTTTGGATGGACAAAGAAGATTCAACAACAATACCAGACAAGGGTATATGTAATTCCCACCCTATTATCTTGATATTTTGCACAGACATGATTTCTATATTGAGCATTATGGACTCTATGTTTTGTTTATTTTGAGTTGATGAGACATTATGAGTATATGTTTGGATAGTTAAAATATTTTATGGAAGATAGAAATGATTTAAAATTTTTAATCAGGACATGTTATTTCATATATTTGATTGTATTTATTATAAAGATGATTCAATTCTTGATTTACATTATGGAGTAATGATTATTTTTGGAGCTAACCATACTAATCCAATTATGCCTTGATATTGATGATATTTGATGTGTTTGTAGGATGAGGAGAGGTAGTCGTAGTCACTTGTATAGGAGATCCACATGATGTAGCACTCTCCCTCCTTGTTTGACATTGTTTGTATATTTATATATATGTACAGATGTTTCTCTTGACTTGGTGATGCAGGATGCAAGTACCAAACATTGACTTCACCTGGCTACACAGGTCTGAGCGTGCCTTAAAAAAATCCTCAAACATTATTGTGTGGAGATATTTCCAAAATAACTCTCAAGGGAACCTTGTTGACTTAGGTTCTTGTTTAGGAAGTCACCTTAGTTGGGGGGGGGGGGGTTAAATAGTTTTATGGTTTTGTGATTTGGTGATTTATGCTTTAGTGTATGTTTTCTTTGTCTCATTATTTTTATTTATATACTAAGGAATGATGTTTCTCTATCTTTTGAAATATGAATTTGATTCTTTAATTGTGTAATATATATGTGTATGTATATATGGGTGCACACACACACACACACACACACACACACACACACACACAAGTATAGAAATGTGTTTTTATATCTTATGCTTGTAAATTAATGATGTTATTGCAAAATAAAATATAATAGAGTAATAATCATTCAATAAGTAAAACTAAGATTACCTGGGAGTTTTGAACCCAAGACCTCCTAATAGTTAGGCTAGTTAGTTTCCATTGGGCTATGTGAATTACTTAACGATTATTTTCACCTTTGTTCTTTTATGGTGTTAGAGAGTTAAATAAGTAAATACATATAAATAAAACCTTTAGTTATTATTTCGAGAATTGTTTTAATGTGTGTAAAACCAAGTATAGTAGTTGGAGTCATTGCTTCCCATAAAGCAACTCCTCCAACTATATGGTTGGATTTTAATATTCAGAGTATGTGAGGAGTTTGGGTTTTATGGGGGAGAAAATTGGATAATCATTTGGGAGAAGAAAAATTTCAGAAATATGAAATAGTTGGAGTTAGGATTTTATCTATGAGGAAGGAGGAGTTTTATCTCAGGAAAAACATAGAAATATTACCCGGAAGGAGATCCACCATCAGTAATTTGGAAGGAGGTTCTAGTCATACAGGAAGCTCAGGTTGCTCAACTTTGGAAAGGTTTCTCCATAGGACCCTAGGTAGGATCTGGAACTGTAGAGAATTACTCCTTTTCTCTTTTGGTATATATGTGTGTGTGTGTGTGTGTGAGTGCATGTTTAATAATGTTTTATATTCTTTTCTTGAAAGTTTATATGGTGGTAATTTTATGAGAAATGGGGAATAGTGTACTAATTTATTTAGGAAGAATGATGTTAGATAATGTTATATCTTCCTTTTACTCTCTCTGGGAAGGTTATGGTTCTTTCCAGATGTATAGGATTCTTTATTTTGTGTATTTAGGTTTTATGGAAGATTAGGGAGTTTAGGTATGTGTTTTTTTTGGATGTTCTAGGAAGTTGTGCAAATGGTTATTTTTATCCTATGTTTATGCAGATTTTGGAAATGTCTTATCAATTATTTTTGTTCTATTATTTTGGTCTACATCTTCCAGTTTGATCTTGTTCTCTATCTACTTCCTTGTTCCCATTTTAAATTTCAATATATTGCATATGGTATAACAATAAGTTTTCTTAGTATGTCTTGTATATGACATCCTTGTTATCTTCTATATATTGCTCACGGTTAAGGATTATGACTCATCTTGAGGGTCTGAGTAAACAAGAGAGTTTTTTTAACATATGAATCAAAGAATTTGAAATGTTTTCTTTGTTTTGGTATGTTTTGAGGTGGGGAGCTAGATACCCTAGGTGAGTGGCTCACCATAGGTGCTGGAACCCAAAGTGGTTGCTAGGGAATCCTATGTGTGAGTTTGTAAACAAGTGATAACATAAAATTAACTTGGGAGGGGGGTCTCAAAAGATAATGAAAGATATATATTTAGTGGCTAAATCCACATAGACCTATTGGAGTACCGGTACCATGGGTAACTTCTAGGGTGGATCCTTAAAATTTGAGAGGGGACCGGTGTTGCATGGTTTCTAGGGAGGATCCCAATGCACAAGTTGTGTGATGACACTCACTTAGGTAGTATTCTAGAACCTAAACCTTTGGTGCATAGTCTAGTGGTGCTTTTTTGTTTATATATTTTCTATTTTTGGTATTTGATTACATGGTTCTTTTTCCTTAGATTTCATTAGGCCTTGAGAGTACTTTGGTTCTATCTCCTAGCACAGGGGGTGGAACTTCACAAGTTTCACATGGTTGGGTGGAAAATATCTTTGAGGTACTATTCGTGGTTCGTGTCTTGGCTTGGATTCATATTTATTCAGTGATGAAGATTTCCTTTAAAAATTTCTTGTACTCCTATCCATTGTAAATAAAGATGTAGAGATCTATTGTAATCCCTCAAGCAATTTGATGTATTTTTAATGAGTATTAAAGAAAAATAAATGTAATTTGGGAAGGGTAGCTTTAGGGAAATCAAAGGGAATGTTTATTTGGAAATCAGAAATTTGTATTAAATAAATGTGATTATGTATTTTATATCCTAGATCTATCTTGAAATGAAAATTGGAAGTAAGAGTTATTTATGTTCTGGAAATAGAAATGAATTATGTGTAGGAAAGGTTAATTGGAAAATAAATTAAAGAAAAGGGTAAATTCATTTAGAAGTACAATGTATTTATTTTTGTCTCCTTTCAAAAAAAAAAAAAATACAATGCAAATTAGGAAAGGAAATGAATTCATTAAGGTAATTTATGGAATCGGTGGTTTTTTTTATATTCATGGAAATCATTTAAAGGGAACCTTTAAGGACATGTTCATTTTTATTATTTATAAAATATTCTTAGTATAATTTTTGAAAAAAAAAATAGTTGTTATCTTTGTGCTTTAGACCTGATCCTTATGGGTTCCCTGGCGGGGACATTACATTTGGTATTAGAGTCCTAGGTTGCTACACTGGGAGCTCTAGGATCTATTTGAATTTATATTGGTATTTCGTTCTTAGATATAGGTCAGCTAGCTACCCTTGACTTATTTTGTATCCATCTTTGATCAGAACAAGATGGATGATGAATCAAAGGAGGTTAGAAGAATTTTTTGTTTATATCAAAATTTTATTTTTAGAATTTTTTTTGATAGATTTTAGTAATTTTCATTTTTGGAGGCCTTCAGAGAATTTTTGAATAGATCTTGCTCTAAGAAGATATAGTGATCCTAAATTTTTCCTCTAGATAATTTGATTATCTTTCCAATGGTGTAAACGGCGTATTGTTTTGAGCTATGTGTCAAAAGTTATGCTTTCTACAAGTAGGCATAAATTTCAAAGTAGTTTGTTTTATTATTAGTTTTTTAATTTTTAATTTTCCTTTTCCTTTATATTTTTATTATTTAGTAATAAACATTATGTGGGTTGTTGAGTTCATTTTGAAGGGATTTTGGTGACCCTCCATATCCATCATACATTGTATAAACTTGATGATTTACTAAAATGGATCACTTTTGGCTTACATATTTGGTTATATAGAAATAATTTTGTTTTTTATTAATAGTACCACAGGTAACATCTCACACTAGGTATTGTAAACCAAGATGTCTCCCATCACCCATGGAAGAGATAAGGAAAGAGTCCAGGATTCTTCCTCTAGATCTCAGCGAGATAATTCCCATGGGTAATTTGAGGGAGAATAGGATCACAATCACCATAGGAATGAGAGTCAAAGTCATGACTCTGAAGGGGCCCAAATGAGACAACTCATGCAACAAATTGTGAAAATGCTTGATGCCATAGAAAACAAAGGAAACCAGGAGGAAACAAACCACTCTCACCACCATGATAAGGAAAGGGATAGAAGCCATAGAATAAGGACAAATATACCAGAGATGGAAGCCAGGGATACTGCTCACATGAGGGACTTACTCAAAATCAAGATACCCTACTTTTATGGTAATGAAGGAGGATCCTCAGCCAAAACTTGGTTGTTTGATCTTAAAAGATGTTTCTCCATGCACCCCTTCACTAGTAATGTGAAAGCTAGATGTGCCATCATTAACTTGAGGAAATTTGCATCCACTTGGTGGCACAATGAAGAGGAAAATCTTCATGTCAGCATTGACACCATTTCTTGGGAATGATTCTTAGATAGTTTCAAAGATCAGTACATGTCCAACCAATGGATGCAGGATAGGGAAGAAGAGTTCCACCATATTAAGCAAGAAAACATGACTGTGGAAGAATATGAGAAAAAATTCTATGAACTTAAGCCTTTCTTAGGTTATAAAGATGATGGTCCTATTCTTGTTCAACATTTCATAAGAGGATTAAATGATCACTTATCGGGGGATGTGGCAGTCTTTGAGCCCAAAAACCTTTGGGAGGATATTAACAAGGCTTTTCTAGTAGAGAGGAAAGTAAAGTCAAGATAGATTAGTTATTCTAGCAGTCAAGTAGTTAACGTTGGGGCAGGCTCTAGAGGGAACTATGATCAAGGGAATCCTAGCTCCAAAAACCAACAATCATCCTTTAAAGGGGGACAAAACTCCCACAAAAAGAGATTTCACAATAAAAACCAATGAAATGGAAGGTTTTAGCAACAACAAAACCGTAATAATAATCGAAACCTGCAAAGGCTCACTCCTCAACCATCCCAGAACTCTCAAAATTTCAATAGGGGGGCTACCAACAGTCAAGCGCACCTCCAATAAATAAATTTGTAAAGAACACTGGGTTTTTCTCTTGTGAGAAGCAAGGACACATTGCATCTCACTGTCCTCAGCACACCAACTTCACCAATAATTAGAAAAAAGTAGCTTCAAAATCAACAATAGGAGATGTTGGTTGGTCTCATAGGGTTTTTTCTATAGTTGAGCATAGGAAAGCCGACCACCAAAGCACAGTCATTGAGACTATAGGTTCATTAAAGGGTAAATATATCTCTATCCTATTTGATTCCAAAGAAACTGATTCCTTTATATCTCCATCATTAGTAGAGAAATGTGGGCTAGTGGCTGAAGGGCAGAGTGCTAAGTGGTAGGTAGAACTAGCCTCCAGGGCTAAGATGACCATAGACTTGTGTGTCCAAAATTGTGTCTTGGGTTTAGGACCCTTCTCAACAAAGTTGGATCTTCATGTGATTCCCCTTGGATCTTATTAAGTTGTGTTAGGAATGGATTGGTTAGATGATCATGAGGCCAACTTAGATTGTTGAAAGAAGACCATTCACTACTTAGATGATTTGGGGAAGCCTAAAACCCTAGTTGGGATCCAACACCCAATATCAATTTAGATGATATTGAACATGCAATTAAAGAGATGCATGAGGAAGGGATGTCAACTCCTCGCAGTCTCAGTAAATGATTTTGTGGAAGGAGAAAGTAAGGAAATTACACTTGATCACCCTCTACTTCAAGAATTTTTTATGTCTATCCAACTAAAATTCTGGGGATTCCTTCCAAAAGGGACATAGATTTGCACATAGAATTGGTGCCAGGTGCATAACCCATCTCCAAGGCTCCATGTCGCATGAAAACTCAAGAGTTAAGTGAATTAAAGATGCAGTTAGAACTTTTGGAAAAGGGTTTTATCAGACCAAGTGTGTCACCCTGGGGAGCTCCAGTAATTTTTGTGAAAAAGAAGGATGGATCTCTTAGGTTATGTATTGACTATCATCAGCTCCATAAGGTAACAATTAAGAATAGGTATCCTCTACTGAGAATTGATAATTTTTTTGATCAGATGAAAGGGGGAAAAGTGTTTTCTAAAATTTATCTTAAGTCAGGTTATCATCATTTAAGGATTCAAGAAGACGACATTCATCGAACAACTTTCCATACTTGGTATGGTCATTATGAATTTACCGAAGTACCTTTCGGTCTCACAAATGCACCCTCAGTATTTATGAGCCTTATGAATGGGGTATTCATGACTTACTTAGATAAGTTTGTGATAATATTTTTGGATGATATTATGGTATACTCTAGATCATTAGAAGAGCATGAGAAACATCTTCGGCAAGTGTTACAATGCCTTCAAGAAAATTGGTTGTATGCCAACTTGGAGAAATGCGGTTTTTTCCAAGCAGAAGTTAAGTATCTTGTCCATTTTATCTCATGGGAAGGCATAGTAGTTGATCCTTCCAAAATTCAAGCCATAGTGGAATGGCCAACACCTACCAATGTTTCAAAAGTTCATAGTTTCATGGGTTTAGCTGGTTATTACAGATGCTTTGTCAAGGGATTCTCCAGATTAGCACATCCCATCACCTCCTTGAAAAGGAAAGGAAAGAAGTTCATTTGGACTGAGAGATGCATGGAATCTGTTCAAAGCTTAAAAGAAAGGTTAACCAGTGCCCCAATTTTGGTTGTACCAGATCCCTCAGAAAACTTTCTAATTTGCACACATGCCTCCTTGGAAGGCATAGGAGTATTACTTATGCAAGATGGAAGGGTTATTGCTTATGAATCAAGAAAAATTAAAGATCATGAGCTTAACTACCCTACACATGATTTGGAATTAGCAGAATTAGTTCATGCCTTGAATCATTGGAGGCACTTCTTGTTAGGGAATCAGTTTGAATTGCACACAGACCTCCAAAACCTTCAGTACATTTTTGCACAACCAAATCTTAATGCCAAAAAACGTAGGTGGATGAAATTGTTATGTGAATATGACTTTGAGGTCAGATATATTGAGGGAAAATAGAATGTGGTAGTGGATTCTTTAAGTAGAAGAAGGCATCAACTATCATCACTTTCTCTTACTACCAATTTAAGGAGTTAGATTTTGCAAACACTCCCCTCAGATTCTTGGTATCAAGAAGTTAGAGCATAAATAGAATCAAGAAGGGCCTTAGAAGGAATATTCTTGAGTTATTTTGTAGAG
The DNA here is from genome assembly GCA_018584345.1 of Thuja plicata. NCBI lineage: Eukaryota > Viridiplantae > Streptophyta > Pinopsida > Cupressales > Cupressaceae > Thuja > Thuja plicata. Next base: position 3,519,884 of record MU223426.1, on the reverse strand, counting down.
TCAGATGTGATATTAAGACAAAAAGGTAGAATTTGTGTACCACTTTCAGGCAACATTCAAAATGTTATCATGGCCGAAGCTCATTGTTCTCCCTATTCAACTCATCTAGGGGTTAAGAAAATGCACACTGACATATGATAGATATATTTTTGGTTAGGTATAAGGAGAGATGTAGAATATTTTGTGGCTAGGTGCTTGGAATGTCAGAGGGTCAAGGCTGAGCATCATCATCTGGTAGGTCTCCTGCAACCACACTTAATTCATGAATGGAAATGGGATATGATATATATGGATTTTATTGTTGGACTACCTGTCACTTATCGGAGACATGACACTATCATGGTCATAGTTGACAAGTTGACCAAAGTAGCACATTTTTCTCCCATGCAGTCAACCTATACTACCTCCTTAGTAGCCAGGGCTTTCATGAAGGATATAGTCAGGTTGCACAGTGTCCCTAGGAAGGTGATCTCATATAGAGATTTTGTGTTCACTTCAGATTTTTGGACATCATTGTAACGTGCCTTAGGGACTCAGCTAAACTTTAGTTTGGCATATCATCTAGAAATTGATGGCTAAACTGAGTGAGTAAATTAGGTACTAGAGGATATGCTTAGAGTGTATGTAATGGATAGGCAATCCCACTAGGAGGACTATTTATATCTAGTGGAGTTTGCATATAACAATAGTTATCATAGTTCTATTGGAATGTCATCTTACCAGGCTCTTTATAGTCATCCTTGTTGTACACCTCTAAGTTGGGATTTCTTAGAGGATAGGGTACTCCTTGGACCAGAAATGTTACAATATATGGAACACCAAGTGCAAAGAATTAGAGAGCACCTTATGATAGCTCAGGAAAGGCAAAAAAAGTATGTAGATGCTCATAAATTTTATAAACAGTTTTCTGTAGGAGGCAAAGTGTTTTTGAGAGTCTGCCCATAGAAGATCCCTATCCATTATGGAAAAGGTTCTAAGTTGGCACCTAGGTTTGTGGGTCCATTTGAGATCCTAGAGAGTATAGGACCTATTTCCTTCCAACTTTCCCTATCGCCTAGCCTTGCACATATTCATGATGTGTTTCATGTTTCTATTCTTAGAGAGTATATTCCTAATTTGACTCATGTATTGGATTGGAACACTTTATAGGTAGAGGACAAGTAGCAGGCTTTGGAGCCGGTACATATTCTCTAGCAGTGGACTTTAACCCTCAGGGGTCAGAGCATAGAGAAGGTAAGGTCCTATGGGATCCTAATGATGAGGTCTCAGCTACATGGGAGGATGATCCATATTTATTTTTAGGCTTTCAGAAGCAAGCCTAATCCTAGGGGGTGAGGATGTAATGCCCACCCTAGTATCTTGATATTTTGCATAGACATGATTTCTATATTGAGCATTATGGACTCTATGTTTTGTTTATTTTTAGTTGATAAGACATTATGAGTATATGTTTGGATGATTAAAATATTATATGGAAGATATAAAATGATTTAAAAGTTTTAATCAGGACATGTTATTTCATATATTTTATTGTATTTCTTATAAAGATGATTCAATTCTTGATTTACATTATGGAGTAATGATTATTCTTGGAGATAACCATACTAATCCAATTATGCCTTGATATTGATTCTATCTGATGTGTTTGTAGGATGAGGAGAGGTAGTCCTAGTCACTTGTATAGGAGATCCACACAATGTCTCACTCTCCCTCCTTGGTTGACATTGTTTGTATATTTATATATATGTACAGATGTTTCTCTTGCCTTGGTGATGCAAGATGGAGGTACCAAGCATCAACTTCACCTGGCTACATAGGTCTGAGCTTGCCTTAAAAAAATCCTTAAACCTTGTTGTGTGGAGATATTTCCAAAAGCACTCTCAAGGGAACCTTGTTGACTTAGGTTCCTGTTTAGGAAGTCACCTCAGTTGGGGTGTTAAGTAGTTTTATGATTTTGTGATTTTGTGATTTTGTGATTTTGTGATTTATGCTTTAGTGTATGTTTTCTGTCTCATTATTTGTATTTATATACTAAGGAATGATGCTTCTCTATATTTTGAAATATGAATTTGATGCTTTAATTATATAATATATATGCATATTTATAGATGGGTGCACACACACACACACACACACAGATATATATATATAAGTATAGAAATGTGTTTTTATATCTTTATGCTTTTAAATTAATGATGTAATTGAAAAATAAAATATAATAGAGTAATAATCATTCAATAAGTAAAACTAAGCTTACCTAGCAATTTAGAACCTGAGACCTCCTAGTAGTTAGGCTAGTTAGTTTCCATTGGGTTATGTGAATTACTTGAGGATTATTTTCACCTTTGTTCTTTTATGGTCTTAGTGAGTTAAATAAGTAAATAAATATAAATAAAACCTTTATTTATTCTTTTGGGAATTATTTTATATATTTTTAAAACCAACTATATTAGTTGGAGTCGTTGCTTCCCGTAAAGAAACTCGTCCAACTATATGGTTGGATTTTAATATTTGGAGTATGTGAGGAGTTGGGATTTTATGGGGGAGAAAATTGGATAATCATTTGGGAGAAGAAAAATTTTAGAAGTATGAAATAGTTGGAGTTAGGATTTTATCTATGAGGAAGGAGGAGCTTTATCTCAGGAAAAACTTAGAAATATTACCCAGAAGGAGATCCACCATCAGTAATTTGGAAGGAGGTGCTAGTTCATACGGGAAGCTGAGGTTGCTCAACTTTGGAAAGGTTTCTCCGCAGGACCCTAGGTAGGATCTGGAACCGTAGAAAATTACTCCTTTTGTCTTTTGGTATATGTGTGTGTGTGTGTGCATGTTTAATAATGTTTTATATTCTTTTCTTGAAATTTTATGTGGTGGTAATTTTATGAAAAATGGGGAATAGTGTATTGATTTATTTAGGAAGAATGATGTTAGATAATGTTATATCTTCCTTTTACCCTCTCTGGAAAGGTTATGGTTCTTTACAGATGTATAGGATTCTTTATTTTGTGAATTTAGGTTTCAGGGAAGATTAGAGAGTTTAGGTATGTATTTTTTTTGGATGTTTCAAGAAGTTCTACAAGTGGTTATTTTTATCCTATGTTTATGCAAATTTTTGAAATGTCTTATCAATTATTTTTGTTATATTATTTTGGTCTGCATCTTCCAATTTGATCTTGTTCTTTGTCTACTTCCTTGTTCCCATTTCAAAGTTCAATATATTGCATATGGTATAACTATTTGCAAGTTGAATGCCTGAGGATGCATGACTCATTTTGTGTTGTCATCATGGCAAAAAAGTCATGTTTAGTTTTTGTCATGAAAGACAAAATGACTAAGTAAGAAAAATAGGGCAGACAAAGATACTAAGGGATTAGCACATCAACACACATGCGAGAGATTGATTCAGCTTATGCACATTTAGATGTAAGTTGTATGACATGTGTACATGCTACATCCAAACACACATAGTATGAAACTACAAAATGACAAAGTTACAAGCAAATCAATAGATCAGCAGTCCAAGAGACAGAGCATGGAAGCCGACTAAGTGTTATGATCACTGTGTGTTATTTTGTGATGTAATGGCTAAGCACCTTTTTTTATATGTTTTTAATGATGTAATTAACATTGTAGTAAACACGCTTGAAGCCAACTTGTTTGGAAGCATTGTATATTTTGTTTTAGGGCCGACTAGTGTTTTGTTTTGGGTCGCGCCTATTCAGATTTGCATATATAAGTATGTAATGTAAAGATATGAAAGAAGTGTCAATTATTATGCAAGAGGAAGATATAGAGGGACAGTACTATGAATTCAGTATATGATATAGCTCTTTGAGAGAGTAAGAGCATTCGCGCATACACGGAACTAATCAGACAACAATGTCATCACAGTAGTTCATTTTGATATAGTGCATATCATCTTTCAGAAGGTTGTTTCCTTCATCTTATTGGGTAGTGAGTGTAGGAAGTGAGCCATATACCTTTAATAGGGTTTTGTAAAAGACTCCTAATAGGTTCTAACCTTTAACCAGGTCATTGTACTCATATTGTAAAGACTACTTCTAACAGGGCAAAGGAACTCTCACAAGTTCATTATACTTAGTACAATATTTGTGGGTACTAATTCTCACCGAGGTTTTCCTCTAATCAAGGTTTCCCCATAATCATATCATGTGTTATGATTTGTTATGTTAAACTTCATTCTATGTATATTTAAGTTGTTGAAAATTAATTAGTAGACAAACACTGATTCACCCCCCCCCCCTCTCAGTATTTCTAACAATTGGTATCAAAGCTCTGGTCCTTAGAAAATAAGTTTAACCACTTGAGGAGATCATGAAATCAGTAGAAGCAAAACATTTGAAAAAG
>MU223426.1:3475691-3498105 GCA_018584345.1 Thuja plicata | reverse complement strand
TAAAGAACTTTACCTTAGATCTGAATTCCTTAAAGATTGGGCAGGCTATATTGAAGGAATTGGCAGATAAAGGAAAGAAAGTCATAGCAAACTATATGGATAGAGTGAAGCTCACCTCTGAGCACACCAAAAAGATTGAAGAGGCAGAAGAAATGGTGGATAGCATAAATAAATCATTTGAAAACTCCACACAAGATATGAACATATGCAATAATGTCTATCAAGGTTAGCTGGACAAAATTGAGAAGGCAAAACTGGAAATTAGCAAGATCAGAATAAGGCAGACTCAGTTGAGGAATGCACTTGCACCATCTCTAGCAGTTCTCAATGAGAACATCAAATAGATTGATAACACCATATAGACATATGATCAAGGTCCTTGCATGGATCTGATAAAAATGGAAAAGTTTACATATGCTTTGTGCGCGCATCTTCAGACTGTTGATGCAATGAAAGTTTTTTGGCAGAAAGAGATTCAATCTCTTCAAGTTGTGTCCCTAGAAGTATACATGGAGTAAGTAAATTGAAGACTTATAGTGTTTTGCACACCTTTGTCATTAATTTCAAAGGGGGAGTAGTATAGAATGTGTATATGTGGAGAAATATATATGTATATGTATATACAGTCATTTTTGTATGAAGTCATTTTTGAGTAACTTAGCCACATTCCTTTGTTGCCATAAATGAAAAAGGGGGAGATTTTTGGAAAGTTGACTTCCTAAGGAAGCATGACTTATTTTTTTTTTTCAATCATGGTAACAAAGTCATACTAAGATTCTGTCAAAGATAACTTAGAAGATAAAATGACTAAGTACAAAAAATAGGACAGACAGAGAGATACAGAGATCAGCACATCAGTGCACGTGTTAGAGATCACACCAGAACATGCATTCTTAGGTATATACTCTATGGTGTATATACATGCTAGATCCAAATGCGTAGAGTATGGAACATCAGTATGGAAAATTTACAGACAGATTAGTAAATCTGCAGTCCAGGAAACAGAGCATGGAAGCCGACTATAGTTTTGATTAGCATGTATGATTTTATAATGTAATGGCTAAGCACCTTTAGTTATAAGTTTGTATTAATGTTATTATGTTTTAGTAGACATGCTTAGGCCAAATTTTTTGGAAGTGTTGTATAATTATGTTTTAGGGCCGACTAGTGATTTGTTTTGGGTCGGGCCTATTCGGATTTGAAGATATAAGTATGTAATGTAAAGATATGTTACATGAGTTGATTATTATGCAAGAATAAGTTACAAAGGGATAGTCTAATGAATTCAAAAAATGATATAGCTCTTTGAAGGAGTAAGAGCATCCACACATACACAAAACTGATCAGACAACAGTTCATTTTTGATATAGTGCATATCAACATTCAGAGAGTTGTAGCCTTCATTTTATTGGAAAGTGAGTCCACCACCCCTAATAGGGTTATTGTAAAAGACTCCTAATAAGGTCAAAACTTTAACTAGGTCATTGTACTTAATTTGTAAAGACTACTTCTAACAGGGCAAAGGAACTTTAACAGGTTCATTATACCTAGTACAATATTTTGTGGGTACTAATCCCCACCAGAGTTTTCCTCTGATCAAGGTTCTCCATAATCATATCATGTGTTATGTGTGTGTTATGTTTCTTTGGATACACAGTTGATATATGTTTAATTGGCTGAAATATATTAAAGTAGAGAAACATTGATTCACCCGCCCTCTTAGTGTTTCTAATAGTAAGTGATTACACATTTGCCCTTAATATAAAAAATGGGGAAAATGATATGATACAAAGGGATACAAAAGGGAAAATGATATGATACAAAGGGATACAAAGGGGAAAATGATATGAATAAAGGAGATGATAAGTTTATATACATATACTATACCAAAATATACATAGGGGGAGTCATAAATGACAAGGTGAACACATGGTGTACATTACTAAACATTTTAGTATTTTTCACATATCCATTTTTTATAATAATGTCAAAGGGGGAGATTAAAGACATATTTTTCCATTAGTATGAAAGGAAAAATGGTTTTGAACCGTCGGTAACACCAACACCAAAAGTCAGGTTTAGTGTGTTGGTAAATAGATTGTTCTTTTGAATGTAACTCTAAAATACCCAAAAAATGTTTAAGAACAATTTAATACAATAGTTGGGAAATAGTTACTTGAAAACCTATTTTCCCTCTGAATTGGAAGGTACAGCTCCCTTATATGAATAATATTCAATGAATTTTAATCTTTCCTAATCTAACAGGGGTATGCTCTTAACCTGAGAACAGGAGAGGTAAACCAAGCTAAATCTAGATAGAAAATAGCTCAGGCAAAGTAAATACAATTCTAAATCTAGCCAATTATGAGACTTTATCAATTAGATTAATTCCCAAAAATGGTAATGCATAGACAATTACTAAAAATGTAGATGAAAGACTGAAAGTTAACAATGTAAAGATATTGAGTCGATCTATGTCATAAGAACATTCCCAAAACTTAGAATAGCAACTAATTTTCCCCTTAATTAGTTGTATCAAATCATAATACATAATTATGGTTCAAATATAGATTACGAATCTAACTCAAAAGAGATGTTTGAATCCAACAAAAAGATAGATGAAATGTAATGGAACAGTTAAAGAAATGACATTCAGACATACACAATTGACTCAGCAACAATGCTATTCTTCACACCAAAATTTAGCTGACCCTTGTATTAATTTTGGGGATAATACATATAGAGTTCCAGATTGGACCGTTACAAAAAGAGGTAACCAAAATGGTTCAACTTCCCCAACCAGAAATGATAACCAAAGTTTTATCCATTACAAAATACAAAAAAAATAGCATAAGGGGAGAATATATTTATGATTTAGCTTCTTTCCCCTTATCTAATTTGGCCCTATAGGCGATTACAACAGTGATGACTTGGATGAGCTCTTCATGTCTGTTGACATGGACATTGGTGTAACGGATGAGCCATCTAGAATGCTCTTTGGCTAGAGTCTTGATTGCTTCTTTTTGATCTTTCAGTTCCTCCATAGCCCTAAAGATGCATCCACTCAATTTTCAGAGTTCTGGCACCTTGTCTAAATGAGTCAAAGACTACTCTACTAAATTGTGCAGATAATCTGTGAATGATTTTTGCATGTTGACCACTCCAACTATTGCTTTGCCTTGACTACTGGTTTGTGATTCCACATGAATTCCTAAGAGTAGTTTATAATCTTTACTTTGTTCCTCTTGCACTTTAACATTTGTTTGTTGTAGTCTAATCTCAGCCTGAATGATCATCTTGATTTTGAACTCCAGACTTTGGAGCCATTAGATCAAGGGCTCATCACCCTTCTGTAGGATATAAGATTTTAGGGCCTCGTTAGTCTTCATCTTTACTACCACATGCAACATGACTATGCATTCTTGGCATCTTACTCTTTCTGCAGTGAGAGTCTATAAATTCTTCTCAATGTTTCTCTTCTCCATTTCTAGCCTTAGACTAGCGTTACCTAACTACTCAATGATTGCTAGACCTTCTAACTCAAGCCTCTTGATCCACCTCTTACCAATCTGCCCATAATGTTGATCCTCTTGCAACTTAGCCAAAATGGCTTGGTTCTCGACAGCATTGGGATCGAAGGAAGTTTGGGTACTGGGAGTGCTCACAATAGGAGTTAGGAGCTGTCTGATGAAATCAGTTAGCTGGGACACTTCCACCTTAAGCTGAGTTTTAGAAGTCTTGAGATCCTCCAGCTCTTCCTGTATTAAAACATTAGTGGACTTCCACTAGTCCACCTTGGTATTGTGTCGAGCCAATCCCATATCAAATGACTGCAACTGAAAGTCTGAGGCTACCAGATCTTTGAGTCTTCCTTCCTTAGTGGGCTTGGCTACTTCCATGGTGAAGTGCCATGTCTCAGGATCATGACCCAGAGTAGACATTGTCTTCACACTCTTTTGTTTTCTTGTGGTAGCCTTGGGCTGAAAGGCCCTTGATAGAGTGTCTTGGCTAGGAATTGCTTCTCCCACTCTCTTCCTTTTGCACTCTAGAGTGTTTTCTATCCATGAATCTGCACTGGTGACCTTGTTAGTAGAGACCAGCTCTTCGATGAACAACTTCCTTATGAGTGGAGTCTCTTTAGGGTGGGAAGTGAATGGATTCACCAAAGTAGGTGAGGAGGAGATCAATTTTGCAACTTGAACAACCTCCTGTTTCTCCCCACCTCTCTTATCTGATTCTATAGAGGTGTTAGGGCTATCCTCTCCCACTTCAACTATGATAGGGGGTGCCTTCTTTGGAGTTTCTTCGGTTGAAGTCCTGGCCGAAGTATCTACAACAATGGCACTAATTGGCTATTTGGACTCTATGGCTTTAGAAAGCTCAGCTGTAGACTTAATTTGGTTCATTGGGACTGCTTCTTCTATGACTCTGACATCTAGAAGAGGACCCTCTCCACAGGTCTTCTCTAAGAGAGAAGCTTTCTCACTTGGCTCATTTCCTCCTCTTGATGGTTGGATTGATCCCTTTGCAATGGTAGAGACTGTAGCTGAGGAAGTGGTTGTGGCACCAGTAGTTTCCTTCACTGGAGTTCGTTGGGTAGGAGGCTTCCTTTTTGACCTCTTCCTTCGGCCCACAGTCCACTCAACCCATTGAATTATTATTTTATAAATCCCCCCATCAGAGCCTACAATTCACTTACTACTTGGTCTAGCATAGGCTCTAAGCTGATAGGGGTGGACTTTATATTTTCCAAGTATGTGTTATCGTACAGGTGATTTCAATCATCTTCTAGCCCTTCTACTGCAATGTTAAAATTGAACATTTTGATCTATTCAATGGTTAACTAGGCATAGAATCTTTCCCTGCTCTCCAAGTCATCTTTGCAATTGGCCCAATAGTCCTCAATATTAGGTACATGGTGAATGGCCTAACTCATCTGTAAGTAATCTCTAGCATAATTGACTAGATCATACTGCGGTCTTAGAACATCATACATTTCCAGAGAGAACTTCTTCGAGAATGTTTTAAGAACATTCTTCACCTCTGAACGGGATGCACAACTATAAGCTCTGATGGTCATTGGGAACTCATAGCCTTTCTTCTTTGCCTCTGAATAGATTTGGTTTACTTGGAGTGCTTGCCTCATTACTTCAATCAGCATGATCATGTCAGTAGGGTATCTGGGCAACTTCAAAGGAAATTCATCGAAACCTGCAAGACGAAGATATGAGAAATCTCCAAATTGAATGAAATAGCATCCAAATTGGCTTATGAAGGCAATGGATTTAGGAGACAATCTCATTTCTAAACAAACTTGCAGCTCCCTACATAGTCTCCTTGTAAAGGCATCATTAACTATGAGATAATCAGCATAACTATTTTATAGTTGCAAAGAAGGGAAAAACTCATAGCTTTTTACATCATCTGGGGATTCCTCTAACCTAGGGAGCCCAGACCAGATTTGAATCATAGCTAAAATATAAAAGAGGATAGAAGACATGTAGAATTCATTCTGGAACTTGGCCCTATTAAGGGCGTCCGAGAGATTCTCACTCACCATCAGGGCCCAGTTAATGAAATACTGCTGAGAATAGATTATCTGAACCAGGAAGAAATGTTGTTCAAAAAAATTAAGGGCTTTTCTCTCACCTCTAATCTTTTGAAGCAATACCAGGATGTCCACAATCTCTAGCTTCAGATTTGCACCAAATAATGTTTTGGGCAACTTGCCCTTGGCGCTCTTGGGTTCTTTAAACCATGACTTCATAATATCTCTTTTCCATATCGGTCTCTTCACTGAATATTCAGAAACCGCCTAGCTATAAGTCATCTTAGAGTATTCCTCCTGCTCTGGAATGTGGAAGGAATTTTGGATAGATTCTCTATCAATGGAGAGGAGCACCGTGTTGTCTGGTAGGAAAATTTGCTTGGTGTTTGGGTTGTATTGGGCTATACATTCCTGGACCAACTCAGGAGCTTGAACAGCTATGGGAAAACCAGCGACTTTGACTAACCCACTCTCCTTGAGCTTCTCTATGATGGGGTGCATCTACTCTGCTCTCAATCTATTCTAAAAGTTTTTCATGTTGAAGAACTTCAGCGAGGTATCTGAGATTTTGTGCCACTTAGAGATAATTCCGTTCATTCCATCGAATCCTACAAATCTAGAAGCCATGTGTGTATGATTCAACCTAGAGATTCAAATTTCTCTTTGGGATACAGAGAGAATGAACAACTGATCTTAGCTACTTTGAATTCAAACAATTTGGTGAACAATGGTGGTTCTAGTTCAAAATCTTCAACTAATTTTATACTTTTTGAATTCTTATCATTTAACGGTCGACTTCCCATGCCACACAAATGAGAAGACCTTTACATTAATGAACAAGTTTGTTACAAAGTAAAATGACCTTATTTGAATTAATTAATTTTCTTTACATGCCGTTAGAAAACATTTTTTACTTTAGTAACCGTAACGATAACTTTATTGAAGCTGTGGAAAATTACTTTTTTGCTTCTCCTTTGGGCGAAAAAATACTTATGGAGTGCTCTCTGTCTGAAAATCTGCCATTGGAGAATTCTAGCCTATGGGGGTGCCAAAATGATATATATTTATTCCATTGGCTTTCTTATATGCCAGATCTCTTATGGGATGGATTATATTTCAAAATTTCTTCTCCTTGATAGTTTGGCGGAAAATGCATCTCGTGAGTCGAAACCCACCTATAGGAGCAGAGGAGAAGCCATTTTCCACTTTTTTGCCTATGGAAAATTCCATAAGATTTTCTTTGCTTGATCATTTCTTTTGTTTCCCATAGGTTCAATATGAGTGTTCAAAGCTTTCTTGTTCCCGACTTCCTCATTTTCCATCTTTATTTACCTTTGATATTCTTAAGTTTGTCAATTGCGAAAAGTGCACTCCATATGTGATTTTCTACCATGGAGAAGCTAAAACTTGATTTCCCACCAATGCTGCAACTTGAATATACAAGGCAAAGTATTTCACCTGTATGTGATTTTGAGGTTAGGATCTTTTAAAACATGACCTTTACCAGATTGGGAACTTAACCTACCAAATAAAAATATGATTTCAGACCCAGAATTTACCTGGCTTAGGAAAGAGAAGTTAGGGAAATCTGATAAAGGCCTTCTATCCTAAGGGGCTTTCTAGACTTAGACTCCAGACTCGCATGAAAAATCCATTTTTGTCTTGAGGTATAAAGACCAAAAGTGTGGCAACAGTTGGCTCTGTCTGGGGACTTGAACATTCACATGTCTAAGCAAGGAACTCAAATCTCTAGTTTCACAAATCTCAACAAAGGTGGCTCACAATAAAACTAAAGAAAGATGAAGAAAGGAAAGTAGAAAGGAAACATAACTAGGAAAAAAAAAATAGGAACTAAACATAACTATTGTACAACACAGGGGTTACCTGCTTTCAATTTAGATATGATAAAGCTTCAAATCCTAACCATTATATGTCAGGGGTAGTGCCTCACCATCTAGATAAGTCAATTTGAAAGAATTTTTATCGAACGCCTGATGGATTTTGAAAGGTCCTTTCCACAGTGTTTCAAATTTCCCATGAATGCCTTTGGGTGCCCTGCGCTTGTCCCACAATAGAACCATGTCTCCCTCCATAAATTTATGGGGCCTACTCTTTTTATCAAATAGGTTCTTCACACGCATCTGATGATGTGTGATATGATCAACCATTTTCTCCCTTTCTTCTTCCAATTTTCTCAAGTATAGGATCCTTTTTTCTAAACCATCTTCATATATGCCATCTTCTACTACTGTCCTCAGTTTGTAGGTTACTAATTCTAATGGAAATGGGAGACTAGCTTCTACCCCATAGACGAGTTCAAAATGAGATACACCATTGGCTCTTTTGGGGGTCACTCTATCTGCCCAAAGGGCTTCATAGATCTTCTTATGCCAACTTCTCTGGTTTTCTGCCATGAGCTTTTTCATGATGTTCACCAAATTTTTGTTGCTAGACTCTGCTTGGCCATTCCCTTGAGGGAAATAGTCAGAAGAATGGTTGATCATAATGTCATACTCAAAACAAAATTTAGTGATTTCTTGAGAAGAAAAGTATGTGGCATTATCCATAACCAGCTTAATAGGTACACCAAATCTTACCAAAATGTTTTCTTTGATGAACTCACATACTACCTCTGAAGTAGTCCTTTTGGTTGCCTTGGCTTCTACCCATTTCATGAAGTAGTTAGTTGCATTAATTATGTAAGTATGACCTACACTAGACGTAGGGCTTATAGGACCGATAAAATCAAGTCCCCACTATTGGAATGGCCCTTCAATTATCACTGGTCTGAGGGGTAACGCTACTAAATATGGCTTCCCAGTAAACATCTTGCATTTTTTGCATCTTGCCACCCACTGTTATTCATCTTTAAACATTCCCAGCTAGTAATAACACTGTCTCAAAATCTTGAACACAGTGATTGATGAGGAGAAGTGTCCTCCATAGGCTTCATCATGAAAAATCTTTAACAACTTCTCTTTCTGTTGTTTGTCGACACATCGGAGGAATGTTCCATCTATAAATATTTTATATAGTCTATCCTCCTAGATTACATATTTAGAAGCCTTCAGTTTTAGGTCTCTCTTTTTCTTTGAAGTTAACCCTTCCGGACATTCACCATAGGTTAAGAAATACACAATGTTTTCAAACCATGGATCTTGCATACTTATTTCCAAAACCAACTGTGTAGCTCTTGGGTCTTTGTCTGCTTGATTTTCCACCATTGCCTTGCACAAGGCATTCCCTCTTACCAACTTGGTGGACTTGATCTCTATGTCATATTCTTGGGTTTTAGCTACCCATGCTCCTTGGTTGTTACACCCCACATCCTATTGAGTCAAAACATTCTTCACTATGACATTAGGCACATACAAAAGAGAGTGGGAATGTAGAATATAAAACCTAAAATTCTTAAGAGCCTTTACCACCACAAAAGTGTGCTTTTCAGTCTGAGAATATCTCAGCTCGTGATTCTTTAAAGGTGTACTCATAAAAGTGATGGGGGTTTGAATTCCCTCTTCATTCTCTTGCATTAGAATGGTTGACAGAGTATGTTCAGAAGAATAATAGTAAATTACAAAATCTTTCTTATAATCTGGGTGACATAACACTGGGGTGTTAGCTATGGAATTCTTGATGCTTTTGAAAGCTTTCTTACTAGGGTCATTCCATTTGAAATTCACATTCCCCTTCATCATATCAGCAATGTGTTTAGTAATTTCATAGAAATCAAGGATAAACCTTCTGAGGAAGTTGACTTGACCAAAAAAAGACTTTACTCCAGTTTTATTTACCAGTAAACTCAGTTGTTGAATAGCTCTCACTCTTTTGGGATTGATCCTTATACCTTCTTGGGAGACTATATGAACCAATAGTTTCCCTTTAGTTATGCAAAACATTGATTTATTGGGATTCAATGAAATCCTATCCTCTCGGCACCTTTGCAATACTCTTCTTAGATCATTTATATGATCTACTCTCTTTTTAGAGAACACGGTAAGCTCAGCTAGATACATACTGATGATTTTGTTCTTCATATCACTAAAAGAAAGATCCATACCTCTCTGAAAAGTAGCTCTAGCATTGATTAATCTGAATGACATCCTTTGATATGCAAAGGTCCCCCACGGGGTAGTGAAAGCCATTTTATGTTGATCTGCTTTCTCAACCTCTATCTAGTTATACCCTGAGAAGTCATCTAACATAGACATCATTTCAGCTCTAGCTACGATCTGCAAAAGATGATCCATGTTGCGAAGGGTGTAGTTTTCCTTCAAAGAAGATTGATTTAGATTTCTGAAGTCAACATAGATCCTTATTTCTCCATTCTTCTTCCTCACAGGCACTATATTTGCAACCCAAGTAGAGTGATGGATGGGATATATGATCTTTGCTTTGATTATTTTATCAACTTCTCTGAATATGGCATCAACAACTTTGGGGTTGTATTTTCTTTTCTTCTACCTGAATGGAGTAGCTTCAGGTTTTAAGGGAATCTGGTGTTTGAATTTCCCATTCATAAAACTTTTCAAATCCTCGTAGCTCTAGGAAAAAACATCTGAGTATTCTAGAAAAAGATTCTTGGCCTCATTCCATTCTTCTTCTATACAACACTTCCCAATATTGATCATCTTGGGATATTTTTCAGTTCCAATATTCATTCCTTCATGTTCACCAATGGTAGGCCCTCTTTCAATTCTTTTCTTCTTCACAAACATGTCATGTCTATTGAAGAGATTTTCAAGATTGACCAGATGGGGTGGAATGATATTACCTTGCAATTGAATAACATTTGACTTATCTTTCTTCAGCTCATCTTGGTAGCTTCCTTTATGGTTGCCATGAACCTCTTTATGGAAGTCACCATCGCTCTCTAGAAAGAGAAGGAGATTTTTGTCATCTTCAAAAACTTGCCAATCTTCCACGTTATCGGGCACAGATGGTCGATACATAACTTCCACTTGGTATTTTTTATCCTTGAATTCTAGGTGGGGAAGTAGTAATGAAGCTGAGACAGCTAAAGAATCAGATTTGGAATTCAACTCTCTTGGCACAGATTCGATAAAAAAAGCATCTAATGCTTCTATTTCATCCCATACCCTATTTCTGTAGTTCTTCAACCTATGGTTCTTTATAGAGTGATTCTTGACTTGTACAATTAGCTCAGCATCACCACGAGCTCTCAGAATTTTCACACCTCTTTCTTTTGTGATGATAATCCCTAATAGAAGGGATTCATACTCAGGAGTGTTGTTGGTGTTCCCAAACTCTAATTTGTAAGCCAAGGGCTCACAGAATCTGTCTAGTGATATCAAGACCACACCTGCACTGGACCCTGACAATGCACAACTATTGTCAAATTCAAGAGTCCATATCTGTGGTGGTATTTCTTCAGTGGAACATTGCTTTTCCTCTTCAATGGTTTTCATTTCCTTCTCAGGTTCATCGGTGGACAACATATAATTTCCAAACTCCAATTCTTGATACAAGATTTGAACTTTAGGGTCATCAGATTTCAACATTGTAAACTTAGCCTTTTCCTTGGAAACCAGTTTAATATTTTTATTACCTACTAGGATTAAGGCTTAGGACCAATCCAGATTTATCTCCCCTCCAAGGTCTCTACAAAAGCTCCTTCTTAACAACAAACCGTAGCTAGCAGGTATGTCAGCAATGAGGATGGTTAACAACATCTTCTTCTCAGGATGTACTGCTAAGGCCACTTGAGCATCCTTAATCTAGCCGACCAGGGGTACTTTCTTAGAATCCATGGAGTAACACCTACCATGGGCTTTAGTGAGAGTAAGTCCTAAGGCTTTGGCCACAGTAGATGGAATTACATTGTCCAATGCTCTGGAGTCTATTATACAATTGCTCAACCTGCAACCGTTAATATATAAAGACACATAGAATGGGTCAGGATTTTGGCCTGGGAAGGTGACTAAAATGGATGATTCCCTCTATTCAACTGGGTTTGCAAATAACGACTCATTCTCTATGGTAGTCATGACATTTTGATTGAAATCTTTGTTCCCTCCTTTACAATAATCTACTAGCTTTTGCAGCTCAACGGGATTAGACTTAAGATAGTCTATGGGAGAAATCTAAATTCTGAAATCTCTATGGAATTGAATAATGTCAAAAGAGTTTTGTTCTTTACCTAGTTGAGGAGTCTTCATACCTTGATTGGGATCCTTTGAATTGGAAGTAGATGCCTCATTATTTTTAGGCAGTGATGAACTATGTCCTTTATCCTTCTGAATCTGAGTCAAGACTATATAAGAGGTCCCATCTATGGTGGCATAATATGTTTCTTCTTGCTCTGAATCTGATTCATACTCTAAATATAAGTTTTCAGAGTCACCATGTAAGTATGAATCTGGTTCAGCTCCAGATGCTCCAACATTCCACTCATCGGTCTGATGCATTTGCCAAGCACGGGCTACATCAGGACAACTTTCCCCATCATGATCTATGGTTAAGTGGAAGGCACACATATTCCCTCTTTTAGGAGGGGCCTCTATAGCTAACCTCTATGGTGGAGTAGTTAACTATAACATTTTTCCTTCTGCATTCCTCCCATCATTATATCTTCCAGGCTATTCCTAAAAGTTTCACTGATAGGGATTATTGAATCTGGGAAGTTGTCTCTTGAAGGCAGTGAATTCATTAGATAGTTTTTGGATCATCTCATCAGATGACGTAGTATTGCTACTTCTGGCTTTAGACTGTATCTCTCTTTTCTATTTCCTGGATGAAATCATGTGGTCTTCGAGTTCTACAGTAGTTCTCTGTGTGGCATCCAAATTTGCAAGATTCATTCTCTTTAGATCATAATTGATGTCTGGTGGCATAGCACTTATGAAGAAAGTTTTCAAATTTCCTACCGTAGGCCTGTTAGCCATTGGGATATGGCTTACCAACTTATTAAATTTATCTATAAAATCTCTCATGCTGATTGACGACTCTTTCTTGATAGAAGTCAATTGAGTTAACAGAGCATGCTCATCTTTAGCAGTCTTAAACCTTCTTTCAAAGGTGGCTCTCATAGTAGCCCAATTGGTAATAAAAGAATCAGGTAAATGATGAAACCAATCAATGGCACCTTTGATGAGAGTCTCAATGAATATTCTGATGGCCACATCTTCTTCTCAAACCGCTAGAATGTTAACTGAAGAAAAGAATGCGGCAATATACTCATCTGTAGATACTTTCCCGTCTCTAGAAAATTTGGGAAAGTTCTTTCTAGAGCCTGTAGGGAGAGGATTATATGTTGCTAGTTACAAGGGCCTAACTGGAGTGGCCCAAGGAAGTGCCGTAGCTACTCGAGGTAAGTAGGGTGTTAGATTGATGATAGGAGGGGCAACTACTCCGTGCAATGTCAACACTTGGCAAGTGGTGGACAACTGAGTGGTTTGTTTAGGAGGTGAAGAAGGTCTGCTCTAGCTCCTTATGGTTTTATTTCCTTAATGAGGTACCTCTAGGAGAGCAAAATTAATATCCGCAAGTCTCTCAAAGATTGGGTTTATGCTACCTTCTTTCCTGGTACTTCTGAGAAATATTTTAGGCTCCAGATTTTTGCCTAATACTCTAGCCTAACTTCATGCTCTGCCTTTCTCATATTTCTTCTTTGTAAGGCTCTCTCAAGTGCTTCTACTCTATCTTCTTCTAGTTCAAGCACTTGGGTGGTGTTTCTATAGTGTTTAGTGCTTCTTTTGTATCTCCAGACAAAAGTATTTAATGAGGAAATGAGGTCCTCTTGATCATCTTGGAAGGCAAGATTGGGTTGGAGTACAGGGATTATACTTTCATGGGGAAGCACCATCTTTTCTCATTGTATTCTTTTCGTATAATGACTATTCATTTCCCTAGTAGAGTCGCCAAAAATCTATTGGTAAATAGATTTTTCTTTTGAATGTAACTCTAAAATACCCAAAAACATGTTTAAGAACAATTGAATACAACAGTTGGGAAATAGTTACTTGAAAACCTATTTTCCCTCTGAATTGAAAGGTACAACTCCCTTATATGAATAATATTCAATGAATTTTAATCTTTCCTAATCTAACAGGGGTATGCTCTTAACCCAAGAGTAGGAGAGGTAAACCAAGCTAAATCTAGACAGAAAATAGCTCAGGCAAAGTAAATATAATTCTAAATCTAGCCAATTCTGAGACTTTATCAATCAGATTAATTCCCAAAATTGGTAATGCATAGACAATTGCTAAAAATGCAGATGCAAGACTAAAAGTTAACAATGTAATGATATTGAGTCGATCTATGTCATAAGAACATTCCCAAAACTTAGAATAGCAACTGATTTTCCCCTTAATTGCCATATCAAATCATAATACAGAATTCTAGTTCAAATACAGATTATGAATCTAACTCAAAAGAGACGTTCGAATCTAGAAGTAAGATAGATGAAATGCAATAACAGTTAAAGAAATGGCATTTAGACATACACAATTGACTCAGCAACAATCCTATTCTTCACACCAAAATTTAGCTGACCCTTGTATTGATTTTGGGGATAATACATATAGAGTTCTAGATTGGACCGTTACAAAAAGGGGTAACCGAAACGGTTCAATTTCCCCAACCAAAAATGATAACCAAAGGTTTATCCCTTACAAAATACAACAAAAAAAGCATAAGGGGAGAATATATTTATGATTCAGTTTCTTTCCCCTTATCTAATTTGGCCCTATAGACAATTAAAACAGTGATGACTTGGATGAGCTCTTCATGTCTGTTGACATGGACATTGGTGTAACGGATGAGCCATCTATAATTTTCTTTCGCTAGAGTCTTGATTGCTTCTTTCCAATCTTTTAGTTCCTCCGTAGCCCTAAAGATGCATCCACTCAATTGCTGGAGTTCTGGCACCTTGTCTAAATGAGTCAAAGACTGCTCTGCTAAATTGTGCAGATAATCTATGAATGATTTATGCATGTTGACCACTCCAACTATTTCTTTTCCTTGACCACTGGTTTGCGATTCCACATGAATTCCTAAGAGGAGTTTATAATCTTTACTTTGTTCCTCTTGCACTTTAACATCCATTTGTTGTAGTCTAGTCTCAGCCTAAATGATCATCTTATTTTGAACTCCAGACTTTGGAGCCATTTGATCAAGGGCTCATCACCCTTCTATAGGATCTAAGATTTTAGGGCCTCCTTAATCTTCATCTTTACAGCCACATGGAACATGACTATGCATTCTTGGCATCTTACTCTTTCTGCAGTGAGAGTTTGTAAATTCTTCTCAATGTTGCTCTTCTCCATTTCTAGCCTTAGAACAACATTACCTAACTGCTCAATGATTGCTAGACCTTCTGACTCAAGCCTCTCGATCCACCTCTTACCAATATTCCCATAATGTTGATCCTCTTGCAACTTAGCTAGAATGGCTTGGTTCTCAGTAGCATTGGGATCGAAGGAAGTTTGGATACTAGGAGCGCTCACAATAGGAGTTAGGAGCTATCTAATGAAATCAGTTAGTTGGGCCACTTCTAGCTTAAGCTAAATTTTGGAAGTCTTGAGATCCTCCAGCTCTTCCTCTATTACAACATTAGTGGACTTCCACCAGTCCACCTTGGTATCATGTTGAGCCAATCCCATATCAAATGACTGCAACTGAAAGTCCGAGGCTGCCAAATATTCAAGTCTGCCTTCTTTAGTGGGCTTGGCTACTTCCATGGTGAATTTCCCTATCTCAGGATCATGACCCAGAGTAGTCATTGTCTTCACACTCTTCTATTTGCTTGTGGTAGCCTTGGGATAAAAGGCCCTTGATAGAGTGTCTTGGTTGGGAACTGCTTCTACCACTCTCTTCCTTTTGCGCTCCAGAGTGTTTTCTATCCATGACTATGTGCTGGTGACTTTGTTAGCAGAGATCAGCTCTTTGATGAACAAATTCCTTATGAGTGGAGGAGTCGCTTTAGGGTGGGAAGTGAATGGATTCACTGAAGTAGGTGAGGAGGAGATCAATTTTGCAACTTGAACAACCTCCTGTTGCTCCCCACCTCTCTTATCTAATTCTATAGAGGTGCTAGGGCTATCCTCTTCCACTTTAACTATGATAGGGGATGCCTTCTTTGGATTTTCTTGGGTCGAAGTCCCAGCCAAAGTATCTACAGCAATGGCACAACTTGGCTGTTTAGACTCTGTGGCTTTAGAAAGATCAGCTGTAGACTTAATTTGGTCTGTCAAGACTGCTTCTTCTGTGACTCTGACATCTAGAAGAGGACCCTCTCCATAGGTCTTCTCTAAGAGAGAAGATTTCTCAGGTGGTTCATCACCTCTTCTCAATGGTTGGATTGATTCCTTTGCAATGGTAGAGAATGTAGCTGAGGAAGTGGTTGCGGCACCAGTAGTTTCCTTTGCCAGAGTTCACTATTTGGGAGGCTTCCTTTCTGACCTCTTCCTTCAGCCCGTAGTCCACTCAACCCATTGAACTATTCTTTTATAAATCCCCCCCATCAGAGCCTGGAAGTCACTTACTGCTTGCTCTAGCATAGGCTTTGAGCTGATAGGGGTGGACTTTATCTTCTCCAAGTATGTGTTATCATATAGGTGATTGCCATCATCTTCTAGCCCTTCTACTACAATGTTAACATTGAACCTTTTGATTTGTTCAATGGTTAACTGGACATAGAATCTTTCCCTGCTCTCCAAGTCATCTTTGCAATTGGCCCAATAGTCCTCAATATCAGGTACATGGTGAATGGCCCGACTCATCTGTAAGACATCTCTAGCATAATTTACTGGATCATACTGTGGCCTTAGAACATCATACATTTCCAGAGATAACTTCTTCGAGAATGTTTTAAGAATATTCTTCACCTCTGAATGGGATGCACAACTATAAGCTCTGATGGTCATTGGGAACTCGTAGCCTTTCTTCTTTTCCTCTGAACAGATCAGGTTCACCTCGAGTGCTTGCCTCATTACTTTGATCAGCGTGATCATGTTAGTAGGGTATCTGGGTAGTTTCAAAGGAAATTCATCGAAACCTGTAAGACAAAGATATGAGAAATCTCCAAACTAAATGAAATAGCATCCGAATTGGCTTATGAAGGTCATGGCTTCAAGAGAAAATCTCCTTTTCGGACAACCTTGCAGCTCCCTGCATAGTCTCATTGTAAAGATGTCATTAACTATGAGATAATCAACATAACTATTTTGTAGTTGCAAAGAAGGGAAAAAATCATAGCTTTTTACATCATCTGGTAATTCCTCTAACCTAGGGATCCCAGGCCAGATTTGAATCATAGCTAAAATATACAAGAGGATAGAAGACATGTAGAATTCATTCTGGAACTTGTCCCTATTGAGGGCATCTAAGAGATTCTCACTCACCATTGGGGCCCAGTCAATGAAATGGTGCTGAGAATAGATTATCTGAACTAGGAAGAAATGTTGTTCAAAAAAATTAAGGGCTTCGCTCTCACCTCTAATCCTATGAAGCAATACCAAGATGTCCATGATCTCTAGCTTCAGATTTGTGCTGAATAATGTTTTGGGCAACTTGCCCTTGGCGCTCTTGGGTTCTTTAAACCATGACTTCATAATCTCTCTTTTCCATACCAGTCTCTTCACTGAATATTCAGAAACTGCCTGGCTATAAGTCATCTCAGAGTATTCCACCTACTCTAGAATGTAGAGGGAATTCTAGATAGATTCTCTATCAATGGAGAGGAGCACCGTGTTTTCTGGTAGGAGAATTTGTTTGGTGTCTAGGTTGTATCAGGCTATACATTCCCAGACCAACTCAGGAGCTTGAATGGCTATGGGAAAATTAGCAAATTTGACTAACTCACTCTCCTTGAGCTTCTCTATGATAGGGTGCATCTGCTCCACTCTCAATTTGTTCTAAAAGTTCTGCATGTCAAAGAACTTCAGTGAGGTATTTGAGATTTTTTGCCACTCAGAGATAATGTCATTCATTCTGTCAAATCCTACAAATCTAGAAGCCATGTGTGTATGATTGAACCCAGAGATTCAAATTTCTCTTTGGGATACAGAGACAATGAGCATCTAATCTTAGCTACTTCAAATTCAAACAATTTGGTGAACAATGGTGGTTCCAGTTCAAAATCTTCAACTCATTTTATACTTTTTGAATTCTTACCGTTTAACAACTGACTTCCCATGCCACACAAATGAGAAGACCTTTACATTAATGAACAAGTCTATTACAAACTAAAATGACCTTATTTGAATTAATTACTTTTCTTTACATGCCATTAGAAAATATTTTTTACTTTAGAAACCGTAATGGTAACTTTCTTGAAGTGGCAAAAAATTAGTTTTCCGCTTCTCCTTTGGGCGGAAAAATACTTTTGGAGTCCTCTCTATCTCAAAATCCACCATTGGAGAATTCTGGCCTATGGGGGTGCCAAAATGATATATATTGATTCCATTGGCTTTCTTTAATGCCAGATCTCTTATGGGATGGATTATATTTCAAAATTTATTCACCTTGATAGTTTGGCGGAAAACGCGTCTCGCGAGTCAAAACTCACCTGTAGGAGAAGAGGAGAAGCCATTTTCCACTTTTTCACCTATGGTGAATTCCATAAGATTTTCGTCGCTTGATCATTTATTTTGTTTCCCATAGGTTTGATATGAGTGTTCAAAGCTTTCTTGTTCCTGACTTCCTCATTTTCCATCTTTATTTACCTTTGATATTCTTAAGTCTATCAATTGCGAAAAGCACACTCCATATGTGATTTTCCACCATGGAGAAGCTAAAACTTGATTTTCCGCCAATGCTGCAACTTGAAGATATGAGGAAAAGTATTTCATCTATATGTGATTTTGAGGTTAGGATCTTTTAAAACACGGCCTTTATTGGATTGGGAACTCAACCTACCTGATAAAAATATGATTTTAGACCCAGAATTCACCCGGCTTAGGAAAGAGAAGTCAAGTTAGGGAAATCCGATAAAGGCCTTCTATCCTAAGGGGATTTCTAGACTTAGACTCTGAACTCGCATGAAACATCCATTTTTGTCTTGAGGTATAAAGACCAAAAGTGGGGCAACATTGTGCAAGCCAAAAATGTTACAAGGGAACCCGATAGAGAAAACCTGACAGAGGAACCTGATGAGAAAAGAACAGTGCAACCTGACAGAACAGATACCAGAGCAACCCAACAGACTACAGATTATCCTAAGCACCATTCTACTGAGAGATAGTTAGAATCCTAATAAATGTGGATCTGAATTCCATGTCAGATAAAACACATATTTATCTTTTTAATTAGATTTAAATCAATTTCTTGAGGGACAAGCAATGTAATTGTAATTGTTTTAATTATTCTAACTAATTAGAAACATGCAAACTAGGAGATCAAGGTCAAGTTGTAAACCTTCGATCGAAGAGTTATCATTGTAATACGTGAAACTCATATAGGTCAAAATCATTGTATAAATAGATATGTAATCTATCAGAACACATGTGTGATGACTATTGTAGCCAAGGAGCACATCTATGGATCAAACTAAGAGTTTTCCGTAGAAGAACAAACAAGGATGAAATCAGTTATCAAGAACAAGAACCAAGGCTACCGAGTAGAATAGAGGTATTGATCAATCACAATAGGTGATAAATATGCATGTAATCTTTATTTGATGTGCAATCAGCAATTGTAGATTGCATATACTTAGGTCATTGAATATTTTTGACTACATTATAACAAGTGTAGAAAATAGAAGAAATCCTTGAAAAAGGTAGATTTAACAATCCTTTGTAAATCTCTTAACCGAGTGCACACTAAACATTGTTGCTAAAGCTCTTAAAAGAGTAGACCTTAACCGGTCTCTACATAATACTTATAACATAGTATATCATTAGAATTGATCAAAATTGTAAGCCTTAACAGGCCCCTTCCATTCTAGAGATAGTGAAGCTTTGTGGGTTTCATCCCCACTGCAGTTTTT
Organism: Thuja plicata; assembly: GCA_018584345.1. Taxonomy (NCBI): domain Eukaryota; kingdom Viridiplantae; phylum Streptophyta; class Pinopsida; order Cupressales; family Cupressaceae; genus Thuja; species Thuja plicata. Next base: position 3,478,609 of record MU223426.1, on the reverse strand, counting down.
ACCTTCTAACAGGGATTTTCTGCATTACCAAATCTTGTGTCATGAGTCTTTACATTTCATGAATGTTTCTATAAATGTTTTACATGCTAATTAAATTATGATTTGATATAACTTACACAAATATAGATTAGCATGTTGGCAAGTGATCAATTTGGGTAATGTGATTCACTTTTTGGTTGTCATTAATGGAAACACATCTAGGTTTAAGATTGATTTTTTTGAAGATAAGTTTTGGTATGTCCAAAATTGACTAAGTACAGAAATAGAGATACAGTATTGTTTTGGATGTCGAAGACAAAGATCAATGAATTAAGGCATACAAGCTTAGTGGAAGACAATATGGAGTATTTGTGGCATACACCTAAGATCAATTTGGTTTTGGATAACTATACCGAGAGTTATGAGGATTTGAAGACTGATAGATAGCAGAGAACAATGATACAAAGCAGTTCAACAGCAGTGAAGAATAAAGGAGAAAGACTTGGACCCCAAGAAATCAAAGACATTATTTTGTTGTTGATAGTATACACTTTGACTATGCAAGAGTGCTGACTATACATTTAATGTTTACTATATTAATTGTATTATGTAATGATGGTTGACTTGACAATGTTTGTAATATTTATTCTGAGAGTCGACTTTGTAAAGTTAAAAATATTTATGGTAAAGATTGGGTGTTGTGAGAAAGTGAAGGATATGCAGAGCAGACATGCGAATGGCAGAGCAGAGAATGACAGAGCTATAAAGGAACTATCAAAGCATTTGTGATGCTTTTTTTTGTTCATCACTGAGAATCTTTTGTAACAGAATTACATTGTAAGAGTTGTAAGCTCATTGGCCCCTAATAGGGTGTTGTGAACCTTTAACAAGGTAGTTATTCCTCTAACAGGGAAATTTACTTTGTAATATTCATCTCCTAACAGAGCTAGGTATCCTTACAGAGACATTATACTTTAGTACATGCTTGTGGGTATCATCCCCACCACGATTTTCCCTTGGCCAAGTTTTCCTTGTAAACAAATCATGGTGTTATGAGTTCTGTGTTATTTGTTTATGTTCTTTCCTTTACTATAATTGTATGGTTAATGTTCAAGTGGTTGAAGAATTTAATTAACTATTATAATACCAATTCACCCCCCCTCTCAGTATTATCTAATCCTTAAAAATTGTATCAGAGCTTTTGGCCCTTGGAGAGAAAGCCTAACAACTTGAGGGAGATTAGAATGGATTTGAATGGTTTAGAGGAGAAATTTGAAGCTACACTTGAAAATCTTGACAATGCTAAGCAGAAAATGGAGAATTGAAATTCAACCTTCGAAGAGCTGAGAAATTCATAAAGAAACTGAAAGAAAAACTTGAACTTTCCAGAGGTCAGAGAGAAGATCTAATGGTTTAGATAAAAGAAGACTCAGATGAGGTGAAGCAACTGAAAGAAGAGATTGAGACTCTAAAGCTTGAGAACAAGAATATGGCTAAAGAAATGTAGATACAGGAGGATGCTAAGAAGAAAGTTGAAGAAACCTTGAACAATGCATTGAATCAAATGAAAGATGAAGCTGATAACTAGAAGAAAAAATATTTATAACTAGAGAAATACAATTAGATTGCGAAAGGTGAACTTACTAAAGAAAAGAAACATATTGAGAAACTTCACACTAGGAGTGACTTGATTGATGAACAGTTAGACAAGTAGAAACCTAGAGGTGATATGACTGGTATTGGCTTTTGTTGGTGCCCAAAAATGCTAAATTGGATTTCCCATGGACTTGCCAATCCAATGCTTGGAAAACCAAGTGATTTGGCCAACTAACAAGTCACAACCAAAGCAAGGTTGGAACTTTTGCAATTCTGGCTCTGCAAAACCAAGGCTGGTAGTCTTGACTTATCCTTCAAGTTAACACACATTTTATAGCAGATAAGAAACACTTCAACCTTATCTCTCAAGTATGGAAAGGAACTTGAAAGAAATCTAACTGAAAGCAATATATCATGAACTGTAAATTGAAATACTTTAAGTAATTGAAAGAATGTTTAGTAAATGTGTATGTATTTTGAAATGAATAGATAGATAAGATATCTTAAAACTATAAACAATGAACTAAATAACTATAATCCAAATAATGATTATACTAGTGCCTTATTCTACCATGGGCAATAGAGTCAAGATCATTCCAATCTTATGTTCAACCTCAGAGATAGTTTTACAAGAAAACTTATCACTTCAAAGGTGTTATGGAATGTACATGCAACCTAAAACAAATTTAGAGATATTTCAAAAGGGTAATAGTTCTTAGATGACAGACCAATTGACTAAGGCCTCAATCAATAGAATTTAACCATGCAAAATGAGAAAACCAATTGAAAATATTCACAATGAATCAAATAAGGAAGCATGCACATCAAACTATCACTTTGAAGAAGTTCTATTGGTTTATCCGAGGGACTAATTGTAAAATGATAATGAAACTATTACACATGTGAAAAAAAAAAAAAGAATTATCTTTATTAATTTTGAAAAAATGGTACATCCTGTGTGTGCTTGAATGTGACCTCTTAAATCAGGCACAAACCCAACATAGTCCTTGCTCAATCACCGAATTTGCAAATATGAACATGAATTGTCCATTTCTTAAACTTGATTGAATCGACCTGTTGCCTCCTATTTAGTTGGGGTGTCAAATTTCTTCTCAGAACAAGAGCCAACAACCATGACCATTGCTAAAATTGAGGATTTTAATGTATAATAAAAACTGAAATTGAAATTACTCTATATGAGAAATGCCATTAGAATTAAAGAATTGAAATGCATACTCTAATCTAGAAAGCTTGAAAAGATGATGGAATTAAGCTATTAGATATGTAAAAAAAACTACATTAAGATGCAACATGTTATTAATCTAAATGACATTAAGCTAATT
>MU223426.1:3460077-3470552 GCA_018584345.1 Thuja plicata | reverse complement strand
ATTATTATCAATCTATTTCTTTGTTCTAAACATGCCATTGGTTCAGTTTTGTAGATTTGTTTAATCTGTTAAATGCATTTTTTGTGAGGAGGGGTCTTGTTCTGAGGAGATTGATGAAGATTTTGCATCTCAAAAACCAATTCATAAGGTACCAATCATGTTTCCTATTCGCTTATATTCTTGGATTGGTAGATCTCCTTATAAATTTCATGTCCTTTCTTTTGATTACTATGGATGAGATATATATCTTACTTTTAACATTCAACTTCTTTACATTTTAGAACATGTAGTGTGTTTTTTTTGAGGATTTTACCAAATCAACTTTTAACATAAACCAAAAACACCAAACTGATATCTTTCCCTTTCAACTTGACAAAATATTTGCATTTGACCAATAACTGCAAGCAAGTGAATGATAAATCCACATACCTGTATCTTTGTAAAATACCTGGAACATCAAAAAGATGGCTAAGTGGCTACTGCCATGATTTTTATCTACTGAATATGAAAAAAAAAACACCAAAAAAAATGAATAGAAAACATGATTGGTCATTTCAGAGAGCATTCATGATCAAATAAAATTCAATGCCTTCTCTCGCACTCGATCAACTTTCACATGCTCATTTTCTCCCACTCCTTTTCTCAACAAATGAAATAAAAATTATTTGGCTATTTCAAAATAGTGAATTGATATCCTTAAGAACAAGCACCAATAACATTAGCTATTTTGATCTGTGGGTACCCTAATGTTGGCAAGAGTTCTTTTATTAATAATATTACTCTACAAGCTTGAAGAAGCGATATATTTTGGCAAATGAAGAGTAGAAAGACGATGATATTCCTGAGATCATGGATGGACACAATGTTGTAGATAGAATGGAAGACATCTTTCTATACTAGCCCTAGATCCTTCGACAATTGCGCGTAGGATCCAGACCCAGGCTAAAAAGATGTCTTCCTTTCTGTTGTGGAATTATCCCTTCTTTGCCCTGCACTCATTCCTCTTCTCAAAAATGGTTATCTAGAAACTTTGGATACTGTTTCTCATCCATGCATGAAATTTTCTAGTGATCGTATAAAATTACTTTAGGCCTCCAGTATTGATGAGATGTACAAGTGTAAAATATTTTTGCGAGACTGGGATCAATTTGTGCAGTGTACATAAATGCAAGGTGGTGATTATTCTCGATGATCGATAGGTAGCTAGGATAGTAGCTAGGACTAAAGATAAAACAGCTCAAGAGACCATCATAGGTTGTCTCTTTCTTTGGTCTATATTATTGATAGAATGTTTTACATTACATTAGCTCATCAAATCTAGGGATTTGAAAGAATTTAATAGAATATTTTCATGACAACATATATTATTTAAGTTGACGTTGCACAAATTTATCTACTTCGTGCACTTGTATACTATGAAGATGGTGATAAAGAAGCATCTCCTACCATGGCCATGCTTCTTTATCGTCATCCTCATAGTCTACAAGTATGAAAAGTAGATAAATTCATGCAATGTCAACTTAAATAATATATGTTGTCATGAAAATATTCTATTAAATTCTTTCAAATCCCCAGATTTGATGAGCTAATGAAAGGTAAAACATTATGTCAATAATATAGACCAAAGAAAGAGAGAACCTATGATGGTCTCTTTAGCTATTTTATCTTTAATGTGCATATCCATTGGTTTTTTTACATTTCATAATGAATTTCTGACAGCAGTGCTATACCTTCGACAGTTAAAATGTCAGAGAATCATAATTTATGACAATTCTTTTGATACTAATGCTATATGTTCGACAGGGCAACCTGTTGAAGAAATGTTGCACAACTATCACTATTCTAATAGTTAAAGTGTCACAAATAGAAATTTTTCAACAAAAAATTTGACAGTAATGCTATATATCCGACAGGTATATCTGTCAGAACTAGGTGGAAACTGTCGGTATGCCAATAGTTATAATGTCGGAAAGGATATGTTTTTGACAGTTATTTCTGATAGAGATTGTATATTTCTGATAGGTCATGTTGTCAGAATGTCGATGGATGAACTGTAGGAAATGTCATAATGAAGTTGTTGTCATGTGCAAGTTTCCAACATGATCTCGTGTTGGTAAACTGATGGATGTGTAATCTGTCACAATTTCCTACGCAAAAATGGTGACAGACTCATGTTTCAAAATATCGACAAATAAGCATTGGAAATTAGACAAATGGCCATCAAAATTTGACCTCAAATGTACTAGTGACTGTAGCTGTGCCTTTAGGTTTTGGGGAAGGATCCAATTTTGGCACAAATTTGTTAATCCCTAGATGGAACAAGATCTTCTTGAAGCCTAAACCAGTCGTGTCTTTCATCTTTTGACCTGTAGCTTTAATAGGTTCAACTAACCCATTACCATTCACCCCTATTGGGCCACTCCCTTTGTATCCAAAGAATTTCATAATCTTAAGACCTTCACTATTGGGATTTAGTTCACGAGCTGGGGTAGCCTATTTAGATATGTCCTTTCCTTTGCAAATCTAGGCTTTAGTAGATCTTTCCTCATCTTCATCTTCTAGTGGAATTGAAGCTCATCCAAATACACCATCATAGACTATTTTAGGGGGAGAAGTAGAATATTTACATTTCTTAGAAGGTCTCCCATAAGAACAAGGAGACAAAGGTAGAGTTTCTAATGATAGCATAGGTTCTATTTGATACCCCCCCATGCCTATGTCTTTGATTTTAAAGGTTTGTTCCATGTCTCTAAGCTTGGCATCACAAAATTATGTGTATTCTCTATTAGTCGGAACAAGACTATCAGCTGACTGTGTGAATGCATTACAGGAAGAACCCATACTAGCAGGAATTGTCACCTCTGCGCCTTGGAAAGGAAACTTAATGCAATGATGATATGTAGAGGGAACCTCTTGCATTTCATGGATCCATGGTCTTCCCAGTAGGATGTTATAAGCAAGGGGAAGTTCCAACACTTGACATGTGACATCTCTTTCAACTGGTCCAACCCGAATGGGTAGCACAACTAAACCTTTAGAATTTCTTTCTTCTTCGTCATAGGCCTTGATAGTAATTCTCTTATGAGAATCTGTGATCTTCATCATAACCTAGCTAAGCAAGAAAGTGAGTAGAGCAAATATTGAGACCAGCACCATTATCAATAAGGACGTGGTGGACTAGTTGTTTGCCAATCATGACCTCTATATGTAAAGGAGCATTATGCAGGTGACTAATTGAGTGATCATATTCTTCTGAGAAGGACAAAAAATGCGGCGAAGTCAAGTGACCCACCATGGATTGAAACTGATCCAGATTGATGTCTTTGGGGATATTACCCTCTGTGAGGGCTTTATCTAGAATCTGCTTGTGAGTAGGTGAGATCTTCAATAGCTCAAAGATGGTTATTTGAGCATTGGTTCTTTGCAGCTAGTCTAGAATGCTATAACTAGAAATAGAAGATGTGGGGACCGCTTTTGTGGTCTTGTTGGTGGAGCCAACAAAAAATTTATCCATAGTTTGTTTTGGTGCAGATGTAGTAGCAGGACGGTCAGGACCCTTGATAGTGATCTTAGCGCAGGATCTAGTAACAACATTTGCACAATCCTGAGATGTTTTAGATTTAGATGAGCGAGGCCCAGGGCCTCTCAAGAAAAATAGGGTCTTAGGCTTAGGAGCATCCCCATTCCCCTTGGTAGTAATCACATTACAATACTCCACTTCCACAAGTTCAATCATGTTGATGACATTGTCATAAGTGGCATGTGCGTAGTTAACCTTGGCATTATTATTCTTAGCGTTGGAAGACTCACCCTCCTTGTGACAAGGAAAGGGATCTTTAAATGCCTGGTGATCCAAATTTTTATTATGATTTTCCACAATAATAACCTCATTATCAATCAGATCTTGAACTTTATGACGTAATTGAAGACAAGTAGCAGTCTTATTACCCTTTTTTTGGTGATAGTCATAGTATGTGTTTTCGTTCCATGAATGGGGTCACGATTATAGATCATATAGACATTTTTCCAAAGGAGCAAGAATCTAATTTTGCACCAAAGTCTTGAAAACCACATCAAGTGGTTCTCCCAAGCAAGTAAATTCATGCTTGGGTCGAGGGGCCCAAGGTTTGTTGCTAGAGAATCTAGAAGGTGGTTGAGTATTTGTTGTAGCCTTTTCAACAACTTTGGTCACTTATATACTAAAAGTGAGATTGAAGACTAGTTTTGAAGGAGCTGGGGTAACATTATCAACCACTCCATCATTCACAACATCCCTATTTTTGTTGACAAACTTCCCTTTATCTTTGTTGGAAGTGGAGGAACCTTGTTTGTTGTCTTTATAAAAATTCAATTCACCTTTCTTAACCATAAATGCCTCTATCCTCATAGCTTTCTTAATCATTCTATCAAAATTAAGGGGACCTTGAATTTGTACCTGATACCCAAAATCAGGAGTGAGGTTGTCCAAGAACATATTGAGTTTCTTAGGTTTGGGTATTTTGCAAGGATACTTTGTGCAAAGTTGTCTCCATCTCTGGAGAAATGTCAGGAATGGATCCCCTTGTCTTTGCTTGAGATTGCAAAGGTCCCTAATGTTGATGGGATGATGTATGTTGTGAGAATAATGTTGTATAAAGAGATTGGCAATCTCATCAAAAGTCTTGATGCCGGTGGGTAGTCGAGAAAACCACTCCATGGAAAGTCCACCCAAACTTCGGGGAAAGAGATGCATCAAATAGGTTTGATCATGAATAAACTCCATAGATAGGGCCCCAAATTCTCTCAAATGATCTTGAGGATTAGTGGTACCCAGATACTTATCATACTTAGGGAGTTCCACACCTTTGGGAAATGGTGGCATATGAAGACTTGTATCAAAAGGAAAAGGACAAATGCTCTCCATCATGAATTATTGTGCGGGTTTGTCCTTATCCTTCATAAGTTTGCTAATTTGATTTTTCATATCTTGAATTACCTCATGCAATTTGGTGGTCTCAGTCTCTTCTTCTTTATCCACAAGTGTTTCCACTTGGAAGTTTGGGGGTAGCTTAATTCCTTGTTTTGCCAAATCTAGAAAATATTTCTCTTTATCTTCTGCAAGGAGTATTTCCATCATCTTGATGAGAACCTTATTATATTTTGTAGCATCTATGTCATTTTGATTTATTGGCTCATCATCATTACCAAGAATCTCATAAATTATTTGACTCTAATCTTGACCCTGGTCATATGAGGAGGGAGACGGTGATGTTTCTCTTCTTGTTGACCCTGATCATTTTGAGATTTGTTGTTGACCCCACTATATTGACCTTGTAAGTAATAAAAAAGAGTTTCCATGTCATTAATGTGAGATTATGTCGTGTGCACCGCTTTAGTATGAGTGTGAGTATCGAGTTGAGAACTCATGGTCAATGTAACCTTTGGCAGATCAAAGGGGTTGATAGGATCGAAAGGATTGATATGTTAAAAAGGATCACTAAGGTGGTGAGGATCATTAATAGGGTCAATCCAAATAGGTGACTTTTTGAAGCTTTGTTGATCTGAAAGAAATGGATTCTGCTGATCTTGAAACAAGGGATTAGAGCACAGTTGGAACACTGGTTTCTGATTTGGACTCAGATCTATACTGAATGGGGAGGAGGAATGTGAGGATCCCTCTTGACTATCAGATTGAATGATGGGTTTAGAATGACCTTTTCCTTGATTACGAGGTTTACTTCTACCTATTCTGGAACCATGAATGGGAAATATATTTCCTCTTCTAGTCGTAACAGGCATAGATGAAGATGAAATGAGAGAAAACTTAGGATCCAACTCAGAAATCTATCTCTAAAAATAATGAAAAAGAGGTAATAGGCTAGAACAACCAAGATTGGAGATGCGCCCAGCACGAATCGTCAAGAGTATGACTAGAACAATTGAGATGTGACTATCATGTCGCAAGGTACAAAAACACAAAAAAGATAGGACAAAGACAAAGAGACAAGATGAGTTTGAGTAAGAATCAGTTAGTTTGCAACTTGAAACAACCAATTTCAGACTGTAGACAACAAGGAAATAGGTAATCAGACCTTAGGCAAAAGTCAGATCAGATGAAAAAATCATCAGTTAGCGGGAAAGAGCTCGCTATTTTAGGACACCAGGGTAGAGATTTGTGCAAGAAAGTTCTCTTTCATGTGAGGAAATGCTCAACTACATGTGAGGAAATGCAAGCTCATGCAAGAAAGTGCTCAGTTTCTAAAATCTCATGTGAGAAAAATCTAGGTTTCGATAAACAGACTCAGTTTTTGAGACAAAAACTAGATTTTGAGACAGAGTCGAGACTATTCTCTGACAAAATTTCTAGATTCAGGGTAGTTTTATGAAAATACAGATCAGCAATCTCAGTTTGAAGGTGACAAGCACTCGTTAACAAGCACGAAGTTTCAATCAAGAAATAGTGACATAAGAAATAGTCGTAAATAGTTCTACCAAGGACAAAGAAACTTGCCACAATCATGAGATTCTTTGTTTGATCATGATTGGATAGTTTAAGACTCAAAACAAACACTTATTTATCCCTACCAAAAAAATGGTAGAGAAGACAAAATATGTGCCCCGTTGTCTTATGCGTATGCATGCACCTCACACAATAGTGTCACTCCGGAGAGGGTACTTATGTTTTTGGTGTTTTCAAGGACTAAGTATATATGTTTGAAGGTTACCCTTAAAGAAAGGGCTAGTGTCATATACCAATTCAATCATCCAGGTGCATACCTATGTCGAGAATCTAGGGGAGAGATTCTTCCCCTCCCTACACACAGATTATGTCTTCTTTCGGAGGTGACCTAGGTAGGCATCTAACTAAGAGATTTTTTAGTGGGATTCCATTCATAATAACCTTTGGTGCCTCTGATATAGAGTTGGGGCCTCGTAGCCACACCAACACTTGAAATTCATACACCCTTGCAAGCAAGGCTAGGAGCGGTGCCACTTAGTACAACAAACAAGGATTTCTCAAGATGATAGTCAAAATCATGAGAAAGAAGTTACCATGGATTTACTATCTTTGGACTCAGCAAATTAGACTTTATTATAGTGAGGTGAAATCACCGGCGATACGTATGTACTCACTAGGGTCATTCTCGGAGGTTCAACTTTTGGAAGGCCCTCTAAAGGTGACACAAACTTGGCTTGGATTCAAGGGTCCAATTTTCTAATTCTCTCAACGAGAGAAGAGCATACTTCTCTACCTCTTCACCTTACCCAAACACACAAGACATATTCATCACCTAGCTAGCTTCACTCCACCAAATCCATAAGCCTTTGGGTTTCTGATTCTCTCAAAGAGAGAAGAGCATAATCCCCTAACAAGTAGATGTGTTAAAGATCCACTAACTTGCTCTGCTTCCCCAGTTATCCATCATTCTAGCAACATCTAGGTCTTAGTTTCATCCATGGGCATCACTTCCATGTAATGCAGAGCCTATTCCCCTACTTTTCTATCAAGACCCTTAATAAATTTTAACAAAGCCCTATTTAAACTATGTGAATGAAAAACAGTAAACAAGCACAACATTTTTAATATGTCTTTGACAACCATCCTACAAGAAAACCGTTAGCAAGTTTTCATGATCTTTGAAAAGCGACCTATAGACCACTATTATGTTGTAGAAGAAATCAAAAACATGAAATCAACAACAAAAAGTAAATGTTAGAAAATGATAACAGTAAATTGGAGAATCTGAAAATTTAATGTCTGTCTATAAAACTTCGTGTGAGAAAGTATATCGTTGCGCGCAAGAAAGTGTGGAGACCTATTTGAGAGAGTGTTTCCTCATGTGAGAGGATTCTACTGGGAGAAAAACTTTGCATGGCTCGACCTGAAATTTTGCATGAGATTTTGTACCAGTGATGTACAGACACACAATAGAGTTCAAATTTCTATTAGAAAATTTTGAGAGTGAGGTTAGAAATCATTTTTTATCCCCACGGTGGGTGCCAAAATGTGTGTGCTTGAATGTGACCTCTTAAATCAGGCACACACCCAACATAGTCCTTGCTTAATCATCAAATTTGCAAAGATGAACCTGAATTGTCCATTTCACAAACTTGATTGAATCGACCTATTGCCTCCTATTTAGTTGGGGTGTCAAATTTACTCTCAAAATGAGAGCCAAAAACCATGACCATTGCTAAAATGGAGGATTTTTAAGTATGATAAAAACCAAAATCGAAATTACTCTATATGAGAAATGCCATTAGAAATAAAGAATTGAAATGCATACTCTAATCTAGAAAGCTTGAAAAGATGATGGAATTAAGCTATTAGATATGTAAAAAAAACTACATTAAGATGCAACATGTTATTAATCTAAATGACATTAAGCTAATTATGCAATAAAACTTGAAAAGTGAGAAAATCAAGACAAAATTTAACTATAGTTTAGATGCTCTCAAATTGCTCTCCTCAAATGAAGAAAATGAGGTCCATAATATAGAAAATCATGGAAAGAGGATGAAGAGTTTCTTGAAAAGAAATGAATGACTCTTCATCTCCATGGAGGAAGGTGAGACAATTTTGAAGGAATTATTCAATTAGAAGAAAGAATTATTGCCACATGAGTGGCTTTTCATATGGAATTATGGAATTCCTTTTGAGGATAATTCACTCAAATAAGCAAATAATTATTTTAATTCCTTTTGATGTGTATTAGCTAAAGGGGGTGGAATTAATTTAATTTAAAAGAACTTAGGAATTTTAGGATTAAATTAATTAATCATAGGGATTTTTAGCTAATAAACCTTGATAATTTAGGAATTGAATATAATGTGAGATTTATGCAAATTCAGGTTTTCTACATTTGAGACTAAGTCAATTAAAGCCAATTAGGAAGAGATTTTTCCTAGTACAATAGGACTTCGATGATGAGAAAATGCACCAAAATTGATTAGAATTGTAAGGTGCCAATTTTGGGGTGTTACACATCCAGGTCCATGTTATACTTGTTGATTAAAAACCATCCAAATATGTGAAATTGTATTATATTGTATTCCCTTCTCTTTACATTTTACATTATGTATATATGTGTGTGCTTTAGTGGATTTCACACATCTTAAGGGTGAAAATACACAACTCTTATTACAAATTATTTTGAAAAAAACAATAAACTAACTAAAAAATAACTACCTAACTTTTGGATTTTTCTTTGGTCAAAAATTGAAAACACCTCATGAAAAGCTAATATTTCTACTGGAGATAGGAAATTTGATTTCCCAAACTTGGTCATTTTTAGATTTTTAAAATTTGACCACCTTTATCCTCTATTAAAATCATCTTTTTAGTAGGTTTAAATTCCAACATTTTTTGAAGGCTTCCATTAGTTAGTTCTATTTATTTGTTTCATAAAGCTTCCTTCCTTTGATATTTTTTAATATGGAGAAACATGCATCTTGATAATAGATTGGGAATTCTAAATTATCAAAATTTAGGGTACCACCAGTGGCTCTTTTTAGGGACGTATGCTCCCTATGAGCATAGCGAGATTCTAGCTATCTCTAGAGAAGCAGACCAAGTATCCACACTTAATTTGATGCAAAGTGATTTGGTTCTCATCTTTAAGATTTATCTTTACACCAATAGGCTCAAGAAGAACTTTCATTGGAACTTTCAATTGGGTGGCCCCAAGACCCCAAAAAAATGAACACTGCTTCTTTCCTCTATCGAATACATAATTTTGATCATGTGATACTTTGGATATCCTAAATACAATACCACCACTCTCATGGACAACATTCATTCCTTTATTAACACGCTTTGAATTTTGTTTACCTTTAGAAAAGTTAGCAAGTGCACTGTAGTCCTTGCTAAATAGAAGATCCCCATGCATTTGATCAACCCTACAAGTAACTAGATTAAGCTCTTCTACTTGGATGCCTTTACGTACACAATCTTCCCTATACTCAAGATGTTGTTTCTTTTCACAAAAAGGATCTGGAGATAACTCACATTCGAGAACTTCTTTCTTATCAAGAATTTGATCAGATAGGATACTCAGATAACTTTAAGCACTAATCTTCAACACATTTTCCTCATTATGTATGTTTGATTCCATCTCATCTTCACATGTTTGATACAACTTATGCTCATAGGATGAAATAATGCATGTCTCACTTTTTGAATACACTTCCCCATACATATTTTGAGTTTCACCATCTTCAAAATGATCACTAGGCTCACTATCTTTATCATGATGTTGCTGGACTTGATTGTATATAAAATATTCTTTAAATAATGGATTCAATGATATAGAGAACTCAGGAATATCTCCATGAGAGATTTCATCTGAAACTTCTTTGTATTCATATTTTGTATGTTGTTCTATTTCATCTCCATTATTTGATTCTTGAAATTTATCATCTTCTTCATCTAGTACCCCCTAAGTATGTACTGATCCATCAACTTTCTTATCATGGTGCATTGAGAAAAAAATTTG
>MU223426.1:3443431-3458554 GCA_018584345.1 Thuja plicata | reverse complement strand
CATGGGCAATAGAGTCAAGATCATTCCTATCTTATGTTCAACCTCAGAGACAGTTTTACAAGAAAACTTATCACTTCAAAGGTGTTATGGAATGTACATGCAACCTAAAACAAATTCAGAGATATTTATAAAGGGTAATAGTTCTCAGATGATAGACCAATTGACTAAGGCCTCAATCAATAGAAAACAATTATTAAATAAATGAATTAACCTTTGCTACTAACCCTCACCTTTGAAAACAATTATTAAATAAATGAATTAAATATTCATTTATCTTCAAAGAGATAACTCCAATTAGATCACATGGGTTACTCCACCCATCTCTCCAGTCCACATGGGTAACTTCACCCATCTATTCAGTTCAAAAAGGTAACTCATAATTAGCTCTTCAGTTAACCAACCTCTATCTCCTCTTTACCAAATAAAGAGGTGGAGTTTACTGAGGATCTCTCCTATTCCTTTTGATCTCAACCATTCATCTCCCCATCTCTGGGATTGATCTCAACCATTCATATCATCACCAATTCCTATATAATAAACCCTTCATAACCATTTGAAGGGTCTAGGATTTCAAGCTCTTTTGCACCATTACTCTGTCAGTTTGGTTCTAGCATTCAAGCCATCTTGTGACCACACACACACATTTCAATTGTCAAATTCTTGAAGCTTCTCAAGTCATAAACGCTACCCCGCCAATACTGAGCATCAAGAACAACATTTCAGAAGGAGTAGAGAGAAACAATATAAGCTTCAAGCATTGCGGGGTTTGTATTTATTTGTCTTCCTTTCTCTTTCTTGTACATTTTATTGCTCACATTTCTATTATTCATTTAGTAGTCATTATATGCTTGATTTGCATTCATTTGTGAAACCTTTACTACTAACCCTCACCTTTGGAAAGTTGTGGGAATCAGAAAGAGAGGCATACATTTTGGTGAACCCAACGTGAAACAAACAGCCCAAATATCTCTTGTAGACAAAGAAATGAATTGATCAACCATGGTTTTATGGTCGTAAATTTAAAAATCACACTTTCTTTGACATTTTTACTATTTCACAATTGCTGGTATTTTTCTGCAATCATCTATACTGTGTCGCAATCGACTGGTTTAATACCGCAATTGATTGCAAGATTTTGCAGTTACTCTGTCCATTTCTTATCTTTTGACTTCTGGTATTTTGTCACAATCACCCAATCCGTGCTGTAGTCACAAGAATTTTTCTGCATTTGTTTGATATGTGCCACAATCGATAGCATTTGGCCATGGCTGCTAGTTAATTAGCACAATCAACAGAAGTTTGCCGTAGTTGCCAGTTATTTAGCGCAATCGACAGAAGATTACTGTAGTTGCAGGAAGATTGCCGCAATCATAGGAAATATTGCAAAAATCAGATCCAAGTCTTCTGCCCATCTACTTTTAACTTGACATTCTTTTTGGTTTCTATGTAGGATTGGATCAAAGTCATCAAGGACAGAGGAGGGTAAGTTTTGGTAAGCATCATTTCATTATTTCAAAAGTTTTACATATTCTCATTTTGTGAATAATCCTTTTTGGTACTAACTTGTTTAAACAACGCAAAACTAAAAGAAATTCATTTGTCAATTTGGGTTTAAAAAGAACAGTGCTTGCAACACATATCACACCTCATATTTTGGATTTGGGCTTAAAATTGACGTGGGGATTAAAACTGAACAAAGGCAAAGAATCTCTCAATTTGGTGCATTAAAATTGAACAAGCAAACAACACCTACTTTTGGGCTTAAAATTGAACATTGGTTCTTGTATGGTGGTGTAGCTTAGTTCACATTTCAAAATTTGGAGCTTAATCGATTTACCTCATGTCTTGAGTTTTGGGTGCACTTGCACAAACTGTTAGATTATAAACCTTTATACTTTTTAGAAAGGCCTATCTGGGGAATGCGCTTCTTCCTTGGAGAATGACCTTAAACCGGTAATCCTTCTGATTAGTATATAAAAAATGTGTGAACCAAAGTTCCATCTTATCTAGACAAGCTTGGGCGAGGCATGTTGATGATAGTCTGGATCGAGTGAATATCCCTAAGGAGCCAGTGTGATCAACTAGGCTCTTAAGTGAGTCACACATATACAAACCGATTGGAGAGACACCACAGACCCTTACTACAACCTTGTTAAATAGAGGCCAACCCATTTTTACCTCCGAAAAGATACCTTATTATAGTGCAAGGGGTTGCAGAATTTCCCCCCAAGATTCCCAACATATGTGTCCCACGGTATTTGTGTAGTGAAAGAGATCTTCACTCCATAGAAAAAATACCTGGAAATGGCAAAAACATAGGCACCTACATCGTGGATCTTCGTGTCCTAGTAGCGTGACAATTGCTGTGTGAGCTAATAGAAATTCAAGCATTGGGCCTATAACATTGTATTTTGAAGCCAATTTGACCTAGATTAATCTGATTTTTCATTGTTGAGACCTCGTGATAACCTTGCAACTTGAAAAAGTTGTAGAACATACACAATATCAATCTTCATTTCTCAAAACACAGTGTCTATTGTGCTTGTTCCTTTGGTCAGTTTCTAAAAATGCAAAACAAATCATCCAAACTGTCAAAATGAGTCAAATGCGTAAAATTATAGGGTTGTCAAACATCAACTATCTTGCAAATCAGAAGCATTGTGTGATAAACTACCACAATCAACCAGTTATTTTACCAAAATCAAGGAAATTGTACCACATTTGACTAGATATACTATACTCCTGTTATGACCTAAAAACCTTGAAATAATTCCTCATTTGGTGTCCAAAACTAGTGTCTATCCCAGGAAAATGCAAAGAACATTGTGTGAATCTCTAAATATTAAAGATTACCCTTTCTCTGTAAAAGCATGATTATTGTCAAAAACATTGTTAGTTCGAAAGCTCATACTCAATATATCTTGATCTCATCATATCAAACATCATCATCTTTATCAAATTGACTTTTTCCAAGATGAAGGTTGGCTAAATCTTATCTTTTATCATCACCACTTTGAGATCAAGTCATATCAAAATCTGTCCTTAGAATTACCTTTGTCCAAAACATAACTCAGACTTTTCTTAGAAAGGATCCTCTTCTTTGTTTGCTTTATATCACTTGTTTTAGTTACAAAACCTAGACCGCACTATGTCTCAAACACCTCATGGATGACCTTACACAAGGTTTAAGGCTAGAGCTTAACCTGATGAGTCATATATCAACTGTTTCCCCACTTGGGAAACAAAGCAAGAGAATGATCCCTTCATGAACACTAGTTATGCTCTATTTATGGAACAACCCCGTGGGGCAGCCTTTTTCCAAGATATCACCGAAGAAGAACTTGAAGATGTGGAACAAGATTCCTACTCTACCAAAGTAGTTGACACTGTTGTAGAGAGGAACCCTGAATGTTACTTAGCCATGCTAATAAAGAAGGAAGTCAAACTCCTCGCTGAATTCAGTGTATTAACTATATGGCCTGAAAACCCTCTCACAGGTCAGAACACTACTCAGCTTCCCCAGATACTACATGTTTTGTCATAGATCTTTCCACCATTGGCCTTACCCACATTGAAACAGACTGTATCCAATCAAAACAATGACCCAACCCAAGCCAATACATCATCTACTCAAGGCATGATAGGCTCACAACTAAGTGCACCCATGGTCACTAGTATGCCTCCACCTTTGGTCTCATGGCCAACACAATCAAGCTCTCATGCTATGCCTTCCATCCCACCAAACACCAACTATTCTGAAACTATGCTGCTGCTGCAGTCAATTCATACTAGTCATGGGATCAACACATCATGCCCATAGGGATCCATCTCTGCTGGAACAACTTATAGTCAAGGCCCGCCCAAAACTACATCTTTGCCCATGCTAACACCAATCCAACCTCCGCAACAACAACCCCAGCTTTAGTTGCCTCAACCCCAACCTTTGTAATAGCAACCCCAGCTTCAGTTGCCTCAGTTCCAACCTCTGTAATAGAAAACCTAGCTTCAGTTGCCTCAGTTATAACCTCTGCAACAACAACCCCAGTTTCAACCCCAACCTAAGCAGCGGCCATACCTACCCCAGCATTATCAACCCTAGTTTCAGTCACAACAGCAAACACTTCAAAACCCACCATGGACTACTCATGTCCCTACAATTACAAATCACTTGGTGGGGAATCAATATCAAGTCCCTAGGATGAATTCCTATGTTCCTACTCAAGGGACACAGAGGCATAGCCTCATACCCACCATGGCACAAAGGAATGTCCACACGCATCAACCGCAATATCAAACGGACATGCTAATGCAAAAAATGCAAACCCTTCAAACCCAAATGATGGATATGCAAAATCAGGGACAAACTAAATCCTATACCATAGAGGATTTATACCCATACCCCTTTGACCATTCTCTTCAAATGACTCCATTCCCAAACCATTTCTCAATGCCAAAATTTGACAAGTATAGGGGCAGTACCAACCCTATTGAGCATATACGAGAGTTCTTTGCTAGTTGCATCAAAGTCGCTCATGATGAGACATATCTAATGCGACTATTCCCACAAAGTTTAGCTGGACCAGCAATGGAATGGTTCTCACATCTACCTCATGGCATCCAATCTTGGGGAGAATTAGCTGAAAATTTCATAGCTCACTTCCATCATAACATCGAGTGCAAGGTTAGCATCAAGGATCTTTGCAACATTAAATAGAAAGATGGAGAGTATTTTGTGAAATTCCTACAAAGATGGAGGAACATGGAAAACCATATAACATATTTTGTGCTTGAACAAGACTTAATAGTCATGTTTGTTGACAATCTAATCCCAGACATGTCATTCACAACAGAGTTGTAGTTAGCTCCGAACTTCACACAACTCATCGAAAGAGGAGTTTATTGTGAGAAGAACTTGGTCAAAAGAGTAATCCTTGCAGATCCCACACAAATGAACACAAATAAGAATGCAATGGAAAAAGATAAGTGGTGGAACAAGAACAAAAATGTCACTAGCGATGGTGTCATTGATGTAAAGATGGTCAACTACGTGCAACCCAAGGTGTCACTGCAAGGCGCACCTGTGGCAAACCAAAACTCCACAAGGTCCACTCAACAAGCATACACCCAAAACCAACCTCCCTCTGTACAAGTGGCCGTTGTGTCAAACAATCATCAACAGAATCAACGCAAACCATAGTTTCAATTCCAACAATGAGATTTCACACCATTAGGAGAGCCGATAAAATCAGCTTTATGCAAGTTGATACAATCAAACACTATCACTCTCCTAGAAATCAGAGACTTTGAACAAGATGAAAAAAAACCGAGGTGGTATAATGACAAATATTTCTACAAGTTTCATTGGGTCAAGGGGCACAAAACAGCCAACTGCTACCAATTGAAACATGCTATCCAAGATCTGATTGACACAAGGATCATCGATGTGACAAACACTCAAGCTAAAGGCACAACTGATCACACCATTTTCAATGATACCTTTTGTGATCACAACAAGGGAAAAGCCTCTAGTTCTGGTGGATAAACCAATAAATTTAACTATACATATACTAATAGTGACAATATTATCAATTGCCTCAACCCTTCAAATAGCCATGTGGCCACAATCACTATCAGGGACCAAGGTAATAATTGCACTGTAACTATGCATCACGCTAGAGTCATCTTGCAAGGAGTACCATCCTTAGCTACTACATCAGCCAATCCTATAGAAAACTTGGATCTAGAAACAAGCATAGTGGACCAACTAAAGTGCACACCTACCCAGATATCCATGTTTGACCTCTTGTGCATATATCCGCAGCATAAACTGGCACTTGACCAAGCACTTCAAAATGTAGTTGTCCCAAGGGACATAACACCCAAAAGCTTCCAAACAATGGTCAACCATATAGCGGCTAACAAACATGCCACATTCAAAGACCATGATGTGCCATTGCATAAGCCCCTGCATAATGATCTTCTACACTTACTTGTCCAAATCCACAAAAGCACTATCTGTAGGGTCCTTGTTGATGGTGGAGCTGGGTTAAACATTTGTACTCTAAAGTTAATCAAGCAACTAGGTTATTCTGAATCAAGCATTGATGTCACAAGGAGGATAAATATTAGAGCCTATGATGAAGAGGAAAGGTCCTCTAAGGGTATTATCATTCTACCTATTCGCATTGGTCCTATGGTAAAAAACACACCCTTCCAAATCTTAGACCTTGATTTGGGATACAACATGTTACTAGGGAGACCTTGGATACATGAAATGCAAGTTGTACCTTTGACATACCATAAATCTATCGAGTTCCCTCACCAAGGAGAGGAGATCATCATAGAGGAAGATTCAAATCCCTTCCAATATTGCAATGTGGTCCAAATCAGCACCGATAACTAGGTACCATCAAACCAAGATTCAAGTATCCCATCCTCTTCAGAATCAAATCATAAGGATGTCACATGAGCAGCAGGAAAGATAGTCATTAATCAAGATACAAGCATCTCATCCTCTTCAAATCCAAATCTTAAGGATGTCACAGAGAAATAAAGTAAGATATCCATCATGCACAAGGGATGTGGTGAATATAGATATGAAGAGGCTTTCACCATCATGCACATGCCTCTAAGCCTAAGAACTCATGGTATGTCATAACCTGTCATTGCAACAGAAACTCTACAGCTGGTTCTATTTAGGTGTCCACCCACAACCTTTGTCTGATGGGGATACATAGCGAAAGAGAATTCTTTTGAGCAAGACATCAATACATAGTTATACAAAGACTCCCCTAAGACAATATGACCACCACTACCTTTGGAAAACTATAGTAATGGTTACATAATGATACAAAGATTTGGGTACGATGGTACAACTAGATTGGGGGAAAGGCAACAGGGCATATATGAATTGCCTCTCCCACCAACCCAAAGAAACACTAGAGGTTTGGGCTATGGACAACAAAGAACTAGTTTGGTGATCCAAGACATTCAAGTCAATCAAGATCAAGTAGCAGAGATGCATCGGGGGCACAACACTAAGCATGTCCTAATAAGCAACATATTAGCGTAGTTGTTGCCCGCCGAAGAGGGAACCACACAATCCCCATTAAACCTACACATAGAAATCGATGATAACCAAGGAAGTGAGACATCAGATGAACATTCCATTGAGATAGACTCCCATGAGTATGAGTGGAGATCCCTCCATGACTCTGAACCCTCAATCCCTTATTTTTTCCCTCAAGTTGATATTATCATAAACCTAGTAGACCTGTTTAGACAACTAACCATTACAGAACAACCATATATAGAAAAAAATATCATTCATCATACCTCAAGTGGTGCATCCTCATCACATTCCAATTTCCTAGGCACCATATCAGCAGTCCCATTCAGTCAACCTAAGCCAAATAGTAGTGAAAGTGTCTGTCTTGTACACCCTAAGCTTATATCATGGGATCAACAAGGGCCACCTAATCTAGATGTCTTCGAGAATGATGAGGCAATAGCTCATTTCATGGGACTAAGGGAAGGCATTCCATCAGGAGATCACAAGGTAGGATTATCCATTAACCTAGATAGAGTAGCATATTTTGGGGAGGAAGCTCCTCTTTCCAGTCCACAAAAGAAAAAGAACAAAAGAGTAAAAAGATAAAATAAGGTGTATCTTCTAGAAAAAACCTCTCAGAGGTGCTAGAAGATGGAAAGAGAGAAATATTCCCCTTAACAAAGGAGAAATCAACACTACTAGCCAAAGAGATAGAGGAAATCAACTTGGGGGATGACAAGAACCCAAAGAACATCTACTTGGCAAAATCTCTCACCCCTGAGGAGAGAGAATAGTTCATCAGTTTCTTCAAAGCAAGAATGATCAAATTCACATGGTCTTACTCAGATATGCTAGGATTAGATCCAGAGGTGGTGCTACACCATCTCCCATTGCTACCAAATGCTAAACCTGTCAAACAAAAGCTAAGAAAGATGCACCCTCACGTTGCATTTCTAGTCACGGCAAAATTGAAAAAACTCTTGGATGCTAAATTCATCAAACCTATACCATATGCAGATTGGATATCTAATCTAGTACCAGTTACAAAGCACAACGGTTAGATATGAATTTGCATGGACTTCCAGGATCTCAATATAGCATGTCCCAAGGATGACTTTCCTTTACCAAACATCGATATGATAGTGGACTTCATTATAGGGAATGAAATGCTATCACTTATGGATGGCTTCTTAGGTTACAACCAAATAAGGATAGAGCCAGAGGAACAACACAAAATGGATTTCACATGTCCTTGGGGAACATATTGTTGGAATGTCATGCCATTTGGTCTAAAGAATGCTAGAGCAACATATCAGAGGGCAATGGCAACCATATTTCATGATCTCATCCACAAGACAATGGAAGACTATGTGGATGACATATTAGCCAAATCAATACTTCAAAAGGATCATCTACAGGTTTTGGAACCCATATTTGATAGAATGCAAGAATTCAAAGTCTGACTAAATCCAAAAAAGGGTGCATTCGGTGTCACAACAAGAAAATTACTAGGGTTCATAGTATCACACAGAGGAATTGAAGTGGATCTAGGAAAGGTCAAAGCAATATTGGACATGCCTCCACCATCGAACCTAAGACAACTAAGAGGGTTACAAGGAAGGCTCCAATCGATCAAATGCTTCATAGCTCAACTAGCAGACAAGTGTTACCCATTCCAACATCTATTGCATAAAGACATCAAGTTCATATGGACAAAGCAATGTGAACAGGCATTTCAGATATTCAAAGATTACCTTCTAAAGTCTCCTATTTTGGTCCCACTAGTACAAGGTAGACCATTGCTTCTATATATATCAGTAGTAGAATCAGTGCTAGGTGTGCTCTTGGCACAACATGATGATGCAGGAAAGGAGAGGGTCATTTACTATCTAAGCAGGACTTTGGTTGGATATGAGCTAAATTATACGCCCATTGAGAAGTCATGCCTGGCAGTTGTTTTTTCTTCCCAGAAGCTCAGACACTAAATGTTGAGTCACCAAATGAAATTGGTCACACATATTGATCCTATCAAGTACTTGAAAGTCTTTGGTGATTCACAGTTGGTCATTAGCCAAGTTAACAATGATTACATGACCAAAGATGAGAAGCTCATACCTTACAGAGCACAGATGGAACAAATGCACACCAAGTTTCATTACATTCTCTTCGAGCAAGTCCCAAGAGCGCAGAAAAAAGCAATAGATGCGATGGCTACCATAGCATCACTGATTGATATGCCAGGTAACGATACCAAATTCCAGTTTCTAGTGGAACAACTCTTGGTGCCATCACATCAAGCATCTATCATGGAATCAACGTGTGTCCTTGTTGGTCCTGAATCCCCATGGTACCAAGATGTTTATAGCTATCTCCAAAACAATGTCTTACCCTCAAACTTGTCTAGGAACCAAAGAAAAACCCTCATCCGACAAGCCTCTAGGTATACAATCCTCTCAACTACTCTATATAGATGAAGTCTCGATGGAACATTACTATGATGTCTCACTTCCATGGAATCCTAGAAAGCTTTGTACGAGGTACATGAAGGAATATGTGGAACCCACGGAGGTGGAAAAAGCTTAGCTAAGAAAATAATTTGCATGGGATACTATTGGCCCACAATAGAGACAGATGCACACAAGCATGTTCAAAGGTGTAGACAGTGTCAAATTCATGGAGACCTCATCCATGCACCAGCCCAAGAATTAAACCCCATTACATCACCATTACCAATTTCAATGTGGGGATTTGACCTAGTGGGCAAGATGACACCTTCTTCAGAAAACAGACACAAGTACATCATAGCAGCAACAAAGCACTTCACAAAGTGGGTGGAAGAAATTCCCCTCACTTACATCACTAGAAAATAGATAGCAATGTTCATACTTAATCATATCATCTGTCGATATGGGATCCCCCAAATAATCCTGACGGATCATGGTACCCCTTTCCAGAACAAGGATGTTGAAGACCTATGTGAACAGTTTCACATCAAACAAGGGTTCTCCTCATTTTACTACCCTCAAGGGAATGGACAAGCCAAAGCTACAAAACAAACAATCTTGAAAATTCTGAAGAAAATAGTACACGAATTAGGGCGAGATTGGCATCTACATCTTAGTCTTGCATTATGGGCATACAAAACTAGTGTGAGAACTCACACCAACGGGGGCAACTCCTTTCTCCCTACTCTATGGAATAGAGACGGTATTACCCCTTGAAGTGGAAATCCCATCCCTGAGGATATCATTGAAGAACCTAGTTTCTGACGAAGACTATAGAGTAGCAAGGCTCAGTGAGCTAGAGTTACTATATGAAAGAAGGCAGCATGCCTTCGACCACTTACAAGGCTATCAAAATCACCTTAGAAGGAACTACCATAAGAAGGTGAAGCCAAGAACATTTGAGGTAGGAGACCTTGTCCTCATGGAAAATCAAAAGAATCAAGCAGAGCGAGTCAAACCTGGTAAGTTTGATCCTAACTGGCTAGGACCTTTTGCTATAGTCAACTCTACTCAGACTGGGGCATTCATACTAGCAACACCAGAAGGAGATTAGCTCCCTGGCTACATCAAAAACATGCACTTGAAGAGGTTCTACCCTTAAAGGTCTCCATTTTTAAGGCATTTATCTACACATCCATAAAATACCAAAAAATAAAAAAAATACAAAAGTTACCTTGGTGAAAACCTGGCAAATAGGCGCCTTGGTGACAAAAAAAAAAAAGAAAAAAAGAAAAAAAGTAGAGAGAAAACAACATCACTCTCTCAGTGAAAACTTGGAAATTAGGCACTATTGAGTAGGTACCTTGGTGAAAACCTAGCAAACAGGCACCAAGTGTTCAAATCCAGCTTCACCATCAATGAGCTCCAAAAGCTTGAGCACACTTCAAAATGCAAGACTGACTACCCAAGCAATATCCAGAAGCACAATCCACTATGAGCACAAAGCACCTACCCATGGTTACTTATTGGTCCACCAGACTAGGGGGCAATTCCAAAAGTTCTAAAAAATCCAAAAAATTGGAAAACTCATCAAAAATCCTAAAAAGATCAGAAAATCAAGAAAAAACCAATCTTCATAAAAAAAATTCAAAAAATTGCAAACTCCCAAAGCAATAAAACCAATTTGGTTATCAAGGAATCAAGGGGCAAGAATGCCCAATCAATCAATTGTCACAATCATCAGCTTTGCAAATAAGCATTGGGCCCATCTGACACAGCCTTATCAGCTGCCAAATTGATCAAATCAAAATCTATCAATCAAAATTATCACAATCATGAACTTTGTGAACAAGCATTGGGCACATCTGACATAGCTTGATTAGCTACCAATACGATCAGAGCAATCAAATTTATCAATCCATACTGTCACAATCATGAGCTTTGCGAACAAGCATTTGGCCCATCTGACATAGCTTAATCAGCTGCCAACATGATCAAAGAAATCAAGCCAACCAAGCCTATACAAAGATCTGAGCCAATCAAGAGAATCCAACTGCATAAGGAACCACACAAAAATGTTGACTAGGTCAGTCAGTCAAGTCAGTCAGATGTTAGTCTATATTTCGAGGTTATGTTCTTACGCTACTCTAGGATCCACCATGTGAGGAGAGTAGCAATGATATATCATGACTTATTTTCTTTGGTTACTGTCTGTTGAATGTTCATTTCGATTCCAAGGCCATGATGATTTAGGATAAATGTGGTAGGCGCTATCACTTATCTAGCAGCCGCACAGTTCCACGATCTGAGCTTAACCCTGGGAAAGAATTGGACATTCCTTCTCTTTTATTTTTACTTGTGTTCTTTATAGAATCAAGAGCTCATAGCACTATTCAGATGGACTCTGAGTGCTTTGGAGTTCTATCTTGGTTTCTATGGTCTTACCCTTTATGTTGCAAACAAGAGCTCATGATGCTATCCAGATGGACTCTAGGGGCGTAGGAGTTCTATCTTGTTTGCTTGGCTTTCCCTTTCAGAAATCAAGAGCTCACAGTGTTATCCAGATGGACTCTGGGTGCATAGGAGTTCTATCTTGGTTTCCTTATTTTAGATTAATTCAGAGGACAAGCGGTATCTATATGGTCAATATCTGGGTGCTTTTGGCTCTATTTCTTTTCAAATAGGTAACATAGTTGAATCCAGATGGTCAATATTTGGGTACGCTATGGGTCTCTTTCTATTCAATCTCTCTACTCCTTCTGGTGGAACCCATATTACCAAAGTGATTTGTATCCGTTCTTATTCAGAGAAGTAGCTATCTACACATACTTACTTGTCTTTTATAGCTTCTTTTTTCATCCTTGTCTTATCAAAGTGTTATCACGTATTTATTCACTTTCATGTGTCTTAATGTTTAATGTTTGAAGATTCGCATTTGTCTTAGAATCATTTTTTAAAGTTTCTTTTCCACTAGGGGAATCTAAGAATATAATCTTGTGACTTTTTCCTTAAAGACATAATTAAATTGCGTGTGCTTTTGACTAAACTCAAAGTCCTATATGATGTTTCCATGTAAATCCTAATACAATTAAAGGGAATTTTGCATATTTTACCATTGCATTATAAATCACTAATTCATATTGATGGTAAAAGCAATTAACTTACAATCATGACCTAGAAGATAATGTTTTGAGGAGAATCATATCTTTGGTTTAATGATTCCTTCAAGTGTTTTTAACATTTTGAAAAGGATTGATCTTGATTCATTTAATCTTCCATGGGTTTGAATATTTATCATTTTAATGAAAGATTGTGTTGTTATCTATGATCATGATATTAAGATTACAATATGTTATAACTTGATCAATAATGATAATGATAATTGAATATTTCCTTTTCATATATATAGATCTATGTGTTATGCCCCAGTTTAATTAGGGTGATTATTACATTAAAGGTGTGATAAGAATATTGGTGAAGGTACTAGTAAATATATACATGTCTTTTTAAGTATGTCATGCTTTTGAAAGAGAATTTGAATGAACAATGTTCAACAAAATGATGTTTAATACATGTATAATTCTTAAGTATTCATATTCTTATTCTTCCCCATGACATATAATACACTTATGATTTATTTTATTAGTTATCATGAACACAATTCATATTGTTAGTACGCCTAAATAATATGTGGTTTTCATATCACTTGATAAGTTTTAAATGGTGTGATTTCTATTATAATGATATGTTATTTTTATTATTATTATCAAAACAAAGCTTTTATCGAAATAGTAAAAAGAAGGTACAAAGAAAGACTAATTAAAGCTTTGTGTAGTAATAGGAGTAAAAGGTTATATTATTGACTTTGTTAAATTCAAATGCTTTATGATTAATTACTCTTATTTGGAAATTATTCTTTTTATTATTAATGTTAAAGATGTTTAAAAACTACAATTATATTGTGATCATTGTTATTTTGGCGAATAAGATAATAACATTATTATTTTGCAAGGGTGGCAAGATGCATTTCCACATTGAATTCTTCCATCAACGTCCATCTTCAACATGATTGATTGATAGTGATTAGCAGGAATTCATCATCTCTAAGTAGTGGTCAAAATCAATGATTAAGTGACTATACAATGCCACGTCCATCAGCATTTGAAATGGTCGATAAAGATGATAGATACAACACCACGCCATCTGCAAGCAAGTTGATAGCTTTGAGACAGCCAGCAAAAGAATGGTCGATAGATACAAACTAGACGCCTCCATCATATCGGTCACCATCTCTATCAGCACCAAGAATGGTGTAGTCTACAAGAGATCTACACATCCATCATGCTGGTCACCATTGTCAACAGCAAGCATGACATGTCTGCACACCCCATCATGCCACGCATCCATCTTCAAAATAGTCGACACTGCAAACAGCATGGTCAATTTTCTAGAACACTGGCTACCACTCTCTTCAAAAATACATATAGCATGGTCAAAGAAAAACAAAATAGAAAACATTATCCCACGCCACAGTAGCCTGCCAAGATATTCAAAATGATAGCTATAATTCACTGAATCTTATGTGGAGATAACATCATGCAAAGAAGTCACCTCTCTCATGGAAAGTAGAAGACACCATAGCATAACGGATCCTACAGGATAGAATCCAGATGGAGTCTCTTCATTATTCATGTCTCCATTGACTTAAAAATAAGCAGTTCAGAAGACCAATTCCCACACGGAATTGCCATAAATCAGCAGTTGGCAGAACAAATAGCAGGTGGGAGGCATTTTTCCACTGTATAAATGCAAAGATTGTAAATAAAATCATGGCTAGTTACATGATTTGACTAGCAGCATGACACATATCCACCATATAATGGATCGGCCTCCCACATATTATGCATGTATTATAACCAAAAACGTGGCTAGTCAAGCAGTTTGGAAATATATTATATTACACTTTTCCCACAGAGATTGCAGACATAACCGTGGCTAGATATGCAATTTGGAACATCCATTATCATGCCTATCAAATTCAATGTGCAAGGCAGGGATTACAATATGGTTATGGATAAATTTATATACAAGTCCATTTAGTTGAGCAAGTTCCTTTCAACCGAATCAGTTGATAGTTATTACTGATTAAGAATACCTTGTTATCAAGCTTTTGTAATAGTTAGAATAGGTGGTTATGGGTTAGTTTTAGGGAAAGGGTGTGATGTTTTCACACACCCCTTTGTTTTTATATTTATATTCATTCGTAAATCTGCAAACAAGGGAGGAATAACATTGAATTGAAACAAAACATTGAATGACATGTTGAAATTATGGATTCGTGGATTATGATGAAATGAAAGATAGTTCAAAGTTTGAAATATAAATGCAAAGACCCGATACATCTTCTTAACAAGGAGAGATAAGTCCATATTTTTCTTTTATTGTGCAATAGTCATTTTCATTATTTTCTTTACAATCAAGTCCTTCAGATAAACAAATCGACATTCTTTAAAGTGATAGTTTTGTTTTGCGCATATTTCACTTTAAGTTTATGTTTTGTATATTCAATTATTTCTTTCTCATCTTCACATGGTTAAAATCTTATTGATTAAAATATTGATCAAATAG
>MU223426.1:3402296-3439922 GCA_018584345.1 Thuja plicata | reverse complement strand
AGAAAATGTAATGCATAATACTGAACCTATTGAATTACATGCTAAAAAAAATAATGATACAATTTGGAAAATGTATTTTGATGGTGCTTGTTGTAAAGATGGTAATGGAGCTGGTGTCATTTTCTTTTCTCCTTATAAGAAAACATTTAAATATTCCTTCTTACTAGATTTTGAATGCACTAATAATGTCATAGAACATGAAGCTTTACTTCTTGGTTTAAAGATAGCTAATAAGCATGGAATAAAATGTTTAAGTGTTTTTGGTGATTCTAAATTAATTATTTCTGAAGTTAAAAGTAAATTCATTGCTAAAAATCCTCACCTTAAGAGATATAGAAATGAAGTATGGGATTCTATGGAATTTTTTGATGCTTTTTCTATTGATTGGATAGACAGATCACAAAACATCCTTGCAGATTTTATGGCTAATCTGGCACTAAGGCATAATGATATCCCTTGTGAGGACATAGTTCAAGTTGAAGTTAAAACTAGGCCCGCTATACCGAATAACATCAACAACTGGCAAATTTTTGATGATGATAGAGATATAATCAAATTTTTAGCATGTGAACAAGAATATGAAGGTCAGTTGATAGATTTGAAAGCTCATGTTGAAATAGAAGATGGGAAAGAAGTGTTATTTGGAAAGGAAGTCATTTAGTTTAAAACAAATAAAGTTCCAAAAGGTCTTGTAGAGATGGAGAGGTTGTTTGACAATAAGGATTCAAAATTGGAAAAGAAGAATACTAATGTTGCAATGGATGATATAGAGAAGATAAACATGGGAAATGAAGAGACTCCAAAAGAAGTATTTTTTGGTAAAAGTTTAACTCCAAAGATTAGAACAGATATTATCATATTATTGAGAAAGTGTAGATACGTATTCGCTTGGTCCTATGATGATCTTAAAGCTTACCAAGAGGATCTTTTTCAACATGAGATACCTTTGAAGCCTAATGCTAAACCATTTAAACAAAGGAAAAGACCTATAAACCCTACTTTAGCCCCTAAAATGAAAGATGAGCTAATCAAGATGAGGGATTCTGGTATAATAAAGCCAATTAGACACTCAACCTTGGTTTCAAATTTGGTCCCTGTCAGGAAGAAGAATGGTGATATTAGACTATGTGTGGATTTTAGAAATCTAAATGTATCATCATTGAAGGACAACTATGCATTACCTAACATGGAAGCATTATTATAAAAGGTCACATGAAATGAATTGTTATCAATGATGGATGGTTTCTCAGGGTATAACCAAGTGAAAGTTAAAGAAGAAGAACAATACAAAATAGCTTTTACAACACCTTGGGTTACTTATGTATGTGCTAGAATGCCTTTTGGACTTACTAATGCGGGGGCTACTTTCCAAAGAGCAATGGATGTAGCCTTTGAGGATTTCATTGATGTAATTATGGTGGTGTATCAAGATGACATAACTGCTTACTCCAAAAGGGTTGAAGATCATTGTGGACACTTGGAACAAATTTTTCAAAGAGCACTTGAATATGGGATATCTTTGAACCCAAAGAAGTGCCATTTTGCAGTAAGAGAAGGAAAGTTATTAGGACATATATTATCCAAGGATGGGGTGAGAATAGACCCATAAAGGATTACAGTGATTGATAAAATTGAGGTTCCTAAAAGTATTAAAAATATTATATCCTTTCTTGGACAAATCAACTATGTAAGGCGGTTTGTCCCAAACTTTTCAGAAATAATTAAACCTATTCCTATAATGCTGAAAGGGGTGCAAACATGAAATGGACAAATGAAGCTTTGGAAGCATTTGTAAAGATTAAAAAGGAAATTAAGGAAACCCTTGTTCTCAAATCCCTAGATTATACTAAGCCATTTCAGTTGTTCTCTTTTGCATCATATCATACCATTTTTGAAAAACTGATAGCATTCTTTAGTAAAACCCTTCAAGCTTCTAAGTTAAACTATGATATCAATGAGAAACAAGCTTATTCTCTTGTAAAGGTAGTGAAATCTTTTAGGCCTTATTTGGTTGGTGCAAAAGTGTTAGCCTATGTTCCCAATGCAGCGATAAAGGATATATTCAGACAATCATAAGTCACTGGGAGAAGATGCAGATGGGTAAATCAGATTCAGGAATTTGACATAGAAATCAAAATCACTAAGATTATTAGAGGACAAGGATTAGCAAAGTTGATAGTAGAGTCAAATATTGATGCATTACAAGTAAATCATATTGATCTAAGTGAAACTCATACAAGTATTGAAAGATGTCCCTGGTACACTAATATAGTATATTTTTTGAAACACATGAAGTGTCCTGAGAACATTATAGATAGTCAGAAGAGGACAATAAAGTTACAATAATCTAAGTATGTCTTGATGCAAGGAGATTTATATTGGAAAAATAGGGATGGTATACTTCTCTTTTGTTTAGATACATACCAAGCTAAAGAAGTGCTAAAAGATCTCCATGATGGAGCATGTGGTGGGCATTTTTCAGTGAAGACCACTGCACATAAGATATTGAATGCGGGATACTATTGGCCCTGCATATTTAGGGATTTCCATGAATATGTTTAGAAATGTGAAGCGTGTCAGAGATTTTCAGGAAAACTCAAATATAATGGTGCATTACCTCTCAATCCTATGACTACTGAAGAACCATTCCAAATGTGGGGAATAG
This sequence comes from Thuja plicata, assembly GCA_018584345.1. NCBI lineage: Eukaryota > Viridiplantae > Streptophyta > Pinopsida > Cupressales > Cupressaceae > Thuja > Thuja plicata. The sequence goes on along the minus strand of MU223426.1, from coordinate 3,437,257 downwards.
AATTCATAGGTGAAATAACTCATGCATCTAGTGGTGGGCATATGTGGATTTTGGTAGCTACTAATTACTTCACTAAATGGGTGCAATCCATACCAACTAGACAAGCTACTAGTAAAGTGGTAATAAAAATTTTGACTGAAAAGATATTGACAAGATTTGGTGTTCCTCAGAAGATCGTTTGTGATAATGCTATGTGTTTCAGATCTACAAAATTTATTGAATTTCATGAGAAGTATGGAATAACGATTTCTTTTTCATCTCCTTATCACCCTTAGGGAAATGGCCAAGCAGAATCTAGCAACAAGAATATAATGAAAAATATCAAAAGTATGTTAGATAATAACAAAAGGGCATGGGATTCAAAGTTACCTCTCACACTTTGGAAGATAGAATTACAGTTAAGAAATCTACTGGGTATGCTCCATATGAAATTGTTTATGGAAAGAAGGCTCACTTACCACTGAATAATATGTTTCTAGTGTATAAGTTTATGAATGAAGAACAATATGAAGAAGTGGATTTCATGGAAAACAGACTACTACAGCTTGCAGAATTGGATGAGATAAGAAATAGAGCTCATGAGAGAAATCAAGAATTGCAACAGAAAGTAAAAGATTTATTTGATAAGAAGACCATAGAAAGGAAATTTCAGGAAGGAGACCTAGTGTTGAGATGGAATGTGAAAGATCAAGACAAAGGTAAACATGGAAAGTTTGATGCTTTATGGATAGGTCCTTTTGTCATCATTGATAAAGGACATGAGAACTCTTACATTTTACAAGATTTGAAAGGTTACAATCATGAACTTCCTATGCATGGTCAGTATCTTAAACCTTTCTTTCATTAAAGATAACAATAGGCAAGTGTTATTTCTTTTCCTTTTTTCTTGTATACATATATTATCATGGGGTTTTCTAATGGTCTTCTTTCCAGAGATAGCTTGGATTTTTCTGTGTTTAGGTATAAACACACATCCCCAGAAAGAGCCACTGGTGGAACCCATATCAGCAAAGTGATTTGTATCTGTTCTTATTCAGGGAAGTACCTATCTACACATACTTACTTGTATTTTATAGCTTCTTTTTTCATCCTTGTCTTATCAAAGTGTTATCACATATTTATTCACTTTCATGTGTCTTAATGTTTAATGTTTGAAGATTCACATTTGTCTTAGAATCATTTTTTAAAGTTTATTTTCCACTAGGGGAATCTAAGAATCTAATCTTGTGACTTTTTCCTTAAAGACATAATGAAATTGCATGTGCTTCTGACTAAACTCAAAGTCCTGTATGATGTTTCCATGTAAATCCTGATACAATTAAAGGGAATTTTGCATATTTTACCATTGCATTATAAATCACTAATTCATATTGATGGTAAAAGAAATTAACTTACAATCATGACCTAGAAGATAATGTTTTGAGGAGAATCATATCTTTGGTTTAATGATGCCTTCAAGTGTTTTTAACGTTTTGAAAAGGATTGATCTTGATTCATTTAATCTTCCATGGGTTTGAATATTTATCATTTTAATGAAAGATTGTGTTGTTATCTATGATCATGATCTTAAGATTACAATATGTTATAACTTGATCAGTAATGATAATGATAATTGAATATTTCCTTTTCATATATATAGATCTATGTGTTATGCCCCAATTTAATCAGGGTGATTATTATGTTAAAGGTGTGATAAGAATATTGGTGAAGGTACTAGTAAATATATACATGTATTTTTAAGTATGTCATGCTTTTGAAAGAGAATTTGAATGAAAAATGTTCTACAAAATGATGTTTAATACATGTATAATTCTTAAGTATTCATATTCTTATTCTTTCCGCGTGACATATAATACACTTATGATTTCTTTTATTAGTTATCATGAACACAATTCATATTTTTAGTACGCCTAAATAATATATGGTTTTCATATCACTTGATAAGTTTTAAATGGTGTGATTTCTATTATAATGATATGTTATTTTTATTATTATTATCAAAACAAAGCTTTTATCGAAATAATAAAAAGAACGTAAAAAGAAGGACTAATTAAAGCTTTGTGTAGTAATACGAGTAAAAGGTTATATTATTAACTTTGTTAAATTCAAATTCTTTATGATTAATTACTCTTATTTGGAAATTATTATTTTTTATTATTAATGTTAAAGATGTTTAAAAACTACAATTATATTGTGATCATTGTTAATTTGGCGAATAAGATAATAACATTATTATTTTGCAAGGGTGGCAAGATGCATTTCCACATTGAATTCTTCCATCGACATCCGTCTTCAACATGATTGATCGATAGTGATTAGCAGGAATTCATCAGCTCTAAGAAGCGGTCGACATCAATGATTAAGTGACTATACAACGCCACGTCCATCAGTATTTGAAATGGTCAATAAAGATGATAGATACAACACCATGCCATCTGCAAGCAAGTCGATAGCTTTGAGATAGCCATCAAAAGAATGGTCGATAGATACAAACTGGACGCCTCCATCATATCAGTCACCATCTATATCAGCGCCAAGAATGGTGTAGTCTGCAAGTCATCTACACATCCATCATGTTGGTCGCCATTGTCAACAACAAGCATGACATGTCTGCACACCCCATCATGCCATGCATCCATCTTCAAGATAGTTGACACTGCAAATAGCATGGTCAATGTTCTAGAACACTGGGTGGCACTCTCTTCAAAAATACATATAGCATGGTCAAAGAAAAAAAAAAAAAAAAACATTATCCCATGCCACAGCAGCCTGCCAAGATATCCAAAATGATAGTTGCAGTTCACTGAATCTTATGTGGAGATAACATCATGCAAAGAAGTCACCTCTCTCATGGAAAGTAGCAAACACCATAGCATAACGGATCCTGCAGGCTAGAATCTAGATGGAGTCTCTTCATTATTCATGTCCCCATTGACTAAAAAATAAGCAGTTCAGAAGACCAATTCCCACACAGAATTGCCACAAATCAACAGTTGGCAGAACAAATAGTAGGTGGGAGGCATTTTTCCTGCATATAAATGCAGATATTGTAAATAAAATCATGGCTAGTTAAATGATTTGACTACCAGCATGACACATATCCACCATATAATGGATCGGCCTCCCACATATTATGCATGTATTATAACCAAAAACGCGGCTTGTCAAGCAGTTTGGAAATATATTATATCACACTTTTCCCACAGAGATTGCAGACATAACCATGGCTAGATATGCAGTTTGGAATATCCATTATCATGCCTATCAAATTCAATGTGCAAGGTAGGGATTACAATAGGGTTATGGATAAATTTATATACAAGTCCATTTAGTTGAGCAAGTTCCTTTCAACTGAATCAGTTGATAGTTATTACTAATTAAGAATACCTTGTTATCAAGCTTTTGTAATAGTTAGAATAGGTGGTTATGGGTTAGTTTTAGGGAAAGGGTGTGATGTTTTCACACACCCCTTCATTTTTATATTTATATTCATTCATAAATCTGCAAACAAGGGAGGAATAACATTGAATTGGAACAAAACATTGAATGACATATTGAAATTATGGATTCGTGGGTTGTGATGAAATGAAAGATAGTTCAAATTTTGAAACATAAATGCAAAGACCCGATACATCTTCTTAACAAGGAGAGATAAGTCTGTATTTTTATTTTATTGTGCAATAGTCATTTTCATTATTTTCTTTACAATCAAGTCCTTCAGATAAATAAATTGACATTCTTTAAAGTGATAGTTTTGTTTTGCGCATATTTCACTTTAAGTTTATGTTTTGTATATTCAATTATTTCTTTCTCATCTTTGCATGGTTAAAATCTTATTGATTAAAATATTGATCAAATAGTCCATCATTTGAGAAATAGTATTAAATTAAAATACTTTTAAACTTATTGTTATATGTTCATTTCATTTCACCTTTAAGGTGACAATTTTTGTTTCAAAGTTGTCTCTGAAGTTGAACATAGGATTGAAGATATATCGACTCTATTTGCCCATTATTGGAATATAGCACTAGTCTTTCTCATTATTTGAATTCGGTATTGGGTTTCATTGTTTCAAGTTTTTGAGTTACTCTTTTATTTCATTTAATTCAGTTCATATTTTCAATCTTATCTAACGATATTAAATACATTACATCTCATTAACACATATACTTTCAATTTTGTGATCTTATTAACCAATTGAGTAGCAGGAACAAAAGTTATTAGTTATCCATTATAGGAAACTTCTAGAAGACTTTGAAGACAGGTTTTAAAGTGTAGGCCCACCAGCCTTGGTTCCATGGAATTAGAATTGTAGGAGGTTTTTGAAACCTTGTTAGTTGGAAAATTGATTGTATTTATCTTCGTTGGATAAATGAAATCCGCTAGGAATCCAATTTGTTAATTTGAGAACCAACACCTTCCGTAATCAAGAGGTCATGGCGATATCCAGATGGTATGTGATCTAGATCATTCGACACTCTTCCGAAATATCAGAAAATACAAAAAAAAAAAAAGATGATACAATGATTACAATTATTGGAAACTGGGGCAGTGACTTGGGACATTCATCCATTCTATCAGATCATATCTATCTAAAAATGAAAAAAAAAAAGAGAGAGAGAAACTTTTCTATCATTACATTCTATCAGATCAATCTCAGAGCACATCTATCCAAACTAACTTCTTTCTAACTAACACATGCATTACTCAGATATTTTATGCATAATAGACGACATTCATTCCATTAAGTGCATTAGAAAAAGAAAAAACATGATAGTTGCATACATGATAAATCATAAAATCACACACATCTATAAAACATCTCATATAAACAGGCATTTCATTTACACCATCCTGCATAACATGTCAGTATCATAGGAAAGAAAATCATCCATATATGGGTCTACATAATAGAATCATATTGCATATAAATCTCATCATCTAAAAACATCAACATGTAGAATCATACATATAGAAAGTAAAACCATTGCACATCATATCAAAACATAGCTACATCTCATGTAAATCAAAATATCTGAGTACAAATGAAAGGTTGCAAGTCTGAACAAAGAAGGTAATCAACATGTATATCATATATATTAGTGTATCCAAATACAAAAAATGGTACTACTCAGTGTATACAATGCATCACTACAAAAATGGTACAAGGAGCATGATCAACAAGAACTACCCCCACCCTCTCCAGGAGGGGCATGAGGGGGAGGCATATCAAAATTTATCCTATGGGAGGACTCAGGAGCTCTAACATTATTACTCTATGACCACTGAGCCCTGCTGGATCTCTATGATGTTGTATAACTAGGAACCCTATCTACAGCAGGAACTATGCCCTCATAGTGGCATCTCCAGTAATCTATCTCTCACTGAGCCTCTCACCCAGATCTATAGTATCTATCCAAAATATATCTATGGGATACATCTTGTACACTATCAATAAATGAGCAGACCTTAGCCCGAGCCTGTCACTCTCTAGACTCCGCAGCTGTCACACGGGCCTCCAAAGCAATGGCACAAGCATCAGATAGGGAAAGATGGACCTAAAGGTCCTAAATCTCCTGGGTCAAGTGCTCCATCTCTGAGGGATCATCGTCCATCCCCCCGATCACCACATCCAAATCACCCTCCTTAGCCCTATCACCTAATCACTCCCCACTCTCCGAACTCTCACCAATACTACTCCTACTACTGCCACTCTCCTCTGAGGAACCAGTCTCAGCACTCTGCTCATCAAGAGCCTCCACATCTATATCAAAAATCTCCACATCCACATCCTCAATAATGACCCGATACTCATGTTGAGGAGCCAAAACTGCTGCTATCCACCTACGTACTCTATGCACAAACTAGGGTGCCTCCTCCTCTAGGGCCTCCTCCTCCTCCAAAATAGCCCCCAACCCAACTCTGGACACACTCGAGCACCCCCCACTCCTACCATTTCCAACCCTAATACCACCACTAGCACCCCCAGGACCGAGATCATCCCCTCCATCATCACCTCTCCCTAAGCCTCCATCCCTCCAACCATCCCTCCCACCTCTCCCTCGTCCACCATCCCAAAACCAATTGAAAATATAGACTATGAATCAAATAAGGAAGCATGCACATCAAACTATCACTCTGAAGAATTTCTATTGGTTTATCCGAGGGACTAATTGTAAAATGATAATGAAACTATTACACAGGTGAAAGAAAAAAAGACTTATCTTTATTAATTTTGAAAAAATAGTACATCTAGGTCCATGTTATACTTGTTGACTAAAAACTATCCAAATATGTGAAATTGTATTATATTGTATTCCCTCCGCTTTACATTTTACATTATGTATATGTGTGTGTGTGTGTGTGTGTGTGTGTGTGTGTGTGTGTGTGTGTGTGTGTGTTTGTTTTAGTGGCTTCCACACCTCTTTAGGGTGAAAACACACAACTCTTATTACAAATTATTTTGAAAAAACAATAAACTAACTAAAAAATAACTACTTAACTTTTGGATTTGGCTTTGGTCAAAAATCAAAAACACCTCATGAAAAGCTAATATTTCTGCTAGAGATAGGAAATTTGATTTCCCAAACTTGGTCATTTTTAGATTTTTAAAATTAGATCACCTTTATCCTCTGTCGAAATCATCTTTCTAGGAGGTCTAAATTATAGCTTTTTTTTAAGGCTTTGATTAGTTACTTCTATTTATTTGTTTCATAAAGCTTCCTTTCTTTGATATTTTTCAGTATGGAGAAACATGCATCTTGATGATGGATTGGGACTTCTAAATTATAAAAATTTAGGGTACCACCAGTGGCTCTTTCAGGGGACGTATGCTCCATGTGAGCATAGCGAGATTCTAGCTATCTCTAGGGAAGCAGACCAAGTATCCACACTTAATCTGATGCAAAGTGATTTGGTTGTCATCTTTAAGATGTATCTTTATACCAATAGGCTCAAGAAGAACTTTCATAGGAACTTTCAATTGGGTTGCCCCAGGACCCCAAAAAAATGAACACTACTTCTTGCCTCTATCGAATACATAATTTTGATCATGTAATCCTTTGGATATCTTGAATAAGATGCAACCACTCTCAATGAAAACATTCATTTCTTTATTAACATGCTTTGAATTTTGTTTACCTTTAGAAAAGTCAACAGGTGCACTGTAGTCCTTGCTAAATAGAAGATCCCCATGCATTTGATCAACCCTTCAAGTAACTAGATTAATCTCTTCTGCTTGGATGCCTTTACGTACACAATCTTCCCTATACTCAAGATGTTGTTTCTTTTCACAAAAAGGATTTGGAGATAACTCATATTCAGGAACTTCCTTCTTATCAATAATTTGATCAGATAGGATACTCAGACAACTTTCAGAACTAATCTTCAACACATTTTTCTCATTATCTCTATTTGATTCCATCTCATCTTCACATGTGTGATACAACTTATGCTCATAGGATGAAATAATGCATGTCTCACTTTCTGAATACACTTCCTCATACATATTTTGAGTTTCATCATCTTCAAAATGATCACTAGGCTCACTATCTTTATCATGATGTTGATGGACTTGATTGTATATAAAATATTCTTTAAATAATGGATTCAAGGATATAGAGAACTCGGGCATATCTCCATGAGAGATTTCATCTGAAATGTCTTTGTATTCATATGTTGTATGTTGTTCTATTTCATATCCATTATTTGATTCTTGAAATTAATCATCTTCTTCATCTAGTACCCCCTGAGTATGTACTGATCCATCAACTTGCTTATCATACTACATTGAGAAAAAAATTTGACCACTCTTCTCAACATGTTTTTAATATTCCATGTCTAGTAATATGAGATTTTTTTTGTACTAACAAGATCATTTTCTTCATCATCATGGTCATTGATACATGTTTTCATGCAAATCTCACTATGTACAGATTCTACTTTAATCTGATCCAAATTTTCTTCCTCTATGTCATCATTCTTTTCTTCCCTCAATACTTCACATATTTTCTCAAGAAAATCTAGTAGTTAAGAATCATGGTATATTTCTAACTCATAAATTTTATCCATTAATTCCCTTCCGAGAGGCCTAATATCTAAAGGTATTTCCTGATAGATCTTTATCATTCTCATGAGAAAATGTAGTGCAGGTTCAACTTTATATCTTTCCAAACTGAAGAATATATCCAAAGGGGACGTGTAAGATTCTTCCTCCAAAATATAATTTGGCTCTCTTTCCTGTTCATTGCACATGTCTTGTTCATAACACATATTTTCTTCTTCACCACTGGCATCATGAAACATATCAAGAAACCACTGCTCAAGCTGTCTCCATGATGACATGGATTGTGTGGGTAGTGATTCACATACTTGTCTAGCATTATCTTTTAACATCCTGATAAATAGCCTCATCACTTGATCCTCTCTAGAAACCTCATAATATTCTATTAATGTATAAAATGCATCCAAGTGTTGTGGTGTCGATTCAGCCCATTCTCCATGGAAGTTTGGTAGAAGTTGTGAAATTTTAGGGGATAACTTATTTGGGATGCATTGAAATCTTCTAAGATCCAATGGCCTAATACCATCTGGATAAAAGGATTTCTTTGAAATTATGGATACATTTGAAAAAATAATCCACCATCTCCTTATGAGTCTTCTCCCTCAGTAGAGTCACTAACTGAAATGCTTTGTTCAATAGAGTCACCACCTTCTTATCAGAAGGAAAATACTTACTATATTCTAAGTTCTTTTCTCCTAGTAGAGTTTTAAATATATCACCAGAGCTTCTAGGTAAACTACAAAAATGTTGTTTTGAACAACTCCCTAGTAGAGTTACCAATCTGTTGGTGCCCAAAAATGCTAAATTGGATTTCCCATGGACTTGCCAATCCAACGCTTGGAAACCCAAGTGATTTGGCCAACTAACAAGTCACAACCAAAGCAAGGTTGGAACTTTGGAAATTTTGGCTCTACAAAACGAAGGCTGGTAGGCCTATACCTTGACTTATCCTTCATGTTACAAGGCATTTTATAGAAATCAAGAAACACTTCAACCTTCTCTCTCAAGTATGGAAAGGAACTTGAAAGAAATCTAACTAAAAGCAATATATCATGAATTGTAAACTGAAATACTTTAAGTAATTGAAAGAATGTTTAGTAAATGTGTATGTAATTTGAAATGAATAGATAGATAAGATATCTTAAAACAATAAATAATGAACTCAATAACTATAATCCAAATAATGATTAGACCAGTGCCTTATTCTACCATGGGCAATAGAGTCAAGATCATTCCAATCTTATGTTCAACCTCAAAGACATTTTTATAAGAAAACTCATCACTTCAAAGGTGTTATGGAATGTATATGCAACCTAAAACAAATTTAGAGATATTTCAAAAGGGTAATAGTTCTCAGATTATAGACCAATTGACTAAGGCCTCAATCAACATAATTTAACCATGAAAAATGAGAAAACCAATTGAAAATATAGACTATGAATCAAATAAGGAAGCATGCACATCAAACTATCACTTTGAAGAAGTTCTATTGGTTTATTCGAGGGACTAATTGTAAAATGATAATGAAACTATTACACATGTGAAAGAAAAAAGTCTTATCTTTATTAATTTTGAAAAAATAGTACATCTAGGTCCATGTTATACTTGTTGATTAAAAACTATCCAAATATGTGAAATTGTATTATATTGTATTCCCTTCTCTTTACATTTTACATAATGTATATATATGTGTTTTAGTGGCTTTCACACCTCTTTAGGGTGAAAAGACACAACTCTTATTACAAATTATTTTGAAAAAACAATAAACTAACTAAAAAATATACTTAACTTTCAGATTTGGCTTTGGTTGAAAATCAAAAACACCTCATGAAAAGCTAATATTTCTGCTGGAGATAGGAAATTTGATTTCCCAAAATTGGTCATTTTTAGATTTTTAAAATTTGACCACCTTTATCCTCTGCCAAAATCATCTTTTTAGTAGGTCTAAATTCCAACATTTTCTGAAGGCTTCGATTAGTTAGTTCTATTTATTCTTTTCATAAAGCTTCCTTCCTTTGATATTTTTTAGTATGGAGAAACATGCATCTTGATAATGGATTGAGACTTCTAAATTATCAAAATTTAGGGAACCACCAGTGGATGTATGCTCCCTGTGAGCATAGCGAGATTCTAGCTATCTCTGGAGAAGCAAACCAAGTATCCACACTTAATTTGATGCAAAGTTATTTGGTTCTCATCTTTAAGATTTATCTTTATACCAATAGGCTCAAGAAGAAATTTCATAGGAACTTTCAATTGGGTGGCCCCATGACCACAAAAAAATGAACACTGCTTCTTTCCTCTATCAAATACATAATTTTTATCATGTAATACTTTGGATATCCCGAATACGATGCCACCACTCTCATGGAAAACATTGATTTCTTTATTAACACGCTTTGACTTTTGTTTACCGTTAGAAAATTCAGTAGGTGCACTATAGTCCTTGCTAAATAGAAGATCCCCATGCATTTGATCAACCCTACAAGTAACTAGACTAAGCTCTATTGCTTGGATGCCTTTACATACACAATCTTCCCTATACTCAAGATGTTTCTTTTCACAAAAAGGATTTAGAGATAACTCACATTATGTCTATTTGATTCCATCTCATCTTCACATGTTTGATGTAACTTATGCTCATAGGATGAAGTAATGCATGTCTCACATTCTGAATACACTTCTCCAAACATATTTTGAGTTTCATCATCTTCAAAATGATCACTAGGCTCACTATCTCTAACATGATGTTGATGGACTTGATTGTATATAAAATATTCTTTAAATAATGGATTCAAGGATATAGAGAACTCGGGCATATCTCCATGAGAGATTTCATTTGAAACGTATTCGTATACATATGTTGTATGTTGTTCTATTTCATCTCCATTATTTGATTCTTAAAATTTATCATCTTCTTCATCTAGTACCCCCTAAGTATGTACTGATCCATCAACTTTCTTATCATGGTGCATTGAGAAAAAAATTTGACCACTCTTCTGAACATTTTTTTGATATTCCATGTCTATTAAATATGAGATTTCTTCTGTACTGAGAAGATCTTTTACTTCATCATCATGGTCATTGATACATGTTTTCATGTAAATCTCACTACGTACAAATTCTACTTCAACCTTATCCATATTTTCTTTCTCTATGTCATCATTCTTTTCTTCCCTCAATACTTCACATATTTTCTCAAGAAAAGCTAGTAGTTGAGAATCATGCTAGATTACTAACTCACAAATTTTATCCATTAATTCCCTTCCTAGAGGCCTGACATTTGAAGGTATTTTTCAATAGATCTTTATCATTCTCATGAACAAATGTAATGTAGGTTCACCTTTATATCTTTCCAAACTAAAGAATATATCCAAAGGGGACATGTAAGATTCTTCCTCCAAAATATAATTTGGCTCTCTTTCCTGTTCATAGCACATGTCTTGTTCATAGCACATGTTTTCTTCTTCACCACTGGTATCATGAAACATATCAAGAAACCAGTGCTCAAACTATCTCCATGATGAGATGGATTGTGAGGGTAGTGATTCACATACTTGTCTTGCATTATCTTTTAACATCCTAATAAATAGCCTCATCACCTGATCCTCTGTAGAAACCTCATAATCTTCTATTAATGTATAAAATGCATTCAAGTGTTGTAGTGTTGATTCATCCCATTCTCCATGGAAATTTGGTACAAGTTGTGAAATTTTAGGGGATAACTTATTTGGGATGCATTGAAATCTCCTAAGATCCAATGGCCTGATACCATCTAGAATAAAAGGATTTCTTTGAAATTATGAATACATTTGACAAAATAGTCCACCATCTCCTTCTAATTCTTCTCCCTAAGTAGAGTCACTAACTGAAATGCTTTGTTCAATAGAGTCGCCACCTTCTTATCAGAAGGAAAATACTTACTGTCTTCTGAGTTCTTTTCTCCCAGTAGAGTTTTAAATATATCACCAGAGCTTCTAGGTAAAATACAAATATGTTCTTTTGAACAACTCCCCAGCAGAGTCGCCAATCTGTTGGTGCCCAAAAATGCTAAATTGGATTTCCCATGGACTTGCCAATCCAACACTTGGAAACCCAAGTGATTTGGACAACTAACAAGTCACAACCAAAGCAAGGTTGGAACTTATGCAATTCTGGATTTGCAAAACCAAGGCTGGTAGGCCTATACCTTGACTTATCCATTAAGTTACAAGGCGTTTTATAGAAGATAAGAAACAATTCAACCTTCTTTCTCACGTATGGCAAGGAACTTGAAAGAAATCTAACTAAAAGCAATATATCATGAATTGTAAACTGAAATACTTTAAGTAATTGAAATAATATTTAGTAAATGTATATATAATTTGAAATGAATAGATAGATAAGATATCTTAAAACTATAAACAATGAAATCAATAACTATAATCCAAATAATGACTAGACCAGTGCCTTATTCTACCATGGGCAATAGAGTCAAGATCATTCCAATCTTATGTTCAACCTCAGAGATAGTTTTACAAGAAAAATTATCACTTCAAAGGTGTTATGCAATGTACATGCAACCTAAAACAAATTCAGAGATATTTCAAAAGGGTAATAGTTCTCAAATGATAGACCAATTGATTAAGGCCTCAATCGACATAATTTAACCATGCAAAATGAGAAAACCAATTGAAAATATAGACTATGAATCAAATAAGGAAGCATGCACATCAAACTATCACTTTCAAGAAGTTCTATTTGTTTATCCGAGGGACTAATTATAAATTGATAATGAAAATATTACACATGTGAAAGAAAAAAAAGACTTATCTTTATTAATTTTGAAAAAATAGTACATCCAGATCCATGTTATACTTGTTGATTAAAAACTATCCAAATATGTTAAATTGTATTATATTGTATTCCCTTCTCATTACATTTTACATTATGTATATATATATGTGTGTTTTAGTGGCTTTCACACCTCTTTAGGGTGAAAAGACACAACTCTTATTACAAATTATTTTGAAAAAATAATAAACTAACTAAAAAATAAATACCTAACTTTCAGATTTGGCTTTGGTTGAAAATGGAAAACACCTCATGAAACGCTAATATTTTTGTTGGAGATATGAAATTTGATTTGCCAAACTTGGTCATTTTTAGATTTTTAAAATTTGACCACCTTTATCCTCTGTCGAAATCATCTTTTCAGCAAGTCTAAATTCCAGCATTTTGTGAAGGCTTCGATTAGTTAGTTCTATTTATTTGTTTCATAAAGCTTCCTTCCTTTGATATTTTTTAGTATGGAGAAACATGCATCTTGATAACGGATTGGGACTTCTAAATTATCAAAATTTAGGGTACCATCAGTGGCTCTTTTTGGGGACGTATGTTCCCTATGAGTATAGTGAGATTCTAGCTATCTCTGGAGAAGAAGACTAGGTATCCACACTTAATTTGATGCAAAGTGATTTGGTTCTCATCTTTAAGATTATATTTATACCAATAGGATCAAGAAGAACTTTCATAGGAACTTTCAATTGGGTGGCTTCAGGACCCCCAAAAAATGAACACTGCTTCTTTCCTCTATTGAATACATAATTTTGATCATGTAATACTTTGGATATCCTGAATACAATGCCAACACTCTCATGGACAACATTCATTTCTTTATTAACACGCTTTGAATTTTGTTTACCATTAGAAATGTCAGTAGGTGCACTATATTCCTTGCTAAATAGAAGATCCCCATGCATTTGATCAACCCTACAAGTAACTAGATTAAGCTCTTCTGCTTGGATGCATTTATGTACACAATCTTCACTATACTGAAGATGTTATTTCTTTTCACAAAAAGGATTTGGAGATAACTCACATTCAGGAACTTCCTTCTTATCAAGAACTTGATCAGATAGGATACTCAGATAATTTTTAGAACTAATCTTCAACACATTTTCCTCATTATGTCTGTTTGATTCCATCTCATCTTCACATGTTTGATAAAACTTCTGCTCATAGGATGAAATAATGCATGTCTCACTTTCTGAATACACTTCCCCATACATATTTTGAGTTTCATTATCTTCAAAATGATCACTAGCCTCACTATCTCTATCATGATGTTGATGGACTTGATTGTATATAAAATATTCTTTAAATAATGGAATCAAGGATATAGAGAACTCGGGCATATCTCCATGAGATATTTCATCTGAAACGTCTTTGTATTCATATGTTGTGTGTTGTTCTATTTCATCTCCATTATTTGATTCTTGAAATTTATCATCTTCTTCATCTAGTACCCCCTGAGTATGTACTGATCCATCAAATTTATTATCATGGTGCATTGAGAAAAAAATTTGAAATCTCTTCTCAACATGTTTTTGATATTCCATGTCTAGTAAATATGAGATTTCTTCTGTACTGAGAAGATATTTTTCTTCATCATCATGGTTATTGATACATGTTTTCATACAAATCTCACTATGTATAGATTCTACTTCCATCTGATCCAAATTTTCTTCCACTATGTCATCATTCTTTTCTTCCCTCAATACTTAAGATATTTTCTCAAGAAAAGCTAGTAGTTGAGAATCATGGTAGATTCCTAACTCACAAATTTTATCCATTAACTCCCTTCCCAGAGGCCTAATATTTGAAGGTATTTCCTGATAGATCTTTATCATTCTCATGAACAAATGTAGTGCAGGTTCACCTTTATATCTTTCCAATCTGAAGAATATATCTAAAGGGGACATGTAAGATTCTTCCTCCAAAATAAAATTTGGCTCTCTTTCCTGTTCATAGCACATGTATTATTCATAACACATGTTTTCTTATTCACCACTGGCATCCTAAAACATATCAAGAAACTACTGCTCAAACTGTCTCCATGATGAGATGGATTGTGTGGGTAGTGATTCACATACTTATCTGGCATTATCTTTTAACATCTTGATAAATAGCCTTATAACCTGATCCTTCGTAGAAACCTCATAATCTTCTATTAATGTATAAAATGCATCCAAGTGTTGTAGTGTCGATTCATCCTATTCTCCATGGAACTTTGGTAGAAGTTGTGAAATTTTAGGGGATAAGTTATTTGGGATGTATTGAAATCTCCTAAGATCCAATGGCCTGATACCATCTGGAATAAAAGGATTTCTTTGAAATTATGGATACATTTGAAAAAATAATCCACCATCTCCTTCTGAGTCTTCTCCCTCAGTAAAGTCACTAACTAAAATTCTTTGTTCAATAGAGTCGCCACCTTCTTATCAGAAGGAGAATACTTACTGTCTTCTGAGTTCTTTTCTCCAAGTAGAGTTTTAAATATATCAGTAGAGCTTCTAGGTAAAATAAAAAAATGTTCTTCTGAACAACTCCCCAGTAGAGTCGCTAATCTATTGGTGCCCAAAACTTCTCAATTGTATATCCCATGGACTTTCCAATCCAACGCTTGGAAACCCAAGTGATTTGGCCAACTAACAAGTCACAAAAAAAGCAAGGTTGGAACTTCTGCAATTCTGGCTCTGGAAAACCAAGGATGGTAGGCCTATACCTTGACATATCCTTCAAGTTACAAGGCATTTTATAGCAGATAAGAAACACTTCAACCTTCTCTCTCAAGCATGGAAAGGAACTTGAAATAAATCTAACTAAAAGCAATATATCATGAATTGTAAAGTGAAATAATTTAAGTAATTGAAAGAATGTTTAGTAAATATGTATGTAATTTGAAATGAATAGATAGATAAGATATCATAAAACTATAAACAATGAAGTAAATAAATATAATCCAAATAATGATTAGACAAGTGCCTTATTCTTCCATCGGTAATAGTGTCAAGATCATTCCAATCTTATGTTCAACCTCAGAGACAGTTTTACAAGAAAACTTATCACTTCAAAGGTGTTATGGAATGTACATGCAACCTAAAACAAATTCAGAGATATTTCAAAAGGGTAATAGTTCTCATATGATAGACCAATTGACTAAGGCCGTAATCAATATAATTTAACCATGCAAAATGAGAAAACCAATTGAAAATATAGACTATGAATCAAATAAGGAAGCATACACATCAAACTATCACTTTTAAGAAGTTCTATTGGTTTATCCGAGGGACTAATTGTAAAATGATAATGAAACTATTACACATGTGAAACCAAAAAAAGACTTATCCTTATTAATTTTGAAAAACTAGTACATCCAGGTCCATGTTATACTTGTTGATTAAAAACTATCCAAATATGTGAAATTGTATTATATTGCATTCCCTTCTCTTTAAATTTTACATTATGTATATATAAGTGTGCTTTAGTGGATTTCACACCTCTTTAGGTTGAAAAGACACAACTCTTATTACAAATTATTTATAAAAAACAATAACCTAACTAAAAAAAAACTACCTAACATTCAGATTTGGCTTTGGTCAAAAATTGAAAACACCTCATGAAAAGCTAATATTTCTGCTAGAGATAGGAAATTTGATTTCCCAAACTTGGTCATTTTTGAATTTTTAAAATTTGACGACCTTTATCCTTTGTCAAAATCATCTTTTTAGCAGGTCTAAATTCCAACATTTTTTGAAGGCTTCGATTAGTTAGTTCTATTTATTTGTTTCATAAAGCTTCCTTTCTTTGATATTTTTTAGTATGGAGAAACATGCATCTTGATAATGGATTGGGACCTCTAAATTATCAAAATTTAGGGTACCACTAGTGGCTCTTTCTGGGGACATATGCTCCCTCTAAGCATAGCAAGATTCTAGCTATCTCTAGAGAAGTAGACCAAGTATCCACAGCTTCTTTCCTCTATCGAATACATAATTTTGATAATGTAATACTTTGGATATCCCTAATATGATCCCACCACTCTCATGGACAACATTCATTTCTTTATTAACACACTTTGACTTTTGTTTACCTTTAGAAAAGTCAATAGGTGCGTTGTATTCCTTGCTAAATAGAAGATCCCAATGCATTTGATCAAACCTACAAGTAACTAGATTAAAATCTTCTACTTGGATGCCTTTACGTACACAATCTTCCCTATACTCAAGATGTTGTTTCTTTTCACAAAAAGGATTTGGAGATAACTCACATTCAATAACTTCCTTCTTATCAAGAATTTGATTAGATAGGATACTCAAATAATTTTTAGAACTAATCTTCAACACATTTTGCTCATTATGTCTGTTTGATTCCGTCAAATCTTCACATGTTTGATACAACTTATGCTCATAGGATGAAATAATGCATGTCTCACTTTCTGAATACACTTCCCCATACATATTTTGAGTTTCATCAACTTCAAAATGATCACTAGGCTCACTACCTTTATCATGATGTTGATGGAGTTGATTGTATATAAAATATTCTTTAAATAATGGATTCAAGGATATAGAGAACTCAGGCATATCTCCATGAGAGATTTCATCTGAAACTTCTTCGTATTCATATGTTGTATGTTGTTCAATTTCATCTCCATTATTTGATTCTTGAAATTTATCATCTTCTTCATCTATTACCCGCTAAGTATGTACTGATCCATCAACTTGCTTATCATGGTGCATTGAGAAAAAAATTTGACCACTCTTCTCAACATGTTTTTGATATTCCATGTCTAGTAAATATTAGATTTGTTTTGTACTGACAAGTTCATTTTCTTCATCATCATGGTCATTGATACATGTTTTCATGCAAATCTCACTACATACAGATTCTACTTCAATCTGATCCAAATTTTCTTCCTCTATGTCATCATTCTTTTCTTCCCTCAATACTTCACATATTTTCTCAAGAAAAGATAGTAGTTGAGAGTCATGGTAGATTCCTAACTCACAAATTTTATCCATTAATTCCCTTCTGAGAGGCTTGATATCTGAAGGTATTTCTTGATAGATCTTTATCATTCTCATGAGCAAATGTAGTGCAGGTTCACCTTTATATCTTTCCAAACTGAAGAATATATCCAAAGGGGACGTGTAAGATTCTTCCTCCAAAATATAATTTGGCTCTCTTTCCTGTTCATTTCACATGTCTTGTTCATAACACATGTTTTCTTCTTCACCACCGGCATCGTGAAACATATCAAGAAACCACTACTCAAACTATCTCCATGATGAGATGGATTGTGTGGGTAGTGATTGACATACTTGTCTGGCTTTATCTTTTAACATCCTGATAAATAGCCTCATCACCTGATCCTCTGTAGAAACCTCATAATCTTCTATTAATATATAAAATGCATCCAAGTGTTGTAGTGTCGATTCATCCCATTCTCCATGGAACTTTGGTAGAAGTTGTGAAATTTTAGGGGATAAGTTATTTGGGATGCATTGAAATCTCCTAAGATCCAATGGCTTGATACCATCTGGAATAAATGGATTTCTTTGAAATTATGGATACATTTGAAAAAATAATCCACCATTTCCTTCTGAGTCTTCTCCCTCAGTAGAGTCACTAACTAAAATGCTTTTTTCAATAGAGTGGCCACCTTCTTATCAGAAAGAAAATACTTACTATCTTCTGAGTTCTTTTCTCCTAGTAGAGTTTTAAATATATCACCATAGCTTCTACGTAAAATAAAAAAATATTCTTTTGAACAACACCCCAGCAGAGTTGCCAATCTCTTGGTGCCCAAAAATGCTAAATTGGATTTCCTATGGACTTTCCAATGCAACTCTTGGAAACCCAAGTGATTTGGCCAACTAACAAGTCACAACAAAAGCAAGGTTGGAACTTCTGCAATTCTGGCTCTGCAAAACCAAGGCTGGTAGGCCTATACCTTGACTTATCCTTCAAGTTACAAAGCATTTTATTGCAGATAAGAAACACTTCAACCTTCTCTCTCAAGTATGGAAAGGAACTTGAAATAAATCTAACTAAAAGGAATATATCATGAATTGTAAACTGAAATACTTTAAGTAATTGAAAGAATGTTTAGTAAATGTGTATGTAATTTGAAATGAATAGATAGATAAGATATCTTAAAACTATAAACAATGAACTCAATAACTATAATCCAAATAATGATTAGACCAGTGCCTTATTCTACCATGGGCAATAGAGTCAAGATCATTCCAATCTTATGTTCAACCTCACAGACAATTTTACAAGAAAACTTATCACTTCAAAGGTGTTATGGAATGTACATGCAACCTAAATCAAATTTATAGATATTTCAAAAGGGTAATAGCTCTCAGATGATAGACCAATTGACTAAGGCCTCAATCAACATAATTCTACCATGCAAAATGAGAAAACCAATTGAAAATATAGACTCTGAATCAAATAAGGAAGCATGCACATCAAACTATCACTTTGAAGAAGTTCTACTGGTTTATCCGAGGGACTAATTGTAAAATGGTAATGAAACTATTACACATGTGAAAGAAAAAAAGACTTATCTTTATTAATTTTGAAAAAATAGTACATCCAGGGTCCATATTATACTTGTTGATTAAAAACATTCCAAATATGTGAAATGGTATTATATTGTATTCCCTTCTCTTTACATTTTACATTATGTATATATATATATGTGTGTGTGTGTGTATGTGTGTGTGTGTGTGTGTTTTAGTTGCCTTCACACCTCTTTAGGGTGAAAAGACACAACTCTTATTACAAATTATTTTTAAAAAACAATAAACTAACTAAAAAATAACTCCCTAAATTTCAGATTTGGCTTTGGTCAAAAATCAAAAACACCACATGAAAAGCTAATATTTTTGCTAGAGATAGGAAATTTGATTTCCCAAACTTGGTCATTTTTAGATTTTTAAAATTTGACCACCTTTTTCCTCTGTCAAAATCATCTTTTTAGCAGGTCTAAATTCCAACATTTTCTGAAGGCTTTGATTAGTTAGTTCTATTTATTTGTTTCATAAAGATTCCTTCCTTGGATAATTTTTAGTATGGAGAAACATGCATCTTGATAATGGATTGGGACTTCTAAATTATCAAAATTTAGGGAACCACCAGTGGCTCTTTCTGGGGATGTATGATCCCTGTGAGCATAGCGAGATTCTAGCTATCTCTAGAGAAGCAGACCAAGTATCCACACTTAATCTAATGCAAAGTGATTTGGTTCTCATCTTTAAGATTTATCTTTATACCAATACACTCAAGAAGAACTTTCATAGGAACTTTCAATTGGGTGGCCCCAGGACCCCAAAAAAATGAACACTACTTCTTTCCTCTACCGAATACATAATTTTGATCATGTAATACTTTGGATATCCTGAATATGATGCGAACACTCTCATGGACAAAATTTATTTCTTTATTAACACGCTTTGACATTTGTTTACCTTTAGAAAATTCAGCAGGTGTACTATAGTCTTTGCTAAATAGAAGATCCCCATGCATTTGATCAACCCTACAAGTAACTAGATTAAGCTCTTCTACTTGGATGGCTTTACGTACATAATCTTTCCTATACTCAAGATGTTTTTTCTTTTCACAAAAAGGATTTGGAGATAACTCACATTTAGGAATTTCATTCTTATCAAGAATTTGATCAGATAGGATACTCAAATAATTTTCAGAACTAATCTTCAACAAATTTTCATCATTATGTCTGTTTGATTCCATCTCATCTTCACATGTTTAATACAAATTATGCTCATAGGATGAAATAATGCATGTCTCACTTTCTGAATACACTTTCCCATACATATTTTGAGTTTCATCATCTTCAAAATGATCACTAGGCTCACTATCTTTATCATGATGTTGATGGACTTGATTGTCTATAAAATGTTCTTTAAATAATGGATTCAAGGATATAGAGAACTCGGGCATATCTCCATGAGAGATTTCATCTAAAATGTCTTCATATTCATATGTTGTATGTTGTTGTATTCCATCTTCATTGTTTGATTCTTGAAATTTATCATCTTCTACATCTCGTACCCCTTGAGTATGTACTGATCCATCAACTTTCTTATCATGGTGCATTGAGAAATTTTTTTTACCACTCTTCTCAACATGTTTTTGATATTCCATGTCTAGTAAATATGAGATTTCTTTTGTATTGAGAAGATCTTTTTCTTCATCATCATGGTCATTGATACATGTTTTCATGAAAATCTCACTACGTATAGATTCTACTTCAATCTGATCCAAATTTTCCTCCTCTATGTCATCATTCTTTTCTTCCCTTAATACTTCACATATTTTCTCAAGAAAAGCTAGTAGTTGAGAATCATGGTAGATTCCTATCTCACAAATATTATCCATTATTTCCCTTCCCAGAGGCCTAACATCTGAAGGTATTTCCTGATAGATCTTTATCATTCTCATGAACAAATGTAGTGCAGGTTTACTTTTATATCTTTCCAATCTGAAGAATATATCCAAAGGGGACATGTAAGATTCTTCCTCCAACATAAAATTCGGCTCTCTTTCCTATTCATAGCACATGTCTTGTTCATAACACATGTTTTCTTATTCACCACTGGCATCCTAAAACATATCAAGAAACGACTACTCAAACTGTTTCCATGATGAGATGGATTGTGTGGGTAGTGATTCACATACTTGTCTGAAATTATCTTTTAACATCTTGATAAATAGCCTCATCACCTGATCCTCTGTAGAAACCTCATAATCTTATATTAATGTATAAAATGCATCCAAGTGTTGTAGTGTCGATTCATCCCATTCTCCATGGTACTTTGGTAGAAGTTGTGAAATTTTAGGGGATAAGTTATTTGGGATGCACTGAAATCTCCTAAGATCCAATCTCCTGATACCATCTGGAATAAAAGGATTTCTTTGAAATTATGGATACATTTGAAAAAATAATCCACCATCTCCTTCTGAGTCTTCTCCCTCAGTAGAGTCAGTAACTGAAATGCTTTGTTCAATAGAGTCTCCACCTTCTTATCAAAAGGAAAATACTTACTGTCTTCTGAGTTCTTTTCTCCCAGTAGAGTTTCAAATATATCACCGGAGCTTCTAGGTAAAATACAAAAATGTTCTTTTAAACAACTCCCCAGTAGAGTCACCAATCTGTTGGTGCCCAAAAATGGTAAAGTGGATATCCCATGGACTTGCCGATTCAACGCTTGGAAACCCAAGTTATTTGGCTAACTAACAAGTCACAACCAAAGCAAGGTTGGAACTTCTGCAATTCTGGCTCTACAAAACCAAGGCTGGTAGGCCTATACCTTGACTTATCCTTCAAGTTACAAGGCGTTTTACAGAAAATAAGAAACACTTCAACCTTCTCTCTCAAGTATGGCAAGGAACTTGAAATAAATCTAACTGAAAGGAATATATCATGAATTGTAAACAAAAATACTTTAAGTAATTGAAAGATTGTTTAGTAAATGTGTATTTAATTTGAAATGAATAGATAGATAAGATATCTTAAAACTATAAACAATGAACTGAATAACTATAATTCAAATAATGATTAGACCAGTGCCTTATTCTACCATGGGCAATAGAGTCAGGATCATTCCAATCTTATGTTCAACCTCAGAGACAGTTTTACAAGAAAACTTATCACTTCAAAGGTGTTATGGAATGTACATGCAACCTAGAACAAATTCAGAGATATTTCAAAAGGGTAATAGTTCTCAGATGATAAACCAATTGACTAAGGCCTCAATCAATAGAATTTAACCATGGAAAATGAGAAAACCAATTGAAAATATAGACTATGAATCAAATAAGGAAGCATGCACATCAAACTATCACTTTGAAGAAGTTCTATTGGTTTATCCGAGGGACTAATTGTAAAATGATAATGAAACTATTACACATGTGAAAGATAAAAAAAGACTTATGTTTATTAATTTTCAAAAAATAGTACATCCAGGTCCATGTTATACTTGTTGATTAAAAACTATCCAAATATGTGAAATTGTATTATATTGTATTCCCTTCTCTTTACATTTTACATTATGTATATATATGTGTGCTTTAGTGGATTTCACACATCTTAAGGGTGAAAAGACACAACTCTTATTACAAATTATTTTGAAAAAAACAATAAACTAACTAAAAAATAACTACCTAACTTTCAGATTTGGCTTTGCTCAAAAATCAAAAACACCTCATGAAAAGCTAATAATTCTATTGGATAGGAAATTTGAATTCCTAAACTTGGTCATTTTTAGATTTTTAAAATTTGACAACCTTTATCCTCTGTCAAAATCATCTTTTCAATAGGTCTAAATTCCAACATTTTCTGAAGGCTTCGATTAGTTAGTTCTATTTATTTGTTTCATAAAGCTTCCTTCCTTTGATATTTTTTAATATGGAGAAACATGAATCTTGATAATGGATTGGGACTTCTAAATTATCAAAATTTAGTGTACCACTAGTGGCTCTTTGTAGGGATGTATTCTCCCTATGAGCATAGCGAGATTCTAGGTATCTCTGGAGAAGCAAACCAAGTGTCCACACTTATTCTGATATAAAGTGATTTTCTTCTCATCTTTAAGATTTATCTTTATACTAATAGGCTCAAGAAGAACTTTCATAGGAACTTTTAATTGGGTGGCCCCAGGACCCCAAAAAAATGAACACTACTTTCCTCTATCGAATACATAATTTGTATCATGTAATACTTTGGATATCCTAAATACGATGCCACCACTCTCATGGACAACATTCATTTCTTTATTAACACGCTTTGACTTTTGTTTACCTTTAGAAAATTCAGCAGGTGCACTGTAGTCCTTGCTAAATAGAAGATCCCCATGCATTTGATCAACCCTACAAGTAACTAGATTAAGCTCTTCTACTTGGATGTCTTTACGTACACAATCTTCCCTATACTCAAGATGTTGTTTCTTTTCACAAAAAGGATTTGGAGATAACTCACATTTAGGAACTTCCTTCTTATCAAGAATTTGATCAAATAGGATACTCAGATAATTTTTAGAACTAATCTTCAACACATTTTCCTCATTATGTTTGTTTGATTCCATCTCATCTTCACATGTTTGATACAACTTATGCTCATAGGATGAAATAATGCATGTCTCACTTTCTGAATACACTTCCCCATACATATTTTGAGTTTCATCATCTTCAAAATGATCACTAGGCTCACTATGTTTATCATGATGTTGATGGACCTGATTGTATATAAAATATTTTTTAAATAATGGATTCAATGATATAGAGAACTTGGGCATATCTCCATGAGAGATTTCATCTGAAACTTCTTTGTATTCATATGTTGTATGTTGTTCTATTCCATCTCCATTATTTGATTCTTGAAATTTATCATCTTCTTCATCTAGTAACCCCTGAGTATGTACTGATCCATCAACTTGCTTATCATGGTGCATTGGGAAAAAAATTATACCACTCTTCTCAACATGTTTTTGATATTCCATGTCTACTAAATATGAGATTTGTTCTGTACTAAGAAGATCTTTTTCTTCATCATCATGGTCATTAATACATGTTTTCATGCAAATCTCACTATGTACAGATTCTACTTCAATCTAATCCAATTTTTCTTCCTCTATGTCATCATTCTTTTCTTCCCTCAACACTTCACATATTTTCTCAAGAAAAGCTAGTAGTTGAGAATCATGGTAGATTCCTAACTCACAAATTTTATCCATTAACTCCCTTCATAGAGGCTTGATATCAGAAGGTATTTCCCGATAGATCTTTATCATTCTAATGAACAAATGTAGTGCAGGTTCACCTTTATATCTTTCCAAACTTAAGAATATATCCAAAGGGGACATGTAAGATTCTTCCTCCAAAATATAATTTGGCTCTCTTTCTTGTTCATAGCACATGTCTTGTTCATAACATATGTTTTCTTCTTCACCACTGGCATCATGAAACATATCAAGAAACCACTGCTCAAATTGTCTCCATGATGAGATGGATTGTGTGGGTAGTGATTCACATACTTGTCTGGCATTATCTTTTAACATCCTAATAAATAGCCTCATCACCTAATCCTCTGTAGAAACCTCATAATCCTATTAATGTATAAAATGCATCCAAGTTTTGTAGTGTTGATTCATCCCATTCTCCATGGAACTTTGGTAGAAGTTGTGAAATTTTAGTTGATAACTTATTTGGGATGCATTGAAATCTCCTAAGCTCAAATGGCATGATACAATTTGGAATAAAAGGATTTCTTTGAAATTATGGATACATTTGAAAAAATAATCGACCATTTCCTTCTGAGTCTTCTCCCTCAGTAGAGTCACTAATTAAAATGCTTTGTTCAATAGAGTCGCCACCTTCTTATTAGAAGGAAAATACTTACTGTCTTCTGAGTTCTTTTCTCCCAGTAGAGTTTTAAATATATCACCTAAGATTCTAGGTAAAATACAAAAATGTTCTTTTGAACAAATCCCTAGCAGAGTTGCCAATCTGTTGGTGCCCAAAAATGCTAAATTGGATTTCCCATGGACTTGCCAATCCAACGCATGGAAACCCAAGTGATTTGGCCAATTAACAAGTCACAAACAAATCAAGGTTGAAACTTCTGCAATTCTGGTCTGCAAAAACCAAGGCTGGTAGGCCTATACCTTGACTTGTCCTTCAAGTTACAAGGTGTTTTATAGAAGATAAGAAGCACTTCAACCTTCTCTCTCAAGTATGGAAAGGAACTTGAAATAAATCTAACTGAAAGCAATATATCATGAATTGTAAACTGAAATACTTTAAGTAATTGAAAGAATATTTAGTAAATGTGTATGTAATTTGAAATGAATAGATAGATAAGATATCTTAAAACTATAAACAATGAACTCAATAACTATAATCCAAATAGTGATTAGACCAGTGCCTTATTCTACCATGGGAAATAGAGTCAAGATCATTCAAATCTTATGTTCAACCTTAGAGACAGTTTTGCAAGAAAACTTATCACTTCAAAGGTGTTATGGAATGTACATGCAACCTAAAACAAATTCAGAGATATTTCAAAAGGGTAATAGTTCTCAGACGATAGACCAATTGACTAAGGCGTCAATCAATAGAATTTAACCATGCAAAATAAGAAAACCAATTGAAAATATAGACTATGAATCAAATAAGGAAGCATGCACATCAAACTATCACTTTGAAGAAGTTCTATTGGTTTATCGGAGGGACTAATTGTAAAATGATAATGAAACTATTACACATGTGAAAGAAAAAAAAGACTTATCTTTATTAATTTTGAAAAAATAGTACATCCGGGTCTGTGTTATACTTGTTGATTAAAAACTATCCAAATATGTGAAATTGTATTATATTTTATTCCCTTCTCTTTACATTTTACATTGAGGATATATATGTGTGCTTTAGTGGATTTCACACCTCTTTAGGGTGAAAAGACACAACTCTGATTACAAATTATTTTTAAAAAACAATAAACTAACTAAAAAATAACTACCTAACTTTTGGATTTGGCTTTGATCAAAATTTGAAAACACCTCATGAAAAGCTAATATTTATGCTGGAGATAGGAAATTTGATTTCCTAAACTTGGTCATTTTTAGATTTTTGAAATTTGACTACCTTTATCCTCTATCAAAATCATCTTTTTAGCAGGTCTAAATTTTAGCATTTTCTGAAGGCTTCGATTAGTTAGTTCTATTTATTTGTTTCATAAAGCTTCCTTCCTTTGTTATTTTTAGTATGGAGAAACATGCATCTTGATAATGGATTGGGACTTCTAAATCATCAAAATTTAGGGTACCACCAGTGGCTCTTTGTGGGGATGTATGCTCCCTATGAGCATAGAGAGATTCTAGCTATCTCTGGAGAAGCAGACCTGTAACACCCCAAAATTTCCACCTTATAATCCTAATCAATTTTGGTGCATTCCTTCAAATTTCTCATCTTCGAAGTCCTATTGTACTAGGTAAATTCTTCCCCTAGTTGACTTTAATTGACTGAGTTTCAAATGTAGAAAACCCAAATTTGCATAAATCTGACATTATATTTAATTACTAAATTTTCAGAGTTTATTAGCTAAAAAAACCCTATGATTAATTGATTTAATCCTAAAGTCTTAAGTGCTTTTAATTAAATCAATTCCACCTCCTTTAGCTAATATACATAAAAGGAATTGAAAGGTTATTTAATTATTGGATGAATTATCCTCAAAAAGGAATTCCATAATTACACGTGAAAGGACACTTATGTGGCAATAATTCACCCTTTTATTTAAATAATCTTTGCATATTTGTCTCAAATGGAAATGAATAGGCCACCATTTCTTTTCAAGAAACTCTTCATCCTATTTCCATTGATTTTCTATAAATTGGACCTCTTTTTCTTCATTTGAGAGGATGATTTTTGAGAGCACCAAATCCATAGTCAATTTGCATTTAATTTCTTTCATGCTTTAAGCTTAAAATTTGCGTAATTAGGCTAGTTTCAATCGGAATTGAAGATGTATTTCTTTCATTTGTGATCCATTCATATATCTAACATTTCAATTTGATTCTCTCAAAGCTTTCTAGATTAATGGCAAGTTCAATTCTAGTTTAAAAGCAATTTCTTTTCTAGATTACAAGAATTTCATTCCTAGAATAAGAGCATTTTCTTTTCCTAGATTAATTGCACTTTGTTTCCATAGATTATTTGCAATTCATTTCTAAATCAATCATTTCTCAAATTCATAGAATAGTTGCATTTCTTTTCATAGACTAGTTGCAATTTCAATTTCATAAAGTGATGGCAAATTGGTCTTTTCTTACATTCTAGAAATCCTCCATATTAGCAATGGTCAGGTTGTTGGCTCTCGTTCTGAGGGTAAACTCAACATCCCCAACTAATTAGGAGGCAGCAAGTTGTTTTAATTGAATTTGCAGGATAGACAATTCATGTTTATCTTTGTAAATTGAACAATTAAGTAAAGACTATGCTATGTTTGTGCCAAATTCAGAGGTCTACATTTAGCATATAACATTTTGGCACCCACCATGGTGCAGAAAAAATGATTTTTGGCCTCATTTTCAAACTTCTTGACTGTGTTTTTTTAGCTTTGTCATACGTCCGTACTGCACTGGTATGGATTCTCGCATGAATTTTTGTGTCAAGCCATGCAAAGTTTTGCTCCCAGTAGCACTCTCTTGCATGAGAAAATAGAAATCTCATGTGCATCGAAGTACTTTCTTGCGTGCATCGAAGCACTTTCTTGCGTGCATCGAAGCACTTTCTCATGCAAACTTTGATAGACAGACATTTAAAATTCATAATTTTTAATCTGCTATTTCTCTATTCTGACATCTGTTTCTGCTCTAATTTTCTGTTTATGGTTTTTTTCTGTAGCATAATAGTGGTTTGCAGGTTTGCTTGCCAAAGATCAAAACTTTCTAACGATTTACATGTAGGACGATAGTCAAAGACATAATTAAAACGTCATGTTTGTTTACTATTTTTCATTCACATAGTCTAAATAGGGCTTTGTTAAAATTTCATAAGGATCCTGATAGCAAAGTAGGGTAATAGGCTCTTCATTACATGGAAGTGATTCCCATGGATGAAACCAAGACCCAGATGTTGCTAGCGTGACAGATACTTGGGGAAGCAAAGCAAGACAAGTGAATCTTTAGCACTTCTACTTGCTAGGGGATTATGCTCTTCTCTCTTTGAGAGAATCAGAAACCCAAAGACTTGTGGATTTGGTGGAGTGAAACTATCTCAGTGATGAATATGCTTGATGTGTTTGGGTGAGGTGCAAAGGTAGAGAAGTATGCTCTTCTCTCATTAAGAGAATCAGAAAATCAAACCCTTGAATCCGAACCAAGTTGAGTCACCTTTAGAGGGCCTATAGGAAGTTGAACCTCTGGGAATGACCCAAGTGAGTACACACCTTTCATCGGTGATTCCACCTC
Organism: Thuja plicata; assembly: GCA_018584345.1. NCBI lineage: Eukaryota > Viridiplantae > Streptophyta > Pinopsida > Cupressales > Cupressaceae > Thuja > Thuja plicata. The sequence continues at coordinate 3,408,376 of MU223426.1, read as the reverse complement.
ACTCTAATAAAGTCTTCTTTGTTGTAGTCTAAAGAATCCAAATCCATAGTAACTTTTTTCTCTTTGATTTCAACTATCATCATGAGAAAGCCTTGTTTTTCATATTGAGCGGTGCCGCTCCCAGCCTTGCTTGCAAGGGTGTGTGACTTACAAGTGTTGGTGTGGCTGTGAGGCTCCAGCTCTATATCAGAGGCATCAGAGGTTATTGTGAATGAAATCCTATTAAACACTCTCTTAGTTAGATGCCTACCCGGTTCACCTCTGAAAGGAGGCATAATCTGTGAGTAGGGAGAGGGAAGAATCTCTCCCCTAGATTCTCGACATAGGTATGCACCTAGATGTTTGAAGTGGTATATGATGCTAGCCCCTATTTAAGGGTAACCTTCAAACATATATACTTAGTCCTTGGAAACACCAAAAACACGGGTGCTCTTTCGAGGGTGACACTATTGTGTGAGGTGCACGCATACGCATAAGACAGTGGGGCACAAATTTTGTCTTCTCAACCAATTTTTTTTGTAGGGATAATTGATTGTTTGTTCTTGAGTCTTAAACTATTTGTACTATCATTCAAACAAAGACTCCCATGTTTTTACCAAGTTGCTTTGTCCTTGGTGGAATTGTTTATGACTATTGTTTGCGTCACTACATGACTGAAACCTCATGTTTTTAAACGAATGCTTGTCACCTTGAAACAAAGATTGATGATTTGTATCATCTTAAAACTATCCTAAGCCTAGAAATCTTGTTAAAGAACAGTTCCCACTGTGTCTCAAAATTTGGTTTTTATCTTGAAAACTAAGTTTTTTTATCCGCCTTATCTACCTCTTGTCTGGATTTTGATTGCTTGTTCCTTCGTTGTCTGCAGACTGAAACTAGTTGTTTCAAGTTACAAACTGACTGATTCATACTTGAACTTGTCTTGTCTCTTTGTCTTCATCCTATTTTCTTGTGTTTTGTACCTTGTGACATGATAGTCATATCTCGGCTGTTCTAGCCATACCTCCGATGACTCATGCTGGGTGCATCTCATGCCTTGGCTGTTCTAGCCTATTACCTCTTTTTTTCGATACCTTTAGAGACAGAGTTCTGAGTTAGATCTTAAGTTTCCTCTTTTATCAACTTCATCTATGCTTGTTACGACTAGGAGCGGTAATATTTTTCCTATACACGGTTCTAGATTAGGTAGGGGTAAACCTCACAATCAAGGAAAAGGTCATTCTAAACCCCTTATTCACATGGATAATCAAGAGGGATCATCACGTTCCTCTTCCCCATTCAGTGTAGACCCGAGTCTGAATCTAAAGCCAATGCTTTAGTTTTGTTCTAATCCATTGTTTCAAGATCAGCATAATCCATTTCTCTCAAGCCAACAAGGCTACAAGAAATCATTTATTTGGGTCGATCCTATCAATGACCCCCGCTGTCTTAGTGATCCTTTTTCACATTTCAATCCTTTTGATTTTCCAAAGAGCACATCAGCTATGAGTCCTCACTCTCATACTGAAGGAGTGAACACAGAACAATCTCACGTTAACAACATGATGTCTCCTTTCGATTACACACAAGGTCATGACCAATCTCAACATGAACAAGGTCAAGAGCAACACTAGGGTCAAGACCAAACTCAGAGCATTTATGAAATTCTTGGCAATGAAGATGACCCAATAACTCAAAATGATATAGATGTAGAAAATTCTAATAAAGCTCTTATTAAAATGATGGAGATACTCCTTGCAGAAGACAAAGAAAAATACTTTCTAGATTTAGCGAATCAAGGAGTCAAATTACCCGTGAACTTCCAATTGAATACGCTTGTCGCTAAAGAAGAGGAAACCAAAACCTCCAAATTGCATAAGATAATTCAAGACATGCAAGGTCAAATCAGCCAACTTATGAAAGATAAGGACAAACCTATGCAACAGTTCACAATGGAAAGTATATGTCCTTTTCCATTTGATAAGAGTATTGTTATGCAACCTTTTCCCAAAGGTGTAGAGCTCCCAAAATATGACAAGTATCTAGGTACCACTGATCCCCAGGATCATTTAAGAGAATTTGGTTCCTTCTCAATGGATTTTATACATGATCAAATGTATTTGATGTGTCTTTTTCCATGAATTTTGGGTGGACCCGCTATGGAATGGTTCTCATGATTGCCCATTGGCATCAAAACTTTTGACGAGATTGCCAATTTTTTTATGCAACACTATTCTCATAATATTCAACATCTTGTCAACATAAGGGATCTTTGCAACCTTAAAAAAAATCAATGGGAACCATTCTTGACATTTCTCCAAAGATGGAGACAACTTTGCACAAAATTGATGACATGTAACTAATTAAATGGTTGACAATGTTAAGTTGAAGATTATGCAAGATATTAAATCAGTTAATTGTTTGTATTGTCATTGATGTCAACTTGATATCACCTATATGGTCATACATATAATTCCAAAGACTTCATAGAATCAATGAAATAGAGGTTATGCTTTCATCAATGCATAAAATTCAAGTATTCTCTAAGTGACAGAATACACCGGCAGAGTGCACACCATCAGTAAAGACAAAGAAAAAGGTCACAGTGATGCCCGACGAGAAAAATACAGTATTTCCCGATGAAGTAGAATCAAAGGATGCCCTATGAGATAAAAATAGAGTTTCCCAATAAGCAAGATCCAATGATGCCCGATGAATGGAGATACCGAAGCTAACTGAAGCAACATTGACAGAACTGGCAGTTGTCACTGACGACAAACTACAGAGTTGACCGACAGAACAAAGAGATCAAAAAATGACAAAATATCTAGTTGGCAGAGCTAAAAAATAGAATTAACTGGTTGTTTGATTTTTTTTATTTGACCACAGTTAAGTAAGCGATTTAAAGATGATTTACATTGTTGGCAAGAAGATAACTATGAGATAAATCAAGAGTTAAAGCCATAAATCAATTTGGCTGGATTGTTTTTCACGCCAAGAATCAAAAACCAAGAATTAAGGAATATCATATCTATTTAAGAGACAAGCATAATTCATTCTCCATGGTGGTCCATAATCAATCAGATACATGAGGGAGTGAACTGATAAAAGATATTGAAGAGAAACTGATGAACGATTAACTTCATGCAGTCTTGATCAATCAAGCTGAGGGAGAGCTAAAGAATTCTGCAGACACTGATGAACAAAAAAGTATAGCATCACAGAGTAGAAAGAGTTAAGTACAAAGGAAATGTATTGATACATTGATCAAAAAGATATTGTAAGTAAATAGATCTAAAATTCTGCAATTAAGTTGCATTAGAAACAGGTCATTTTGTTTCAGTTTAACCATTGAAGCATTAAGTCTCTTAACAGAGTAGGACTTAACAGTCTTTTGTAATTGAGGTATATCCTAATAGATTACCAGAAGATTGACTCATGATAGTAGCACCGGTCTTACCTAAAGCCTATTGACAATCTAAGAAGGAGGTTGATTCAAGGATGGTAGTAATATTTGCATAAATCCTATTGACAGTCATGAGATTGATTCAAGGATGGTAGCGTAGATGCCAGATACTTAGTGACAACCTATGTATTGAAAATCCTCTAACAAGGTTGCACTTAATAGTGTGTCTGTAACCTTTAACAGGGTTGGCTCCTAATAGGGCTCACTTCAAAAGATTGAAAATTTGGGGTACCGGTCCTAGTGGTTTTTTCCCTTAACAGGGTTTCCATGTTAAAATCCTTGTGTTATGTGTGTATGGTTCATTACTTGATTGTTTTACATTCTGCATATGCATTTATGGATTGACTGGTAAACTCTACATATTTATTGAGTATCAGTAAATATAGTTTACTACTTATCGATTATCAAGGAGAAATAGGACAGACAAGGTAAACCGACAAACAGTTATTTGTTTCAAGTATTTCAAAGGCATGCATCTTGTTGGGACTTAACAATTTGAGAAGTATTGATTGGTGGATTAAAGTTTAAATTGGATAAAGTTCTAAGGTCACTGATTCACCCCCCCCCCCTCTGAGTTATTACTAATAATTAGTATCAGAGCATGTGTGCTTAGAAGGAAGGTTTCAAGACCTAAGTGAAAGATCACAAGATGAACAGACAAGATGTGCCCAAGTGAACAAGGACAACTTTGCTTCATGGAAAAGTAGGAAAAAGATTCACTTATCAGGTATTGGCAATGATATTACTCAATACTTAGAAACTAAATATGTGTTTCCTATAGGACCATTGACAGTGGATCAATTAAGAGTAAAGCATGAACATAACTGCATGGTTATAGAGCTTTCAGCCTCACTCTCTGATGCTGAATTTGAGGATGTCAAAGATTGAAAAAATGCAAAAACAATGTGGGACAAGTTGAAACTTGTACATGGTGGTGATGCAAATGTTCTAAGAGCCAAGGCAGAAAGCCTTAGAGGAAAGTTTGATAATCTCAGAATGAAAGAAGGTGAAAACATCACACAGTACAGCAAAAGAATAAAAGTAGTCAATGCTATACGAGGTGTTGGAGGTACACTTGTGGAGGAGATAGTGGTAAGTAAAATCCTAAGAACCCTATTGCCTATATATGCTATTAGAGTCTTTTCTATTCAAGAAATAAGAGTAGTAGCAAATAATATAGTCACTCTTGATAGCTTGATTGGTAGACTGATTTTATTTGAGATGAATAACTTTGATAATAGTGTCTCACCAAGCTTAGAGTCAGCATTCAAGTCTTCTATGAGAATAAGCAAATCTAGTCAGAGACATTCATCTAGAAGAGACAATGAAAGAGAAAGTGAAGAAGAAGATCTAGATGAAATTGAAGCACTCATGGCAAGAAGAATGCTAAAAGGCAAAGGTAAATACAAAGGCAAGTTACCACTTGTATGTTTTAATTGTAAAGAGATTGGACACTTTGCTGCAAGATGTCCTAAAAGAAAAGATGATAGAAGTGATAACAGATCTTTTGAGAAGAAATCTGACAGAGGTGATAATAGAGATTATAGATGTTACCGACGATCAAAAAGAGGTGATACCTGAGATTATAAGGACAAAGGAAAGAAGGCTAGCTATCTAGCTGCTTGCAAACATGAAGATACTGACACCAAACTAGATGATGATGTTGAGATAGTGTTTGTAGTTGTGAAGGATGATTCAGATGAAGATAAAAGGTATGAAGAAACTGCACTCATATCTAAGATTAGTAAAAATGATATCTGGATTATAGATAGTGGATGCACTCACCATATGACTGGTGACAAAGAAAATTTTAATACTTTTGAATACTATAAAGGTGGTACCGTATGAATGGGAAATGATTCTCCTTGTCAAATTGAAGGTAAAGGAACAGTAATGCTGAATAACCTGATTAAATGTGAAAATGCTTATTGGGTAAAATGATTGAATTATAATCTATTGAGTGTTTCTTAGCTGAATAATTTAGGTCATAAAGTAGAAGTTGAGAACAAGAAGGCAAAAATCTTCAATGAATCAGGAACACTGATTGGTACTGGTGAACAGATTGTAAGGAAAATCAGGTGCGGAAACAGCTTCCTACGCTAATCTCTATAGGAAAGTATTTTGCAAATTCTTTTAAACCCTTACAATTTTAGATTCGTTAACTAATTTAACAAATATATTGCAACCACATACCATGCATATAGAAAGAAAGAGAATGACACAATGATATACCCTGGGGAAACCTTTCGGTAAAAACCCCAGCACTCCAAAACCTACACAATGTACTGATCAAAACTATTGCAGCTTACAATACACTTGCAATGCAAGTTCTTTCAGAAGATTTCCAAAACCTTGAAGACAAATCATGGCAGCATAAAACGTTCCAACAATACACTCGCATCACCTCTCTTCGCAACCCCAAAAAATATTATATCATGCACTTCACTTGTTAGGGCTACTCCCAAAGACAATCGTATTGGGGAAGAGTGTACAGTACTCACATTTATTAGTTGCCACATGTCTTCACCTATCATTGAATCTTCCTGACATAGCTCTTACGTGTCATAGGAATCCTTCATAACCATTTTAGCCATGATCTCCTTACACACAATTCAAGATGCCGACACATCAACAT
>MU223426.1:3376347-3392500 GCA_018584345.1 Thuja plicata | reverse complement strand
GTGTGTTTGTAACCTTTAACAGGGTTGGCTCCTAACAGGGCTCACTTCAGAAGAGTGAAAATTTGGGGTACCAGTCCCAGTGGTTTTTTCCCTTAACAGGGTTTCCACATTAAAATCCTTGTGTTATGTGTGTATAGTTCATTACTTGATTGTTTTACATTCTGCATATGCATTTATAGATTGACTGGTATACTCTACATATTTATTGAGTATCGGTAAATACAGTTTACTACTTATCGGTTATCAAGGAGAAACAAGACAGACAAGGTAAACCGATAGACAGTTATTTGTTTCAAGTATTTCAAAGGCATGCATCTTGTTGGGACTTAATAATTTGAGAAGTATTGATTGGTGGATTAAAGTTTAAATTGGATAAAATTCTAAGGTCACTGATTCACCCCCCCCTCTTAGTTATTACTAACAAAAATACCTGCACAAAATACCCGAGTCTGAGAAACTCGATATATTCTTGGATAATCTCACCCCTGACTTTAGGTGTCAAGTCCAAATTCAAGGTCCCCTTAACTTTGATAGTATGATAAAACACACTGTGAGAATAGAAGCATTCATGGTTAAAAAAGGTGAATTAACCTTGTATAAATATAACAAGCACAATTCCTCATCGTCCAATAAAGACAAAGGCAAATTTCCCAACAAAAATAGAGATGTTGTGAACGATGGGGTGGTCGATAATGTGAATTCAACTTCTTTGAAATTGGTCTTTAATCTCATCTCGGGTATACAGGCAACCAAATTTGTTGAAAAGGCTACAACCAATACTCAACAGCCTTCTAAATTTGCTAGCAACAAACCTTGGGTAGCATGACCCAAGTGTGAATTTACCTTTCTAGGAGAACCGCTTGATGTGGTTTTCAAAACTTTGGTGCAAAATTAGATTCTTTCTCCTTTGGAGAAATGTCTATATGATCCACAACCAAGGCCTCATTGGTGGAATGAGAATTCTTACTATGATTACCATCAAAACAAAGGTCACAAGACTGCTACTTGTCTCCAATTATGACATAAAGTTCAAGATTTGATCGATAACCAGGTTATCATTGTGGAGAATCATAACAAGAATTCAGATCATCAAGAATTCAAAGATCCCTTCCCTCGTCATGAGAAAGGTGAATCCTCCAATGCTCAGAATAATAATGCCAAAGTTAATTATACAAATACCACTTACAATAATGTGATCAACATGATTAAACCAGTGGAAGTGGAATATTGCAATATGTTTACTAACAAGGTAAATGGGAATGTTTCTAAACCTAGAACCCTATTTGTCTTGAGAGGCCTTGGGTCTCGATTATCTAAATCTGAAACATCTTGAGATTATGTGAACTTTTTTACTCGATCTAATGCTAGAATCTCTATCAAGGTTCCTAACCCTCCTTCTGCGACATCTGCACCAAAATAAATTGCGGATAAGACTATTGTTGGTTCCACCAACAAGACCACAAAGGTGGTCCCTATGCCTCCTACTACTATTTATAGTATTCTTGACCAGCTTCAAAGGACCAATGCTCAGATAACTATTCTTGAGCTATTGAAAATCTCGCCTTCTCATAGGTAGATTCTGGACAAAGCTCTCACTGAAGCTAACGTCCCCAAAGATATCAACTTGGATCAATTTAAATCCATGGTGTGTCATTTGACCTCACTGCATTATTTATCCTTCTCTGAAGAAGATGATCACTCAATTAGTCACCCACACAATGCTCCCCTGCACATAGAAGTCATGATTGGCAAACAGCTAGTCTGCCGCGTGCTCATTGATAATGGTGCTAGTCTTAATATTTGCTCCACTCATTTTCTTTCTCAACTATGTTATGGCAAGGATCACATAGATTCCCACAAGAGAATTACCATAAAAGCTTATGATGAGGAAGATAGAACATCTAAAGGTCTATTTGTTATACCCATTCAGGTTGGCCCAGTAGAAAGAGACGTCATATGTCAGGTGCTAGATCTTCCTCTTGCGTATAATATTTTTCTAGGAAGACCATGGATCCACGAGATGCAAGTGGTTCCTTCTACATACCATCAGTGTATCAAGTTTTCTTTTCAAGGTGTAGAGGTGACCGTTCCCGCTAGCATGGGTTCTTATTGTAATGCTCTCACTCAATCAGCTGATAGTCTTGTTCCAACTAATAGAGAATACACAGAACTCTATGATGCCAAGCTCAAAGACATGGAACAGACACTAAAAATCATAGACATAGGCATGGGGGGATATCAAATGGACCCTATGTTTTCATTAGTAGCTCTACCCCTGTCTCCTCGATCTTATGGGAGACTTTCTGAGCACAACAAATCTTCTGCTACTCCTGAGATAGTGTATGAGGGTGCATTTGTACAGTCCAATACACCATTGGAAGATGAAGATGAGGAAAGAGCTATCAAGGCTTGGCTTTGTAAAGGAGAGAACACAGCTGAACAAAGTACCCCGGCTCATGAATTAAATCCTAACAATGAGGGTCTTAAGATTATGAAATGTTTTGGGTACAAAGGAAGTGGCTTGATAGGTGTGAATGGAAATGGGTTAGTGGAACCTATCCAAGCTATAGGTCAAAAGACAAAAGACACCACTGGTTTAGGTTTCAAAAAGGTCCTATTTCACTTAGGGATCAATAAATTGTGCCAAAAGTAGAACCTACACTAGAACTTGAAAGCACAACTGCAGTCAACACTATACAAGATAGCTTGAATGAGGATGCTTTCCTTATCCCATCCCTCCAGACCTGGCAGCATTCTTTGCTGAGCCAGATAAGTTTTTGCCACGTACCTGTATAGTTGAAACTAATAGTGATTCTAATCAAACCACTCCGTTTGAGACACTAACTTTTGAGCATTGGAAAGACTCACAAGATCCTAACTTCAAAGGAGAATGGTACATACCACTAGCATTTCAAGAATGGTTGACACAAGAATAGACTCATATTACAAGAACTCAAAAACCTTCATGGTGCAAGCACCCAAGTCAGAGTTCAGATACAGACTCTCATGAGTATGAGTTTGATAGTTTGTCAACAGGATCTTATGAAAGACTTCTAGACGTAAGTGAGGGGTCTAGTGAAAAGCCTAATGAGTCTGATTCTATAGTTTTTAACATGTCTTCTACTTCGGTCGTTAGGAATCAAAAGGATTCAAACACACCTTTGGATGAGATCAGTTTAGCTCTTAGCTTGCTAGTTAACGCTTTTGATGACCATATTGTGAATGCACTTGAACCTATCACATCTCTTTCTCTCCAACATCCTGAATTAATAGATTGGAATTCCCCTTCTTCATCCAGTGAAGTCCTTACATTCCAGAATGATTACACTTTAGCCTGCTACCTCCATGCTATTGAGCCTGTAATGTCCTCCACTAGTGAAGAAAGTGTCAACATGACCAAGGTTGACATCAAGCACCTTATTCAAAAAATTAAAAGAAGAAAAAATAAGTTCTCTGATGGTGAAAACCACGTTGTGGCAGTATCAGAGCCAAAAAAAGTAAAAAGAAAAGACGTATCCAAAGGTGAAAACCTCTCTGAGGTGCCTGAGGATGAGGTACTTGATGCACTTCTAAGTCACTTCTAGGAATGCTCATCAGTGTTAATTGAACCAACTCAGCTGATAAATCTGGGAACATAAGAGCATCCACATATCATTCATGTGGCCAAGTCATTATCTATAGAGGAACTTAAGGAATTTATAGAATTTTTCCAAGAGAAAAAGATAAATTTTGTATGGATCTATTCTGACATGCCAGGTGTGGATCTTGATCTCATTATGCATCACTTATCAATAGCACTAGGTGTGAAACCTGTCAAACAAAAACTTAGAAAGATGCCTCCGCATGTAGCCTTATTGATCAAAGTAGAATTGGAAAAACTTCTGAAAGATGGGTTCATCCGAGCGATTGATTATGCAGAGTGGATTTCTAATATAGTTCCAGTGACTAAACATGACAAATCTATTAGGTTCTGCATAAACTTTAGAGATTTAAATCTGGCATGTCCTAAGGATGATTTTCCACTTCCTAATATCGACATGATCATTGATATGACAATGGGATATGAGATGTATTCATTAATGGATGGTTTTTCTGGTTATAATTAGATCAAAATTGCACTATAGGACCAAGAGAAAATAGCTTTTACTTGTGCATGGGGTACATTTCATTGGAATTTTATGCCCTTTGGTTTAAAAAATGTTGGGGCTACTTATCAAAGAGTTGTTACTACAATATTTCATGACATGATGCATAGGACAATGGAGTAATACGTGGATGAAACACTTGCCAAAAGTATGGATAGAAAGACACATCTCACTAATCTAGGTCCTATACTAGATTGTATGGAGAAATTTAGGTTGCGGCTAAACCCTAAGAAATGTGCATTTGGGGTTACTTCAGAAAAATTACTTGGCTACATCATCTTGGCGAAAGGAATTGAGGTGGATCCGGCAAAGGTACAAGATATAATGGAAATGCCACCACCTTGTAACATCAAAAAAATCAGAGGTCTCCAAGGTCAGCTCCAATCTATCAGATGGTTCATCTCGCAATTAGCTAAAAAGTCATAACCTTTCACTAAAACTCTGCATAAAGGTGTGACTTATGACTGGAACAAAGAGTGTGAACAAGGATTTCAACAGATTAAACAATATTTAGCCAATCCACCCATACTGATGCCTCCCATTCAGGGGAAGCCTTTGATCTTATATATCTCAGCAATGGAAACATCCTTGGGTGCTCTCTTGGCCCAAGAAGATCCAAATCATAAAGAAAGAGCCATTTACTACATCAACAGAACATTGGTCTCTTACGAAATGAATTATTCAGTAATTGAGAAGGCTTGCTTAGCAGTAGTGTTTTCTTCCCAGAAGCTATGACACTACATGTTGGCTCACACTACAAGGCTAATTGAAAAGATCGATCCATTGAAATATTTACTCAGTAAAGCTACTGTCATAGGTAGACTAGCTAAATGGATCATGCTCCTTAGTGAGTTTGATATTGTATATGTTGAGAGAAAAGCTATCAAAGGATAGGCGATTACAGATCGATTGGCTAAAACACCTCTTACAGATCACCAACCATTAAAGATGGAATTCCTAGATGAGTCAATTATGCTTCTCACACATCAGACATGGACAATGTTCTTTGATGGTTGATTCACTCAACAGGGGTCAGGAGCTGGAATTTTTTTTATCACACCTCAGCGGTACTCCTTACCAAAGGCATACAAAATGATGTTCCCTTGTACCAATAATATCACCAAGTATGAAGCTTTGATCAATGGACTCAAGATCACTATTGAATGACAAGTGGATGAACTAAAAGTCTTTGGAGACTCACAACTAGTTATCAATCAAGTCAACAACACTTATCAAACCAAAGATGAAAAGTTGGTACCCTATAAAAAGATGGTTGATAGCCTTAAGAATTACTTTGCACATGTCACTTTTCAGCAAATTCCTCAGGTGGATAATAAAGTGGCTGATGCTATGGCTACTCTGGCCTCTATGTTGCAAATGTCAGAGAATGATTTTAGACACGAGTTCCTAGTGGAGACATTATGCTACCCTGCCTATGACTCTCCTGACTCCCAAATGGTTTGTTCAGTAATTGGACATGATTTGTCTTGCTACCACCACATCTACTCTTATCTCCATGACCAAACTATTCCTAACACATATAATAGAAATGAAAAATGTCATCTAATCCATAGTGCTTCATGGTACGTCATTCTAACAAATGACTTGTATAGACGGGGTCTAGATGGTACCCTCCTTAGGTGTCTAGAACCTGATGAGTCTAAACGCACATTCAAAGAAGTACATGAAGGCATTTGTGGTTCTCACTCAAATGGTCTGACACTAGCTCGTAAGATTATTAGAGCTGGTTATTATTGGCCCGATATGGAGAAGGAAGCTACACAGTTTGCCAAGTCTTGCAAGCAATGTCAACTCCATGGTAACTTGATTCACACTCTAGCTAAGGAGCTCATTCCATTTATCACCTTTTGGCCATTTCAACAGTGGGCTCTTGACTTAGTGGGTCAGATATATCCATCTTCCTCAAGAGGACATAAGTACATCATCACTGCTATAGATTATTTTACTAAATGGGTTGAGGCAGTACCTCTCAGTGTAGCTGATGGAAAATCTATAGCTATGTTCATACTAAACTACATTATTTGTAGATATGGTGTACCTTCCTCTATTATCACTGACAATGGAGGATAGTTCAAGAGAAAGGATCTGATAGATTTGTGCACTAAGATCAAGATCATTCAACATTGGTCATCTATTTACTATCCTCAAGGAAATGGGCAAGCTGAAGCTTCCAATAAAACAATTCTCAAGATCCTGCACCGTATGGTACACAAATCTAAATAGGATTGGCACCTCCAAATTAATCCATCTTTATGAGCCTATCGCACCAGTATAAGAATGCCAATAGGTGCCACACCCTTTGCTTTAGTCTATGGTATAGATGTTGTACTACCTATTGAGGTTGAGATTCCTACTTTGCGAGCCTCTTTGAAAGGCCTCATTACAGATGATGACATTAGAATATCTCGGCTTCAAGAGCTTGAGTTACTAGATGAACATCAGAAGGTGGCATTCGATCATCTCAAAGCATATCAAAAGAGGATATCAAAGAGCTATAATAAGAAGGTTAGACCAAGGGACTTCCAAACAGGTGATCTCATTCTGAGAGAGAATCCTAAAAATCAGCAACAGCAGACTTAGAAAGGGAAGTTTGAGCCAAACTGGCTTGGTCCTTATATTATTTCTGCAGGATTTGGGTCTAGCGCTTATCAACTCTCCACTACAAAAGGTGAACCACTCAAAGAGACTATCAACACTCTTCACCTAAAGAAATTCTACAGTTGAGATATCTTCTGCATGCTCATGTACATACTTTATTCATGAGAAAATCCTAAAAATTGAAAAATGTCCTTAAAAAAAAGATCATCTTAGTGAAAACCTGGAAAACAGGTGCTTTGATGTATCTATTATTCTGGTGAAAACCTAGTAAACAGGCACCTTGATAATATCCAAAAAAAAAAATGAAAAAATACAAAAATACAAAAAAATAAAAAAAAAAGAAAAAGAACAAAAAAATTGAAAATATAAAAAAAGAGAAAAAGAGAAAAATGTGTCATTAATGAAAACTTGGTAAACAGGTGTCATGGTAGCAAAAATAGAATTTCTACCAAGATGGTGAAAACCTAGTAAACAAGTGCCTCTTGTTTCACAATACTTTATCTGTCGCAGCATATCTTGGCTTTCTCACAGTTGCTCTTTCGCTTTCTTGCTTCAGTTTGCTTTCTTGCTTTAGTTTTCTTTCCTGCTTTAGTTTGCATTCCTGTTTTAGTATGCTTTTTCTTTCTGTCATCTTCAAGATTTTTCTCAACCTCACATGGATTTAAACTAGTCATACTCAGGGGCATGTTCCTGGTCTAGGGGGCATTGTCTTATCTCTTGCATCGGTCACTAGTGGTTCTCACTACGTCTGTCTGCCGATGCTTCATAGAAATTTTTAACTTCTTGAGACTCTCTTTCACATCAGTCACCAGTGGATCTCACCGTGTCTACCTACTAATGCTTTGATCTTGTTATCGATCTTTCTTGAGAATCTCTTGCGCCAGTCACCAGTGGTTCTCACTGAGTCTGCCTACTATCACTACTTCTAAGATTTCTCTCATCATCTCTCTATCCGTTTGTTCGGCTTCGATCCATTCATCACTTGGGGGCATGGTCCCTCACTTTGATCACTCTGTGGTTTACACTTGAGTCAGTAATCTTTTCAAGGGACAAATTTCTACTGGCACAAACTGGTATTTATCAACACCTTAATCAAACATTGTTTTTCAACACTCTGTTTGGACACATCTGTGTTTTTTAACACACTTCGAATATCTCGCGATGTAAACATCTCTTGATAGCAATCAAACACATTACACTCACAAGCACAATGGTGTTTTTCAACACCTTAAACATAGACACATTCGTAAACCTCAAAACATGCTGAGATATGATTGAATCTTTCTTGGTATGTTGTCTATTCTCATGAATTTCATTGATATGTTCTTTGTCTACTGCTTATTGGTGTGGTTTTGATGATCCGACAATATCAAATAAATAGGGTGTATGTGATAAGAGCTTCTACATTAAGGTGGAAAAGCCTCACATCCCTTGATCTTGTTTATTTGTATGCCAAGGGGAGGTTGAAACTATCTCCTTGACTGTTATTGCTTTTTTTGTTTGCTTGTAAACTTTTACTATATCAAACTGGAAACAATGTTCGGTTCACCTTGGCTTTTGTGCCTTAGTGCTTATGTTCATTTCCTATATTTTATCCAATGAAAGTCATATTCATATTCTTATGGTTGTAGCGGCACCAATAAGGATTGTATTGACTACGATGATCCAAAAGCACCCGATGATGATAAATACGATGAGTCCAACAACCAAAGTCCTAGGATTGCATTTGCATTGTAGGCTTGCATTCACATTTTAGGCTTGCATCATGGTAGTTTGGTGCTTTCTTCATTATCTTCTCATTCTTCAAAGGTCCTCATCTTTCATCATGGTATCTTGTCAACTGCATGAGTGTCCAATCCTCATTCTCGATCTTTGTGCACATTCTTTTGGTTAGTACCTATTGTATATTGTGAATATCCTACATGAGGCGATTAGTACCATTGCATGCATTGCATTACATTCATTTCCAAAAAGTTCATTTGCATACATACATCCATAAACATGTGCATCCATTACAAGCATAAATCACATCATACATAGCATTTATCCATCTAACACCTATCATAGTATTTTCATATATCAATAAAACATGTGCATAAAAATTTGCATATTCATCCATTGCATACATTTCTAAATCATACATATAAATCACATAGGAAATCATCTCATAAAACATATACATTTAAAGCAATATATACACATGTATAATGATGCCAAAAATAAAGCTCATATATATATATATATATATCAGTTTGAATATACAAGGGTGCTACTCGAGAACAATATGTCAAAATGGTGGTACAATATACATCACAATCTAACTACCTGGAGGAGGTGGAGGGAGTGGTATGCCCTACTATTGAGGAGGAGGACCTGGTGGAGGAGGACCCGCAGGAGGTGGTCCCGGTGGAATGATCTGTGTACCAGCATACTCTGTGAAAGGAAGAATCTGATATGCAGCCTCAGGGACTACAATAGTATATGCAACATAATAGTAAGAATCTTGGGCAGCCTCATATCTGGTCTCCAACTATGATCTCACCAATGCCTCTCGTAACTCCCAGATCTCTCAGTCTCGCTTAGATATTCATGTATCCCTGATGATCACCTATCTATGGAGCTCATCACACTCCCTCTAAGTTTATCAGCCTCTCTCCCTAACTCTCTAGAGAGCCTCCTGTAACTGTGCTATGTGTCCACCTGCTGGAGGATTCATCGGAATAGCATCAGCCATCACTGTATCATCCCCCTACTTTGCGGCCCTATCCTGGCTACCACTAGGCCCAGCACATGTATCTAATCCCATGGATCTCGCAGGGATATCTATCTAAACTATACGGGGCTATACAAATCTCTCCTACTACTGTAAAGGTGGTTGCTGCGGCTACTGATCCTGAGGCTGCTATCCTAGAGGAGGAACCTGCTATGCCTGCTAATGTGGTGGTGGTTGCACCACCTAAGGAATCTAACCAATCAGAGATGTAAATCTAGGAAATGGATGAGCTAACAAGTGATCTTTGTATGCAGGTGTCACACCTACATTCATCACTAGAGCCATGTAATCCCACCTAGCTAGTGGTACTCGGGCATCTATCATGCTGCGCCCCCTATCAAGCAATCTTTGCCAACCCTTCTTCGTCTCATCAATGAATTAGGCATAAGTACAATACTCAAGAGACATGTCCTACGGCCTCCCAAACTGGCACAATACATGTGTAAGCAAGAAGTGCTCAATAATTGTAATGGTACATCCTATCAGAGGACACAAGCAGAACATATATGATAGCTCATGATGAGCATCATCCCAAACCTCAGTGGCCACCCAAGGTCGCCATATGACTGCATCCATATCATCAATCTGTGCTCTCCACTGCTCAGTCTTACCCAGCGTGGGCTGGGTCATCAGACTGGTGTATCTATAAATGTATAGCTCTAATGGCTGTCGTGTATCATGAAAAATTGGCCTACACATGGGAAGGTGCTCCCAGGCCCAGATCTACAACACGATGACTCCTACCACCATAGTACGGGCACCTCGATACATGATCTCGTGCATCTCATGCTACATCTATGTGAGCATGCACTCACCCCATCCAAAAGTGAGTACAGGAACATCCAGCATCTTTTAGAGCATAACGCCCTAGCCACACTCTAAACCATGCTGACCATGATCATGAACCAGATGACAGCTCAAAAATAGTGCAAGAACAAATGCCAAGGGATGATCTCAGCCATAAGTTTGTATCAACTCCTAGGAGATGGCCCAACCCATCACCAAATCATCCTGAAAGATGGCTCTCAAAGCCTGTGTACCATCTCTTGGCTGCGTGCAATACTCTACATGAGCTCCATGGAATGACACTCTCAAAATCTGGTATACATCCTCTGGAGTCACCGTCATCTCTCCCTGTGGAAAATGAAAATTATTCATCTCTGAAGGGAAACGCTCGACCAGGGCTCTAAGTAGTCCATGATTTACTCAAATATCAGGTACATCATGCAGATATGTCAATCCTAGCCCATCAATGTGGGCCCCGTCAGCATCTGATAGTCTCTATAGAAACTCACCCATGATAGGATGATGGGATCTAAAATCGATGTCTAGGAGATTGACCTGCAAAGAAAGGGACAAAATTGGATCAATACCTCAACAATGATGATTTTCAAAGCAAAAGACAACAAATGAAGCAATGGAGCTATTCTACACACAGTTCAACTGGTTAACTCTGCGAAGCAAGAAAAAAGATAATTCTAATTTTTTGCCAGTTTCCCATGCGAGAAAACTATTTTCTCGCATGAGGAAACTCTTGTCCCACGCGAGGCGGGATGAGTTCTCACGCGAGATTCTAGGAATCTCGTGCGTGACATGCGCGCTCTTTGTGCGAGCGCTGGGGAGGGGCCCACACACAGAATCCCCAACCCTTGCAAGGATTTAGATTCCTCGTGCAAAAGGTGATTAGGCCCAGCATGAGGAAACTGTTTCCTTGTGCGATATTTGGCGAGACAAAGTTTAAATAGTCTGAAAACACACTAACGCTAAAAATTGATAAATTTTTTACAGAAATACAAGATCAAGTTATGAGTACTCACAGGTGCGTCATACTCCACTGGTTGTATGTGCCGTCAGGAGCGCTCAAATCTATGTGTATGCACGGGAATGCTATTGATGTCAGCTGGAGCTCTCGCCATTACTATTGTCAAAAGGTGAATAATGATTTGAGAATGACCCCTCTGGGCCTTATATAGCCTTTGACCTAATTTTTCAAAGTGCTCTATTTTCTGTGAAAGTTACACCCCTGGCTAAATGGACTGTTCTGAATCCATTTTCATGATCAAAATCAAAATCTGACACTCCTAAATATCTTGAAATCATGTTTTAAAAATTTTGGGACCGACATGATCAGATGCTTGTGCAGTCAATTTTTTGATGTTGCTTTCTTGTCAGGATTATCTCTTGTTATCACTTTTCTCACTTTCTGCAATCTTTTCATCAAAGTCAACTCTAGTCAATTCTGGTCATCTATGGTCAAACCTAATCAACAGGACCTCTTGATCTCTCTAAATCAATTATGCTCGCCCTTGATCTATCTTTCTTTGTGATTTCTCGCTCTCATCATTATGATGTGTCTTCTTTTGATTTCACTCCAGGGGGAGTAAGATGATTGCATCATTGAATCTTTTCACATTATTCTTGAATCAGTCTGATCTGAATCAACTCCCCGTCACTAGGGGCATCTCATAACTTGGGGCATATTCAGTTTTTCATACCTTATGGTCAAAATTGGATATTCCATGATCTTCAATCTCTAGGGGCATCTTGATGTCTCGCATCTTGTCATCTATCTTTCTAGGTATCTAAGCAATCTAACTTGGATCCTCAAGGATCAAGCTTCATTCTGGAGATGATTCTTAAAATCTCATTATGTATTGGGGAAATCTAACCCTAATTCCTGAAATTTACACTTCATTCTGAAGATGACTCTCAAAAAACTCTTTAGACCATTATCTAAGCAATCTAACCTAGATCTCGAAGGGCTAACCTTTGTATTGGGGCTATCTAACCCTGATTCTAAAGATATTCCTAGATCTTCATCAACTATCAGTGGACATTGGGGAAATCTAACCCCAATTTTGATCTTCTCTCAGATGATTCTACTTCTTAATCTGATCAGTGTCTTGGAAACCTAACCTAGACTTCCAAAATCTTCATCTTCACTTAAGACTGCTCATTGAATCAATGCATTGTTTGCACATCAATTCAAAGAGGGGAAAAATATAACACCCCAAAATTGGCACCTTATAATCCTAATAAATTTTGGTGCATTCCTTCAAATCTCTCATCTTTGAAGTCCTATTGTACTAGGCAAATTCTTCCCCTAATTCACTTTAATTGACTAAGTTTTAAATGCAGAAAACCCAAATTTGGATAAATCTGACATTATATTTAATTCCTAAATTCTCAGAGTTTAATAGCTAAAAAACTCCTATGATTAATTGATTTAATCCTAAAGTCTTAAGTTCTTTTAATTAAATCAATTCCACCCCTTTAGCTAATATACATAAAAGGAATTGAAAGGTTATTTAATTATTGGATGAATTATCCTCAAAAAGGAATTCCATAATTCCATGTGAAAGGACACTTATGTGGTAATAATTCACCCTTTTATTTAAATAATATTTGCATATTTGTCTCAAATGGAAATGAAGAGGCCACCGTTTCTTTTCAAGAAACTCTTCACCCTCTTTCCATTGATTTTCTATAAATTGGACCTCTTTTTCATCATTTGAGAGGATGATTGTTGAGAGCACCAAATCTATAGTCAATTTGCATTTAATTTCTTTCATGCTTTAAGCTTAAAATTTGCATAATTAGACTAGTTTCAATTGGAATTAAAGATGTATTGCTTTCATTTGTGATCCATTCATATATCTAACATTTCAATTTGATTCTCTCAAAGCTTTCTAGATTAATGGCAAGTTCAATTCTAGTTTAAAAGCAATTTCTTTTCTAGATTACAAGCATTTCATTCCTAGAATAAGAGTATTTTCTTTTCCTAGATTAATTGCACTTTGTTTCCATAGATTAGTTGTAATTCAATTCTAGTTCAATCATTTCTATAATTCATAGAATAGTTGCATTTCTTTTCATAGACTAGTTGCAATTTCAATTTCATAAAGCGATGGAAAATTGGTCTTTTCTTACATTCTAGAAATCCTTCGTATTAGCAATGGTCAGGTTGTTGGCTCTCGTTCTGAGGGTAAACTCAACATCCCAAACTGATTAGGAGGTAGCAAGTCATTTTAATTGAAATTGCAGGATAGACAATTCATGTTTATCTTTGTAAATTGAACAATTAAGTAAAGACTATGTTGTGTTTGTGCTGAATTCAGAGGTCTACATTTAGCATATAACAAGACCAAGTATCCACACTTAATCTGATGTAAAGCGATTTGCTTCTCATCTTTAAGGTTTATCTTTATACCAATAGGCTCAAGAACTTTCATAGGAACTTTCAATTGGGTGGCCCCAGGACCCCAAAAAAATGAACACTGCTTCTTTCCTCTATCAAATACATAATTTTGATCATGTAATACTTTGGATATCCTGAATACAATGCCACCACTCTCATGGACAACATTCATTTCTTTATTAACACACTTTGACTTTTGTTTACCTTTAGAAAAGTTAGCAAGTGCACTGTAGTCCTTGCTAAATAAAAGATCCCCATGCATTTGATCAACCCTACAAGTAACTAGATTAAGCTCTTCTACTTGGATGCCTTTACATACACAATCTTCCCTATACTCAAGATGTTGTTTCTTTTCACAAAAAAGATTTAAAGATAACTCACATTCAGGAACTTCCTTCTTATCAAGAATTTGATCAGATAGGATACTGAGATAATTTTCAGAACTAATCTTCAACACATTTTCCTCATTATGTCTGTTTGATTCCACCTCATCTTCACATGTTTGATACAACTTATGCTCATAGGATGAAATAATGCATGTCTCACTTTCTGAATACACTTCCCCATACATATTTTGAGTTTCATCATCTTCAAAATGATCACTAGGCTCACTATCTTTATCATGATGTTGATGGACTTGATTGTATATAAAATATTCTTTAAATAATGGATTCAAGGATATAGAGAACTCGGTCATATCTCCATGAGATATTTCACCTGAAACTTCTTCATATTCATATGTTGTATGTTGTTCTATTTCATCTCCATTATTTGATTCTTGAAATTTATCATCTTCTTCATCTAGTACCCCCTGAGTATGTTCTGATCCA
Organism: Thuja plicata; assembly: GCA_018584345.1. NCBI lineage: Eukaryota > Viridiplantae > Streptophyta > Pinopsida > Cupressales > Cupressaceae > Thuja > Thuja plicata. The sequence goes on along the minus strand of MU223426.1, from coordinate 3,377,935 downwards.
TCAACTTGCTTATCATGGTGTATTGAGAAAAAAAATTGACCACTCTTCTCAACATGTTTTATATATTCCATGTCTAGTAAATATGAGATTTGTTCTATACTGAGAAGATATTTTTCTTCATCATCATGGTCATTGATACATGTTTTTATGCAAATCTCACTACATACAGATTCTACTTCAATCTAATCCAAATTTTCTTCCTCTATGTCACCATTCTTTTCTTCCCTCAATACTTCACATATTTTCTCAAGAAAAGCTAGTACTTGAGAATCATGGTAGATTCCTAAATCACAAATTTTATCCATTAATTCCCTTCCCAGAGGCCTGATATCTAAAGGTATTTCCCAATAGATCTTTATCATTCTCATGAACAAATGTAGTCCAAGTTCACCTTTATATCTTTCCAAACTGAAGAATATATCCAAAGGGGACATGTAAGATTCTTCTTCCAAAATATAATTTGGCTCTGTTTCCTATTCATAGCACATGTATTGTTAATAACACATGTTTTCTTCTTCACCACTGGCATCATGAAACATATCAAGAAACCACTGCTCAAACTATCTCCATGATGAGATGGATTATGTGGGTAGTGATTCACATACTTGTCTGGAATTATCTTTTAACATCTTGATAAATAGCCTCATCACCTGATCCTCTATAAAAACCTCATAATCTTCTATTAATGTATAAAATGCATCCAAGTGTTATAGTGTCGATTCATCCCATTCTCCATCAAACTTTGGTAGAAGTTGTGAAATTTTAGGGGATAACTTATTTGGGATGCATTGAAATCTCTTAAGATCCAATGGCCTGATACCATCTGGAATAAAAGGATTTCTTTGAAATTATGGATACATTTGAAAAAATAATCCACCATCTCCTCTGAGTCTTCTCCCTTAGTAAAGTGACTAACTAAAATGCTTTTTTCAATAGAGTCGCCACCTTCTTATCAGAAGGAAAATACTTACTATCTTTTGAGTTCTTTTCTCCCAATAGGGTTTTAAATATATCACCAGAGCTTCTAGGTAAAATACAAAAATGTTCTTTTGAACAACTCCCCAGCAGAGTCGCCAATATATTGGTGCCCAAAAATGCTAAATTGGATTTCCCATGGACTTGCCAATCCAACGCTTGGAAACCCAAGTGATTTGGCCAACTAACAAGTCACAACCAAAGCAAGGTTGGAACTTCTGCAATTCTGGCTCTGCAAAACCAAGGTTGGTAGGCCTATACCTTGACTTATCCTTAAAGGTACAAGGAATTTTATAGCAGATAAGAAACACTTCAACCTTGTCTCTCAAGTATGGAAAGAATCTTGAAAGAAATCTAACTGAAAGCAATATATCATGAATTATAAACTGAAATACTTTAAGTAATTGAAAGAATGTTTAGTAAATGTGTATGTAATTTGAAATGAATAGATAGATAAGATATATTAAAACTATAAACAATGAACTCAATAACTATAATCCAAATAATGATTAGACCAGTGCCTTATTCTACCATGGGAAATAGAGTCAAGATCATTCCAATATTATGTTCAACCTCAGAGACAGTTTTACAAGAAAACTTATCACTTCAAAGG
>MU223426.1:3338382-3358103 GCA_018584345.1 Thuja plicata | reverse complement strand
ATTTTGAAAAAATAGTACATCTAGGTCCATGTTATACTTGTTGATTAAAAACTATCCAAATATGTGAAATTGTATTATATTGTATTCCCTTCTCTTTACATTTTACATTATGTATATATATGTGTTTTAGTGGTTTTCACACCTCTTTAGGGTGAAAAGACACAACTCTTATTACAAATTATTTTGAAAAAATAATAAACTAACTAAAAATAACTACCTAACTTTCCGATTTGGCTTTGGTCAAAAATCCAAAACACCTCATGAAAAGCTAATATTTATACTAGAGATAGGAAATTTGATTTCCCGAACTGGGTCATTTTTAGATTTTTAAAATTTGACCACCTTTATCCTCTATCAAAATCATCTTTGTAGCAGGTCTAAATTCTAGCATTTTCTAAAGGCTTTGATTAGTTAGTTCTATTTATTTGTGTCATAAAGATTCCTTCCTTTGATATTTTTTAGTATGTGGAAACATGCATCTTGATAATGGATTGGGACTTCTAAATTATCAAAATTTAGAGTACCACCAGCTTCAATGAAGCTGAATGTTCAAAGAACCAAGAAGGGAAATCAGATGAGAAGATTGATGCTGAGAAATCATCTAGTGAAGAACCTAAAGAGAAAATCAGACCTTTCAGAGGTAGATGCTTTGGTTGCAATAGATTTAGACACATGCAGAGAGACTGCAGAGGTAATGCCCCTTTTAGAACTTTTTCTAGTTATTGTTTTAAATGTAATGGATATGGGCACAAGAAGACTAAATGCAGAAGACCTAAGCAATTTAGATATAGAAAAGACAATGGAAGAGAACCTACAATGAAACCTACATGTTACAAATGTAATAGCATTGGGCACATTGAGAAGTACTATAAGTTACAAGTTAATCAAGAAAGAAGACCTCCTATATGTTACACATGCAATAATCCTATACATATAGTAAAGTTTTGCAGGTATAATGGAGTAGATAATAGAAGAACACCACCTCCTATGAATTCACAAAAGAATGGAAATGATATTGGCAAGAGTATTTCTGATGTGAAGAATGATTTTGAAAATTTTTTTAAGAAAGAAAAAGACAAAAATAGTGGCAAGATATGGAAGATTAAAGAAACTAGTGAGACATCAGTTCAGGGAGAGTCAGTAGATGCTACTGGATCTTCGCCTAAAGGTAGAAAGACACAATCGACCTAATCAGCCGATCATGGCCTTAGGGGAGCATTAAATGCAACACATCACAATTTATCCTTCCCCACAAATCATGTATTGAGCTCATGCGACCTTGGGAATATTTTGAGCTGACATTATGGATCATATATCTAAGAGCGCATCATCAGCCGACTTGTATATTTTGATCGTGAGATTCAATAGTCGACTAGACAGTTTGGAGTGAAAAAGAAATTTCATAACCTAACTTGTGTAAAGCACCATGTTATGATCTATTTTTCTATCATTTAACATGGAGAGAGCCAAGGAGATCAGAGAGCAGAAGTATTCAAACATTTCTACACCTATCATGCATGATCGATCAAAGCATAAACTCGTATTTCCACATGTGAAAGGTATTCTGCATTATCTAAGCTATGGATGCACCTATGATTTTCAATGTTGTTGATCATCCTAGATACAAATTCAAGAAACATCCTTATAAGTCATGTGAAGAGGATCCAAAAGGAGCATTTTCATAGACCCCACATGGTGTACTGCACGTAGAAGACATTAGGGCTTACATACACTATAAGTATGACACATTGGAAGACAGAGATATATATATACAAAAATTGAGAACATGTCTGAAAACATAATCATGAAGGAAGAATGGAAAGAGATTAGTCAATTAAGTATAATGAAGATTATGGACTTGTACGACTTCGATGAAAATGAATGGTTTAAAATACTTATGAGCAGGGTTCATGACCAATTCATATTGATTGGTAGCCAACCTGTGAAGATATGTAGTGACCTGATTCATGAGATTACTGGTCTTGATAACACCAGAATTATTCCCATTTCTGAGAAACATGTTAAGGAAGTTAAAACCCTAACACAGTCGAAGTGGGACAGAAGGGAAATGATAGTAAATGATATTTCTCAACAAGATGTAAGGTTGATTGTAATGATACTTGGTTACAAATTTTTCTACAGCAGTAGACCTAATTCAGTATCAGCTGGAGTTATTATGATGGCATGGAGAATGATAAAAGAAAACACACAGTACAACCTATGTGAGGTATTGGCACATCAATTCCTTGAGAATGTAAAGCTTGTGAAGAAAGATAGAACAAAAACCTTTAGATTTGGATCATTATTGGTACACATGTTCATTCATATTGAACATAAGTTTCTTGGTCTACACCCTAGTGGCTGGAAAACTGGAGTTCCTACTAGTATACTAATCTCACAGAGTTACAAAAGATAGAAGACTACTTGGGTACATGGAGAACTGTTTGCAATGATCAAAATTATACAAAGAAAAATGAAGAGTAGATACACACTACATGAGGAAATTATTGAGAAGTACAAGGACACAATTTTTTTTATGGTTGAAACATACTCTGTATATTTTGAGGTAGTGACCCCTATAAAGAAATGGTGTTACCCTATGGGCTATGAAGTGAGTTCCAAAGTACTCACCATGCAATTAGAACATATTCTTGCACTAGAAGTTGATACATCAGAAGAGAGATGGGGAACATATGAGGAGAAGTCAGAGAAGGTAAGAGAAGAATAGTATAGAGGACAAAGGAAGAGAAAGATTGCTAATCTTATTCATGACTGTGGAGTAAAGGTTTGTCTATCTGATGAAGAATTGAAAGATATGAAGAAGAAGATGGCAGATAGATACCTTGGAGTAGATAGTGGAAGCACTAATGCCCCTTCCACCCCTAAAGTAATTATGGTTGATAACACACCTCCACCATAGCAGTAGGCAGAACAATCAAAGGAAGTTACTCCTAGAGTAACTAGATCTAGTATGCATATAAAAGAGAAGAACGTAGATGAAGAAGAGAAGAAAACTGAGAAGAATAAAGCATGGAAACCTAACATTAAAATGCTAGAGAAAGGAGCAATTGAACAAGGAAAATTAGTGTCAATTGATAAATATTATGATAGATATGAAGAAGTAGATAAACTAAAAATTCTAGACATTGTAATAGAACACATGCTTAGTTTCAAGAAGACACTTTTGGAAGTTGAAGGAAGAATACCCTTAGATTTGTATACAAAATTGGAAAGAAGAAAATGTTTGGCACAAGTTGAAGATGATCAGATTAGAAACAAAGAGATTGATGGCATGCTACCTATGTTATATGTACAAGAGAGAGATATACTATAGTCAAAGAATTGAAACCCCTGTTGAGGACAAAGATAATATTACTAAAGATAATGGCGAGGAAATATGATGAAGTGACTGAGGAAACTCAGAAGGAACTTGAGAAGATACTGTTGAGAACTACTTTTGTCAAGCCCCAACCTCCTAAGACAAATTTACCTACACTATTGGGAATGAATAACAACACAAAGGACATAGAGACTAATGATGAAGAGAGTAAAGAAAACACTACTGCAGATTTCTATGTTTCTGGTGTGGCAGTAACACTAGACCCCTCACAAGATGAGAAGGACCCTTTTGCAGAAAGCATGGACACTTCTATTGCTGATGAACTTGAGAAGGAAGAGGAGAATAAGGAGGATGAGAAGAAAGAGGATGAAGGACAGAAGAATGAGAAAAAAGAAGATGAGAAGGAAGAGGTAACTTTACCATCTAGCTTATTTTTGGCAAGTAGTAATATAAATGTCGATAACATGGATGAAGATGAACTGGTGAAACTAGCATTCACTGTACTAAACAAAGAAAAGGAGAAATTAGTACAGAAAGGAGATAACAAAACAAAGGTGATTTCAAGAGCTATTGATACTGTGAATGAATTGTTTCTAGTACCCTTAGTATTCTAGAACAAAGATGATATTGAGAACTTGAAAGTCACACTTGATGAGTTTGATGGCCATTTTGAAAATTTGCTAAAGATTGTAGAGGAGAAAGAAAAGAAAACATATGAAGAGAAGAAGTTGATAAAAGTATGCAAGTCCATCTCATGGGACTTAGGAGTTGTGAAAACTTTTCTGATAAATGCAAAGAACTGCACTACACATGGGAGAAATTTATTTGGTTACAACATGAATCCTATCAAACAAATTATGAATCTTGAAGATATTATTGCCAAGGAAAGGGAAACTTTGAACAGGTTAATGGATGGTTGTGAAACATCTTCATAGACCACTACAGAGTTAGACACAAAAGTGACAGATATATTGGCTAAGATCAGTGTATTGTAGAATGAGAAGGAGAGAGTACTGAATAGATTCAAATTACCGAGGAACTTCATTACTCTAAAGCTATCAATACTTGAGACACATCTGACAGATTTAGAAAAGACTATAGATTCATTTGCTAAAGGCTTACCCACAGACTTGAATAATGCTAAAACTACATCTTTTGCATTGAATGGATTGATTCATATAAGTCATATTTTTTTTAAGACATGGAGCTCTGAAGTGAAGATTTTGGAAGATTCCTTCCAAGACATTATAAAATTTGTGATCAAGAAGTGATACTTATTTGTATGCACCTTTGTCATTGTTGTCAAAGGGAGAGAAGAGAAGAGAATATATATATATATATATATATATATATATATATACACATACATATACATATACATATACATATACATATACATTTTTGTTGGAACACTTAGTACCTTTTTTTGTTAAGTGTTGCCATCAATGCCAAAGGGGGAGATTGTTGGCAAGTGATCAATTTGGGTAATGTGATTCACTTTTTGATTGTCATTTATGGAAACACATCTAGGTTTAAGATCGATTATTTTGAAGATAAGTTTTGGTATGTCCAAAATTGACTAAGTACAGAAACAGAGATACAATATTGTTTTGGATGTCAAAGACAGAGATCAATGAATTAAGGCATGCGAGATTAGTGGAAGATAGTATGGAGTATTTATGGAATACACCTAAGATAAATTTGGTTTTTGATAACTATACAGAGAGTTATGAGGATTTGAATACTGACAGACAGTAGAGAACAACGATACAGAGTAGTTGGATGGAAGAAAAAGAATAAAGAAGCAAGACTTGGACACCAAGAAATTGAAGACACATTTTTGTTGTTGATAGTCTACACTTTGACTATGCAAGAGCACTGAATATACATTTAAAGTTTACTATATTAATTGTATTATGTAATGAAGGCCAACTTGACAATGTTTGTAATATTTATTCTGAGAGCCAACTTTGTAAAGTTAAAAAGATATATATGTAAGATCTTTTTGGTAAAGATTAGTTGTTGTGAGAAAGTGAAGGATATGCAGAGTAGACATGCGAATCGTAGAGCAGAGAATGATAGAGATATAAAGGAACTATCAAAGCATTTGTGATGTTTGTTTTTGTTCATCACTAAGAACCTTTTATAACATAATTACATTGTAAGAGTTGTAAACTCATTGGCCCCTAACAGGGTGTTGTGAACCTTTAACAGGGTTGTTATTCCTCTAATAGGGAAAATTACTATGTAATATTTAGCTCCTAATAGGGCTAGGTCTCCTTACATGGAAATTATACTTTAGTACATGCTTGTGGGTATCATCCCCACTGGGGTTTTCCCTTGGCCAGGGTTTCCTTGTAAACAAATCATGGTGTTATGAGTTATGTGTTATTTTTTTATGTTCTTTCCTTTACTGCAATTATATGGTTAATGTTCAAGTGGTTGAAGAATTTAATTAACTATTATAATACTGATTCACCCCCTCTCAGTATTATCCAATCCTAACATAACAAATATGGTTGGTAATACCATTGATTACATAAAGGATTAAGGTTAAGTGATAAAAGTTTTGATGGTGTGTATTCACCCCTCCCCTCTCAGTACACACCATTCCAATATTTCCAACAGTATAACTTTTAGTTCAAACTTTCCTTCTCTTTTGTACCATAGTCCATAATCCTTAGTATTCTTCAAATATCTATAAATTCTTTTTACAACAGTCATATGTGATTCTCTGGGATTAGTAGAAAATCTTGCAACTATTTCAACTGCATGTGCTATGTCAGGTCTTTTGTGTACAACATACATCAACTTACCAATCATAGATCTATACAAAGTTTACACCTCCTTCTTTCATGATTCATGATTCCCAAGCTTTCCAAAGGTGGTAGTTAGTAGCAATAGTTTTACAATGATATAAATCAAGTACACAAGAAATACTAAAATGAATAACTTGAAACGTAACCAATAAAATGTATAAGCAATGAAAGGAAAACAAATGAATGCAAACCCCAAAGTGCTTGAAGCTTCTATTGTTTCTGATGCTATTTTTGATGCTCAGTATTAGTGTGGGTAGTGTCTATGACTTGAGAAGTGTCAAGAATTTTCTGATTGAAATGGGTGTGTGATCACAAGATGGCTTGAATGCTTGAACCAAACTAACATAGAAATGGTGCATGAGAACTTGAAATCCTAGATCCTTCAAATATATCTGAAGGGTTTATTATATAGGAATTGAGGATGAAATGAATGGTTGAGATCAATCCCAGAGATAGGGAGATGAACGGTTGAGATTAAAAGGAACTAGAGAAGCCATCAGTAAACTCCACCTCTTCAATTGATAAAGAGGAGATAGAGTTTGGTTGATTGAAGAGCTAATTGTGAGTTACCTTTTTGAACTAAAGAGGTGGGTGAAGTTACCCATGTGAATAGGAGAGATGGGTGGAGTAACCCATGTGATCTGATTGGAGTTATGTCTTTGAAGATAAATGAATATTTAATTCATTTCTTTAATTAATGTTTTCAACATGTAAGATAATTGAATTCTTTTTTTGATTTTAGAATTGCTTTATTTGATGAAATTAAATTAATTTAATTGGAAGAATTTAATTAGTAAGTTTAAATATTTGAATTTAAACTATAGAAAATTGAATTTAATTAATTAATTATTGGTAATTAATCAATTAAGGTTAATTAATTAAAGAAAATTAATTATTTAATTAAAGAAAATTAATTATTTAATTAATTTTTGGATTTTGATTAGATAATTTGGGGAATAAATTTAGAGGAAAATAGATGATTAATTAATGATTAAAAAACCATTCATTAATGGATTAAAATTAGTGTTTTTAATGTAAAGTCGCAAGCTTGTCCATTTTTGGGTGTCTACACAAAGTTTGATTTACCTCAGGTGTCTTGTCTTCTTTTCTCAATTTTCATCTTGTCACCATAGGTGTTTCAACTAGTTTTGATTCTTCCATTTGAAATCTCTTCAATACTTCCTTGATGTATTTTGATTGAGTAATGTAGTTACCTGTAGTCTGTTGTGAAATTTGAAAGCCAAGAAAAAATTTGATCTCTCCAAACATTGACATTTCAAATTCTTTCCTCATTTCATCAGCAAATGAAGTGCATGGGTTATCATTAGCTCCAAATATAATATCATCAACAAAAATTTCAGCAATAAGAGTCTTATCATCATTTCCTCCTTTCAAATACAAATTGTTGTTATCACTTTTTATAATAAATCCAATACTTATGAGATAGGAATGTAATATTTCATACCATGGTCTTGGTTCTTGTTTCAATCTGTATAAAGCTTTGTGTAACTTACATACCATGTTTTTCTGATCAGGATCAACAAATCCTTCAAGTTGTTCAATGTATACCTCTTCTTCTAGTATTCCATTCAAAAATACAGACTTAACATCCATCTGATATAGTTTTAATCCTTTATATGCTGCATATGCAAGTGATATTCTTACTCCTTAAAGTATAGCAATGGGTGCAAAAATTTATTCATAATAAATCCCTTCTTCTTGTGTATACCCTTTGCAAACTAATCTTGCATTATTTCTGGTTACATCTCAATTCTCATTCAATTTGTTTCTGAATATCCATTTGCTGCCAATGACATTTTTATCACTTAGTCTCGGTAATAATGTCCATGTCTTGTTTTTTTGTATCTGCTCAATTTCCTCATTCATAGCACTAATCCATTCTTCATTTTCTAATGCATCTCTAACATTCTTAGGCTCAAATTCACAAATTAAACAAGTGTTAACTTTCAAATTACTTCTTGTCATCATGCCAACTGTTTTATCTCCAATAATATGATTTTGTGGATGATGTCTTCTCACATATTTAGCAAGTATAGGATTAATTTTCATTTCATCATTTTCTTCTCCTGTAGGTTCATTGTGTTCTTGTTCATAATCTTTAGTTTCATCATTTTCCAGATTCTTGGTTTGTGCTACCTATTTCCCAGTGACATTACCCTATTGCATGGTAAAGTAGGGCATCTATGCTGGTATAGTATCAGGTTCTTCCATGTAGGAAAATCTACTGTAATCTTCTAGTTCTTTCATGTTTTCCTCATCATTCTTCTCAGCTAATACATCAACTTTCACATTTTCACTTTCAATGATTTTTTTAAATGTCTTGTTCAAACATTTGTAATCTTTAATCTTAGTAGAATATCCAAGAAATATTCCTTCATCACTTTTTAAATCAAATTTACTATTGCAATCATCTTTCAGAATATAACATTGACTACCAAAAATTCTAAAATATCCCCAATTAGGTGTATAACCATACCATAGCTCATAAGGTGTTTTGTTTGTATCTTTCTTCATTTGTACTTGGTTTAGTGTGTAAACAACAGTGCTAACTACTTCTCTCTAGTATGTTTGTGCAACACTCTTTTCAGTCATTAGTGTTCTAGCACAATCTACAATTTATCTATTCCTTTTTTTAGAAATTTCATTCTTCTATGGTGTCCTTTGTGTGAAAACCTATCTTTTGATTCCATGCTCATTGCAAAAGTTAGTAAACTCATCAGAAATAAATTCAACTCCTCTATTAGATCTCAAACACTTCAGTTTTCTACCAGTTTCCTTTTCCACTTTAGATTTGTACCATTTAAACATCTTAAATGCTTCATATTTCTCTTTTAGGAAAATGATAGTCATCATTCTAGAGTAGTCATCAACAAATAAAATAAATTATTTGTTCCCATAATAGCTCTGTGTTCTCATTGGTTCACATAAATATGTTCATTGGTTCACATAGGTCTGTATAAAATAACTCCAAAATATCATTAGATGAAAAATTCTTTCTCTTGAAACTAGATTTTGACATCTTTCCCATTTGACAATTTTTGCACATTACATGGTTGGGTTTACATAAGCTCGGTAAGCCTCTAACTTTTATTTTCTTACTAATATTAACCATGTTGTCAAAATTTACATGACAAATCATTTTATGCCATAACCATATATCTTCATGCTTTTCCAATAAGCAAGTAGTTTCAGTAGTGTCAAGATAGAATAGGTTACCTTTTGATTATTCACCCGTACCGATCAACATCCTTGTTCCATCATAGATTCTAGATTTTCTATTTTCAAATGAAACTCAGTGACCTACGTTATTCAACTGTGAGACACTCAATAGATTATAATTAAGTCCTTTTACCCAATATGAATTATCACATTTATTTGATTTTTGAGTATAATATTACCTTTACCTTTTACTGGACAAGGTGCATCATTTCCCATTCTAATAGATCCACCATCATAATGTTCAATAAATTCAAAATTTACTTTATCTCCAGTCATGTGATGTGTACAGCCACTAACAATAACCCAAATTTCATGCTTAGTAACTTTAGAAATAAGTGTTGTTTCTACATACCTTTCATCTTCATCTCAATCATCTTTCAAAGCTACAAACACTATCTCAATATCTTCATCACTTTCAAAACCATTGTCATTATATTTACCTTCAACAATGTAAAAGTCCTTCTTTCCTTTATCTTTGTAATCTTGGTTATCTCTTTTTTCATACTACCAGTTGCTTCTATAGTCTTGGTCATCCTATCGATCTTTAGATATATCGTTTCTTTCATCATTTTTTTGTTAGGGCATCTTGTAGAAAAATGACCAATCTCTTTATAGTTAAAAAATATCAAAGGTAGTTTACCTTTATATCTTCCTTTACCTTTGTGCAATCTTCCTTATCATCACTATCACTGTCACTATTATTTTTTATTATGTGTTTGCTACTAGATTTACCAATTTTCAAAGTAGACATAAATGCAGATTCCATAGAAGGTACAATACTATTGTCAAATTTATTCAGCTCAAAAGAAATCAACCTTCCAACAATACTATCAATAGTAATATTATTTCTAGGTGTTTCTCTCATTTCATATATTGCAGAGAATCTTATAGAATAAATAGGCAATAAAGTTCTAAGAATCTTACTCACAATAGTGTCTTCATCAATAGTTCTACCAGCTCCTCAAATAGAATTCACAACTTCCTTAAGTTGGGTACTATATTGTGCTATGTTCTATCCTTCTTTCATTCTCATGACATCAAATTTTCCTCGCAGACTTTCAACTTTAGCTCTCAGTACATTTGCATCTCCTCCATGAACTAGTGTAAGCTTATCTCACATCTTCTTGGAAGTTGTACATGTCATGTTATCCTTAAATTTGACATCAGTAAGTGAAGAAGCAATCTCCACCATTATAAAGTTGTGTTCATGTTTCACTTTCATCTAATTACTAGTCAAAGGTCTAGTAGGTAGAATTAATTCATTATCTAGATAATCTGCAATACTATCTATAATCCCTAATAGGTATAGTCTCATTCTTCTTTTCCATTTCAGGAAGTTCTACTTGTTCAGCTTTGGTGCGTCTCTCTTATACATCTCATGATCTTTAGCCTAAGTCCTTCAAAACTTTCTTCTAAGCATTGTATGCTCTGATACCAATTGTTAGAATAAATGAGAGGGGGGTGAATCAATTATCTTACAATCCCAAATTCTTCCATATGTATATAAAAATGATTTCAAACAGATAATTCAACCGTGAAATGTATTCTATAAACTCAAACTTTAGTCAATAGTGTTTGTCGAGTATCGGTAAATTAATACTATGATTACCGATCAATGCCAATAAAGTAAAGTGTAAAGAAAAATAACAATCCACAACATTCATGCACATTAACACATTGATTTTTAACGTGGAAACCCTGCTAAGGGAAAAACTACCTGGGATCGATAACCCAAAATGTTTCACTCTTCTAAAGTGAGCTTGGTGAAGAGCCAACCTTGTTAAAGGTTACAATGCACACTCTTAAATGCGACCTCATTAGAGTATTTAAAACTAACAATTCTCTTTTGACCATGCATTCACTATGGGGTCAACAAGAAAACACTCAATATTCATTAGAATGTCATAATAAAGACTTTCATGTCCTACTCGGTTAAGAGATTTAGATGTAATAATGGTTAAACTTATACGGTAGTGATATGATTCAAATACAACTCTATTTTGTAGATTTTCATATCTATACTAGGTAATTAATACCTCTGATCAATTTGTTCACTTCACTTCAGCTCATCTCATACTTCATACTCAATTCTATTTGGTAATGCTCTTTCCTCTATTTTCTTGGTGATGTCTGCATAAAATGCTCGGTTCTGTCTTTAACCAGTTTGATCAGTCATGCATAAACTTAGCATGTGCACATCAGTTGTGATTCAAAATGAATCTCTTATCTCTTATATAGACATCATATCTCATTTAATTTCCATCATTTACATTTTTCCACTTAATCTCCATCATTGATTTTGTTTCTTAATCCATCCTCGATAGTTGTGTTAAAAACACGTTTCAATCTTTTTCGTCTGATCTTCCTTGAATTTTCATACCCATTTGATTAACATAACAAACTTTATCTTTTACCTCAGAATCATCAATGTTGAGCTCATCATTCTAGTCCATCTTGGTTTGATTAAATTCCTTGGTCAATATCATGTTGTGTTGGTGATCCCTATCTTGGTTATCACTGTGCTTGGTATACACTGTGTTTTACTCGGTGTTCACTATCTCTTAGTGTATACAAAAATCTTCATTTACCAACCACATAAACTTTGTTTGTTCCAGTTCTTCAATCCATAGTAGATGTTTGTCACCATAATGATACTCAAATAAGTTGACATCAATGACAATACATTAACTGATAATGTTTATCATCACATCTGTAACTCAGTTGACTATGAACAAATGAATTCTAACATACAATCAGTTGTAGTTCATCAAAAATCTTGTATTCATAATTCTTCCTCAAATTATGTAATGACATCAAATATTGCATGTGAAATGACTATAGGAGATATAAGAACATTCATGAACCACATTCAACAAGTTAAAGATATTTGATTGGTTGCATGTTTCATCTTTCTTTGTCTATTGTTGTTTTCAATCTATCAAGTTCCAAGCTTCCAAGTAAATAAAATTTTAGCATTATTTTCTTGCAAATGTTACTTCTTAATTGATGGGTTGCAGATTAGCACCAGCTTGAAGAAATTTTTACTTTTCTTTGATCAAATTTTGGGGTTTGAGCCCAGAGTCTCACCATTTTATAAAATACATTGAAAAGCACATTCTTGAAGAGAATTTGAGATCCATTTTTGTATGTTTCTTTTAAAATTTGATACATTTTTCATTGCAAGGTTTGTTATATGTGCATACATTTGTTGTCCTTAATGTATCATCTAAACAAACAATGTATGTCACTTCAAAATACTATGTATATATTGAGTGAGATTTGATAGTAGTAGGATTACTAAAATTTAATCAAGAGAAGGTATATTTTATCCAAATGCAAATAACTAGTCTTGAGATTATTGTAGAATTAATATATAATCTAATGCCTTTTCTTTTGTGTATTTTGATGCAGGTTTGAACAACCTTTCATTAATATGTTAGTTCAAATTATATTTTATGATGGTTTGGGGTATTTCTTGCAATTACGGATGACATTTTAATATTCAATAATCAATAATAATAATCAATAGATGACTCAGGAGGATGTCATTTTAATATTCCTAATGACCAAAAATTTCCTAATGTTGTCCAAGGTCAACTAGCATCCATAAATTTTTATTCTATTTCAAGAACATTTTAGAAAGGGGATCAAGTTAAAAATTACAATGCACAGAAAACTCAAAAAGAATGCAAGTCATATATATTTGTTGCCAATCTCTGTGGACCACAAGCTTCAACATCAACCATAAAGCACAACATTTAATTTAGTTACCTTAGTGTAAGAGAGGATAGTCTAAGAAAAATTACAAAATATAAAGCTATGTATAGAAGTACAATTAAACCACATGAATATTGTAAAACAACTGTAATGAGCTATTGTAGCACTCATATTTGGATGAGTTGGTGATGATCATTGTGTTGAAAGAAATTTAATGGATTTGGAGATTCTTCAGAGGCACTGAGAGGCATACCTAAAGTCTTTCATTGGCTCAATAGTCTTCATGAGCTACAAATAAATTATTGTGGTGGGTACCGCAATGATGTTGAGTAAAATAGGCATTTTGCACAAATTTTCAAAGCAACTATTAGGAGAAGCTGAGATACAAAGGCCAATATGGATTTCCAACTGACAATTTCACTTCCAACTATCCAGAACAAGAAAATGTGATGAGACAAGATATGTTTGTGATGCCTTTTAAGTTTCCGTCTATTATAACAAACTATGAACTATAAACTATAAACCTAGTTCTAATATGGGTTCTATTTTTCACAGTGAGTTATTTGCATTTGGTCTTACAAAAATGATCTTTTATGTCTATTAATGTTGAGCTAAAAGTTCATTTACCCTAAATTTTTCAAGATGATCCTTGTGCCAAATTTTTCCATCAGATTAGTTGATCTTTTGTTTTATCCACTATTTTGTTCTGGCAGAAAATATTTTAACCAATTCTGATTAAATTTTTAAAACACCGTGTTTGAAATAAAAGATTGTATTAATGTGCACTTAGTAGTGGCTTTCATGTTTGAATGTGGTAGTGGAGAATGGTTTCTAATATTTATTTTTTTTGTTTATAAACCTTAATATTTTTTGATTGCAAGTTTTTATGACTTTTAATAACAACAAGCTCTTCTTCTTTGTTTTAGACCTATGAACTTAGTTTAAATGGAATAGAGGGAAAAGGATGAATATGAACCTTTTTACCCCATCTCTAGGTATTCCAAGGACCATTTTTATGAATATGAACCTTCTTTCCCCAGTTCTAGGTATTCCAAGGGCCGTTGTTGGATTTGGTATTCTTCCCAATTTCCAATACTTAGTGTTTCTACCTATATGTACAGTTCATGTGTTTGAAACAAAGCTAATATCTATGGTGACATTATTTTTTTTCTATGGAATAATGTGGCTCACTCTTAATCCATCTGGTTCAAGGATTTTTCAAAGTTTGTTTTCTTTTCCTACAATTAATTTTGCTTGGTCTTTTGTTTTTTTGCTTTTGGAATAAAGTTTTTTTCAAGGGATTCCAGGTATGACTAACATAAATAGGTTTTTATGATTTACATTATCATGTGGTTCACAACTTTAATGAATTGCTAAATTTTCTTTTCTAATCTCCTTTTATGGGATGAGTTCTAAGAAATCAGATTATATGGGCTTTCAACATTTGAAGAATAGATTTATTTACCATTAAATAGTAAGCATTTCAAGAAACTAATTGTATTCATCATTAAATAGATCTTATTCAAAGGTTTTGTAACTTTGTCAAATTTCTAGAGTTGAAACACAAGTAATAAGGATGTTACATAGTAATTTATTTTCTAAATTTTTCTCATCTTGAGTACTTTTATGCTTACTACTCTAACCAAATTTTGTAATACTGATGCAAGAGAATCTTGGGTTCTTGGCAATCTTGTATCAACCAAAAATATGTTTGTTTTGGTCTGGTATCTTGTTGGAGACTATTTGGTAAAGTGCTCAGTAAATTTTTTGCTTGGTCAGTAGAAGGTTTTTTGTTTCATCGCTTAGGCTTAGTTACTTGTTTTGGTTGGCTTCACCGATGGGGTCTTGGTGGTTGTTCTGGGTTGCTCGGTGATTTTCACCGACTGGTCTCTATGCTCGGTACTCTTTCTCACTGAGTTAGTTTTGGATGTTGGATCTTCTGGCTAACATATGCATTTAATTTTCATAGGGTAATTGATGTTGGGGTCTCTCATTGGGATGCATGTGGACCTAAATTTGGGTCTTTATTGTTTTGTATGTTGGATCTTTAGGATCTTTGATGCCAACCTCTTTTGTGGTCTCTTGTATATATTTAGTTTTTGTTCTTAGATTTGAGGGGAGTTCTTAAGTAAAAAAAGATAGAAGATTTGGATCGCAGGTATGTGACCTCACAGGTATGAAGATTATTCTGTAAAGATCTAAATGTATACGGTCAAAACTAGGAAGGATTTAGAGCCCAGTATGTATAATATTTGATGAAATAATATAAGAATATTATGCTTTCTTTCTCTCACTTTTTGTGTTATTGCTTTTGTGTTGGTCTGCAAGTTGGTTTGGATAGCTAGGAGTGCCTTTGGCCTTGGTTCTCCTTACACTCCTTGTGTCAAGTGGTATTAGAGAGAAGGTTAGATATGAGGTTCCTTCTTGTGAACCCTTGTGATATTTTTTGTAGGGTAGCATATTGCGATCTGACCTACAATTATAGAGGGTTTCAAGATGGTTCGTGGGAGAGGAAATGCAGATCCAAGTCTATCTAATATGCTAAGATAGATTTATGCAAGATTGGAAGTTGTTGAGACAGCCCACCATAGAGGAAGACATCTTGAAGATTTTAGTGATGATGAAGTTGAAGAAGTACAAGGAGAAGCCACACCTGCACCTGTGATGGATTAGGAAGAATAAATATTCCTATGAGCATTGAAAAGTTTGAAGTCCACACCTTAGTTTAATCCTCCTCAGTATAGTAGAAAGTTGGATTCTGATGAATTGATAGGATAGATAACTGAGATGGAAAATTAATTTGAGTATGAGAATGTATTAGAGGAGAAAAAGGTGAATATTTCAAGTATAAAGTTGAAAGGCCATTCATCCTTGTGGTGGGAGCATCTATCATTAGATCAAAAGAAGAAGAGTAAAAACAAGATCAAGGTATGGGACAAGATGATAAATAAGTCGAAAGGAAAGTTTCTACCTTGTGATTACCAGATTAACCTAGTTAGGAGAATACAAAGTTTGAAGCAGAAAGATATCTTAGTAAAAGATTAAACAGAGTAATTTTATAGATTAGACATCAGATCTGGACATGTGGAAGATGAGGTGGAAAGAATAGCAAGATATCTAAATGGGTTAAGAAGTTATATATAAGATGAGATCATCTTGGTAATGATGGAGAGCATTGAAGAGGCATATTAGTTTACCCTAAAATCTAAGGTGAAATTAAACAAAATATATGAACAAAGGCAAAGAGGTAGAGGAGGTAGATTCCCTAGAGGAAGAGGTAGATCTTATGGTGAAAAAATAGATCTGATCTAGATAAGACAAATCAAGACAAAGGAAAGACCGAGTGGAAAGGTGGAATCTCATTATGAGGAAGAGGCAACTACTCCCAAGGTGGATATGGGAGAAGAGGGTTCCAAGGAACTTGTTATAATTATGGTGAAGGACATAGATCTTTTGAGTGTACACATGCAAGAAAGAAAGTTAGTAGTAGAAGAAATGTTTTGGTGCAAGAAGTGTCACTAAATGAACCTGAGAAGGAAGGAAACCTAAAGTTTAAAAGAATATTATGGAGTGAAAAGAAAGATCCTATAAAGAAAAATTTTTTCAAGACCAGATGCAAAGTTGTTGACAAAGATTCGAAGGTAATTGTTGATAGTGGAAGCTCAGATAATATGGAATTGGAGGAGATGGTCACAAAGTTGCAGTTGGGAAAAATGAAGCAACCGGAGCCCTATCATATTTTATGGATCAAAGATGATCATACCTTAATGGTGAGTGAACAATGTTTTGTGAGTCTGAAAATTGGAAAGTGTTATGACAAGGTGTTGTGTGATATTATGCCAATATATTGTTGTCATATTTTATTGGTTAGACCTTGGAAATATGATATACATGCTATACATATGTAAGAGTGAACAAATATACTATTTGGGTCGATGGAAAGAAGAAAATATTGTTACCTTTGGTTGAAGAATCTGTTGGAGAGATATGTACATCTGTGAAAGTTTGTTTGATGGAAGGTAGACAATTTGTTAAGGATTTGGAAAGGAATGATATTTGTCATGATTTGATTCCTAAAAAATTGAGTAAGAACACAAAACCTAAAGCTCCTAAAGAAGTTGATAAATTTCTCACCGAGTACAATGAGATTATTTTAGATAATATACCTGATGGTTTTCCACCGATGAGAGATATTATTCATTGTATGGATCTAATTCTTGGAGCTAGTTTTCCAAACAAGGAAACACATCAATTGAGACTGATCGAGAATGAGGAACTCAATAGACAAGTTCATGAGTTGTTGAAAAAGGGTTTGATCAGAGAAATTTTGAGTCCATGTGCGATACCAACTTTATTAGTGTGTATATAGAAACTATACCTTCATGAAATTAAGGTGCAATCTATCAATTCTATGGAATCAAAAGTCTAATTTAAAGAAAAGAATTGACAAAATAGCATTTACCATTCCATGGATCTCTAACTAAGCATTGTAATGAATCTCTTAGCCTTAATCTCCATTAGTGACAGTCCTAGAACAATAATTTGTGTTTGACAATGCCTAATCTAGCTCACAAATCTCAAATTGTAATGCAATTTCATTCAATATTCATCAAATAATGCTCAATTATAATCAATTATGCTCTCAAATGATATGATCTTGATAAAATTCTCTATAATAAGGATGCAATTTCTCATGAATGTCTAGGATCCTTAATGCTCTCAAAATGCATAGTATTTATAAGATTTCCCAAGGGTAGGGGGTAGAGTTAAGTTGATCATGATCAAATATTGGTTGAGTTGAAGGATTTAAAATGGTTTCAAATGGGGAGACCATTTAAATGGTGGTCTCAAAGGTTGGGAAAAAGAGACAAATTGAGTGGTGAAGATTTAAAAGATTAAACTAAGTGATCAAGATTGAAAAGTTTGGAGTGATCCATGTGCTCTCAATCCTTGATTCTCATTGGTTGTTGAAATTATTATCCCCTTTTTTGAATGAAATAGGATTTAAGTAATTAAATTAGTCATGTAAGGAGTAGGTTTATTTTGATTTTTGATTTAAAACTATACAATTAACTGATTAAATCAATTATATAGCTTAGATTTATCCCTTTAAGGCTTATATTTTATTAATCGATATATTTATTAATTGACCCTTTGATTTGATGTAGTTTAGTCCCTTTTGATTTGATCGGTCCATTTGATTTGATGAAATTGCCTTCTGATCGATTGAAATACACTTGAACAAATTTAGGTGTCTATAAAATGCCCCTCTTTGAATTGATGCATGAAGACATTGTGTTGGTTCTTTTTCTTGCTGATGTGAAAATATTCCTCAGAGGGTTCACTCTATTTATCCCTGACAATGACCAAGCACAAAGTAGAACAATAGAAACAAGGTTTTGAAACCTCCTACACTTTGAGCTCCACTGACTCGGGTCGGATTACCCTTTAAAACTTAGAATAATGAAATCACTGAATTATTCTAGTTTGTTGTGAATGAAATTATAGGAATTGGTCACTGTAACTTTTACTAAAATAGACTAGACTGAAAGTAAAGATTAATTTTAATAATGATAGTCATTTGATTAAATGAAAAATAGACCAGTGGTCAATCCTAGAGCATGGAGTCATTTATGAACAATTTTAACCAGCATGATTATGGACAAGACTTAAGGCAATTACAACATCTGACACAAACATAGATATACCTTGTACATCTACCTCAGTACACTTAATCAAGTTAATCCATCAAATTAATTTTATACCCTAAATTTTATTGAAACATTTCTAAGGCATTTTTTTATTCTCTCCTTGAAAGAACCCTAGAAGCATTTCATAATCTGCCTGACAGAAATATAAATTGAACATTCCTAAAACATTCAATTTAAACAAAATTTCAAAACACTAAAATGAAGACACAATACTCATTATATGCTTTAGAAACTGTGAACTGGATTTTATTCAAAAGTCATAATCACTTACTACATTGAACAAATATTTCTCCAAAAGACCTACTATATTGGTTCTCAAACCAAGATTTACAATTATATTGGTATTCTCTCAAAATGAAATGGTTATCTCTTTCCCAGTAGTCTTGGAATACTTTTATAACATAAGGATGCAACAAGCTACTGACACACTGGGAAAGTTTACAAAAATCCTTTTGCAACAAACTAGAGACAAAATTTTGTAACCGAACATGGGTGGTAGCTTATTTGCAACGCCTGAACAAGGTTTGTTTTTGTTGTTAACAATATCTTTTTCATCCTTTCAGCTTCGCCTCCCACTTGTTTACTTCTTTGGTGGTGGGCCAATCAAAATCCTTTTCTTCTTCCAGTTTAGCAACAGCTTCCACCCACCTGGCATCCATGGTAGTTCTGGCCTTAGACACAAATTTGGCCATAGCTCTTTCAACTTTGAAAAGGCTATTGATCAGTTTATTGCAATATTCTACATTCGTGTCCTTTTCTAAGTGTTGCTTTATATCCTGATTTCCTAGTATAGCATCAAAACTAGATTCCCAATCTGATTGTGCTTTCAAAACCCTTGTTTCCTCATAAATTTTTGGGATCAATGGTGGACATTGATCACCAAACAGTTGCAAC
>MU223426.1:3292110-3314792 GCA_018584345.1 Thuja plicata | reverse complement strand
CCTAGTTTTACCTATTTGGGTTTCTAGGTTACCAAATTGTTGTGTTATGTGTTACTTATTTCATGGTGTGGATGCTATTTAAGATTGCATTAGATTCATTTATGTATGAATGTGGATCAACTTGTTTTAAGTGTTTAATTTTGAAGATCTGATTCACCCCCCCTCTCAGTATCTTGCTTTCCCATTATTGTATTTCCAACAATACTTCTCTTTTGTTTAGATACATACCAAGCTAAAGAAGTGCTAAAAGATCTCCATGATGGAGCATGTGGTGGACACTTTTCAGCAAGATATTGAATGCAGGATGCTAGTGGCCCTGCATATTTAAGGATTGCCATGAATATGTTCAAAAATGTGAAGCGTGTTAGAGATTTTCAGGAAAAATCAAATTTAATGGTGCATTACCTCTCAATCCTATGTCTACTGAAGAACCATTCCAAATGTGGGGAATAGACTTCATAGGTGAAATAACTGATACATCTAGTGGTGGGCATAAGTGTATTTTGGTAGCTAATGTTTACTTCACTAAATGGGTGGAAGGCATACCAACTAGACAAGCTACTAGTAAAGTGGTAATCAAATTTTTGACTAAAAAGATATTGACAAGATTTGGTGTTCCTCAAAAGATTGTTTGTGATAATGCTATGTGTTTCAAATCTATAGAATTTATTGAATTTCATGAGAAGTATGGAACAAAGATTTCTTTTTCATCTCCTTATCACCCTCAGGGAAATGGCCAAGAAAAATCTAGCAACAAGAATATAATGAAAATTATCAAAAGGATGTTAGATAATAGAAAAAGAGCATGGGATTTAAAGCTACCCCTCGCACTTTGGGCAGATAGAATTACAGCTAATAAATCTACTGGATATGCTCCATATGAACTTGTTTATGGAAAGAAAGCTCATTTACCTCTAAATAATTTGTTGCCAGTGTACAAGTTTATGAATGGAGAACAATATGAAGAAGTGGATTTCATGGAAGATAGACTCCTACAGCTTGCAAAATTGGATGAGATAAGGAATAGAGCCCATGAGAGAAATCAAAAATTGCAACAGAAAGTAAAAGAATTATTTGATAAGAAGACCATAGAAAGGAAATTTCAGGAAGGAGACTTAGTTTTGAGATGGAATGTGAAAGATCAAGACAAAGGTAAACATGGAAATTTTGATGCATTATGGATAGGTTCTTTTGTCATCATTGGTAAAGGAGGTGAGAATTCTTACATTTTACAAGATTTGGAAGGTTACAATCAAGAACTTCTTGTGCATGGTTAGTATCTTAAACCTTTCTTTCATTAAATATAACAATATGAAAGTATTTTTTCTCTTTCCTTTTTCTTATGTATATATGTTGTTGTCATTATGCTTTCTAATGGTCTGCTTTCCAGAGATAGCTTGGATCTTGCTATGTTCAGGTATAAACACACATCCCCAGAAAGAGCCACTGGTGGAACCCGTGTCGACAAAGTAATTTGCATCCATTTTCTTTCAGGGAAGTATCTATTTACACATACTTACTTGTCTTTTATAGATTCTATTGTTTATCATCTTTCTCTTATTGAAATATTATCATTCACTTTCATATGTCTTGAGGTTTAATATTTTAAGATTCTCTTTCAATAAAGGAATTTAGGAACCTGATCTTGAAACTTTCTCCCCTTAAATACATTATCAAAATTAGTATTGAATATTCTTTTGAAAGTCTTATGAGATGTTTTCATATAAATCCTAAATGGAATTCTGCATATCTTACCATTACATTATTTATTTCTAAATTCATATCGATGGTAGAAGCAATTAACTTACAATAATGACCTAAAAGATAATATTTTGAGGAGAATCATATCTTTGGTTTAAATGATACCTTCAAGTGTTTTAATGTCTTGAAAAGGATTGATCTTGATTTAATTAATCCTTCAATCATTTGAATATTCATTATTTTTGATAAAAGAATGGTTTTGTTGTTTATGATTACGATTTTAAGGTTACAAGATATTAAAGTTTGATTGATAATGATGTGATAAATGACATTTCCTTTTCATACATATGAATCTATATATCATGCCTTAACTCTTATAAAGTGACTAGGGTTGTCATTATTGTATAAAAGGAACATAAGGAAGAAAGTTGATAGATATAAAATACCTCTTAGAAAATTTGTTATGCTTTGTGAATACGGAGGGGAATTTGAATAGGTTGATTATGGAATATGTTATTAAGGAAGGTTATATTAATACATGCTTTCTTATGAAGATATTCATGTTATTATATCCATAGATACTAATATATACTTATGTTTTCTTTTATCAACCATCATGTGTAAAAATTATATTAATAATATGTTTACTTAATATATAATTTTCATACCATTTGTTATTTAAGAAAGACAAAGTTTAAATGATATGATTTATATTATTATTATTATTATTATTATTATCATTATTGTTATTATTAAATCAAAATGAATCTTTTATCGAAATGGTAAGAAGTAGGTACAAAGAAAGACTAATTAAAGCTTTGTATAATTATATGACTATATCATTGATTTTGATTCATTTCTATTTCCTATGATAAATATGAAAACTAATCTTGTATCTATGGCTTTTATATATTTGAAAGAAATCAATGATAAAATGTTTATTATTTTCATACTGTAAATTGCTCACCTTTTAACATTATGTGATGGTATGGCGAGAAAGAGATAAAATCCTTTTGATAATTACATTTATATGGCATATTATTATATTCTTATCAATTGTCTTGTTATTAATTATTTAGGTTTTGCACACCAATGAACAAGAAGGTGGCGAACATGAACAAGTAGATTATTATACAATGATGATGGATAATGATTGGAAAGAACCAGTCGACACACTCCACCACACCATCTATAGACAGCAAGTCGATGATACAAACAGTATGAGTCGATGTTTTGAAATGATGGCCACCACCCTCCTTTGCGGAAATAGCATGGTCAATGAAGATATCAAAAATGCCATGCTTCCATCCTCAAACTAGTCGACATCCTCATCAAGAAAACACGACAGGTTTTTGCACATTCTAAAAAAGGCATGGACATTTCTATCATTGTGGTTTCCACTTCTACAACCACCAATACAAATAGTGTGGTCGATGTATTTAGACCAGCAGTGGGTGACACAAATAGCAAGGGGGAATGCAAATATGAAACCATGCCATGTATTCAATAGAAAACTCCATGCCATGTGGATAGACTTCCCAAGTTTCAATGCAGATTTAATACCATGCCACCTTCAACAACAAGAATAACAAGGATTGGTGAGGACAACAAACATCATGCCATCAACTCCCATGAATCAGTCTCCAGCATCTTAAAAAAAGTGATGGTAGCATAAAGACTAGTAACAAGGCGATGAATAATATTGATGAAGATAAGGTTCCATATCAAAGACCACCACTAAAAAATCTTGTGGCAAAGGCTGTTGGTTTGGAGTCACAAGATGATGACCTTGACTTGATGGAACTTTCTCAGGAACCTAAGCCTAGGGAAGCAGGTTATAGGTGACGTGCTTCCTGGCCTAAAGCATTACCAATGGAATTTGTAGTGCGTCCTCAATCAAAGATTGATCCTGAATAAATCAGAGCCTGTGCAAAACAATTGAAACAAGATGAGGGTCGGGAAAAGATGAATAAGAAGTTGCAAAATCTGAAAGCTCCAAAGAAAAGGAAACTTCAGGAAACTGAAATCAGTGTTGAAGGGCGTGGTATGGTTAAATATTTCTATTTGGGAGATGCAAATTTAATCCTAATTCCTCCTGTCAAATCTAGTGGGGATATAATCAGATGCCTAGTTGTATTCTGGCTCCCCTACATTAATAATGTCTTCATAAAATGCATCCAAGGAGGGTTTTTATAACAAATGAATTAGTTTGGAAGTTTGTATGGTTATCCAACCGAATGGATGGTAGGTGCAATCTATCATTATGAGAGATTTGTATATCAAATAGATGTAATCAAAAAATAGTTAGTTCTAGGTGAGTTTATAGCAAAAAGGTGTGATGATCCAAAGCACCCTTTCGTTTTCATATTTATAATCATTCAGAAATATGCAAATAAGATAAAAGAATAACATTGGAACAAGAC
The DNA here is from genome assembly GCA_018584345.1 of Thuja plicata. Lineage (NCBI taxonomy): Eukaryota > Viridiplantae > Streptophyta > Pinopsida > Cupressales > Cupressaceae > Thuja > Thuja plicata. The sequence continues at coordinate 3,310,668 of MU223426.1, read as the reverse complement.
ATGATGATTGATATGTCAAAATTATGGATGTGATGGAATGAAAGATAGTCAATTTCAAAATCTGAATGCAAAGATCCAATACATCATTTCTTGTCAAGTAGAGATAAGTTGGTATTTTATTTATTGCGCAATAGTTTCTCATTATTTCTTTACAATCAAGTCCTTCAAATAAATCAATTTGAAATTCTTTAAAGTGATAGTTTTGATTTGCGTATAATTTGATTTAAGTTTATATTCTACATATTGAATTATTTCTTTCTCATTTTTGCATGGTTAAAATCTTATTGATTAAAGTATTGATCAATTAGTCCATCATCTGAGAAATAGTATTAAATTGAAGTATTGTTTAAAATTTTAGTTATATGCGCATCTCATAATGCCTTTAAGGTGATAAGCTTTTGTTTTCAAAGCTATCTCTGAAGTTGAACATAGGATTGGAGAATTATTGACTTTGTTTGCCCATTATTGAAATAAAGCACTGGTCTCTCTAGTTAATTAAATTTGGTATAAAGTTTCATTGTTTCAAGTTTTTGAATTACTCTTTTATTTCATCTAATCCATTTCATATCTCAATCATATCAGGAAAATATTAAATACATTATATTTCATTAACAAATATATTTTCAGTTTTGTAATCTTATTGACACATTGAGAAGTAGGAGTTGAAGTTATCAGTTATCCATTATAGGAAATTTCTAAGAAGACTTTGAAGACAAGTTTTAAAGTGCATGCCCACCAGCCTTGGTTCCGTGGAATCAAAATTGTAGGAGGTTGTTGAAACCTTGTTCATTGGAAAATCGATCGTATTTATCTTCATTGGATAAATGAAATCCATTAGAAGTCCAATCTGTCGATTTGAGCACCAACAGGGTCTTTAGAGATCAAACTATTGGAGATGAGAGTATCACATGGGTGCAATTTGCTTCATTCCCTACTCTATTAATAGTTTTGGGTATATTGATCGGCAGAGTTTTGTTATTAGGTCATCACGATCATGGTTTTGCAGTTGGTTGGGGTCACATCATTGAGTACATGATTATTAACCCTCATATATTTGATTGTGGTTCCTACATGCTAGCGCAGTTGTATCATGATTTGCACCATGTAGTATATAAGGGTAGTGCTTCATTATCCGCTGGAGAAATGTTGTTACAGTTATGGACATGGGAGAAAATTCATGTGTCGAGACCGATAGAGACTTGACAAAGATATTTGGGTTAGCCTTATGTATATTTGTATGAGGGCATGGTTGTTTAGCCTCGGCTGGGAAAACTAGAGTACTAGCGTCGTATGCTCAATGATATTGATCAGGTCATCTGGAGACTATATCTGGGTTGCAAGGCATGAAAAGAGGATGAAGATGAGTTGTCATATATGTTTTCTCCTTGATGGATGATAGGCTAGTCACCTCTTGTGATCAAGAGATTTTTCTGCAATAGAGTATCTTGATAGTATGGTATGATTCAGGACATACCATAGGGATTGGCACTCTATGCTCGGGTCCAGGCTAAGAGATTAATGTGGGGTGCATAGAAAGATTTCCATTATTATTATGATGAGATAGATAGATTAGGATAAATGCAGTGGGATATGTGAGAACATATAATAGATGTAATGATGTCATCAAATTACTCACACTAGTTTTCTCATCATAGATTCCCTTAATTCACTGATCTTGGTGGGCCAATACCTGATATTGATGATACTGCAGATGTGATGATGGTGGGGTGGTCATGGAGGTAGACAACATGGAGCTTCACGGAGACAAAGAGTATCATGACATGCTAGAGGTAGATATGGGGGACATGGAGGACCATAGATGAGGGGTGGTCATGCATGGAGGAGAGGTGGTGGATTTAGGGTGAGACTATTATAGGAAGTACCGGTAGGAGTATGGGGTTAGAGATGATAGAGAGTTTCTAGAAAAGCTCAAATATAGGTTTTTTTAACAAGGACAGGGTCCACAGATTTTGACATAGTAGGTTCCTATAGTTCCTCAAATTTTGGCACAGCGGGTGCCTATAGCTCCACAGATTCTGGCACAGTAGGTTCCTCAAATACTAGTACAAGTGCAGCCATAGATTCAACTAGGTACTATCACTAGGATGTGCAGGGTTTACAAACTGGTTTGGCTACAGTTACTAGCAAGATTAATCAGGTTGCGACTATGATGCAGTAGTTCATGACAGTCATGGCAAAGAGGCCAAGTATATCTAGTACTAGTCTGGTACCTCTGACTACACATGATAGATAAGTAGATAGAGATCTAGATGGTACATGTGGTTCAATTATAGGATATGCATTATGTGCCCCTGCTGGGTCATGATTTATATTGATCATATGTATTGTATCAAATGTGTCAGATGTTTTATTTGATCAAGATTATGATTTACCATTTTGATATGATGTAGCTTTGATTATGTCAGATATTTAATTCATACTTATGATGATGACTTGGTCACTTTGATTTACTTGATGATATATTATAGACTTTCTTTTATGTTATGATTCTATAGGATGTTTATGCATTTTTATTTCTACATGCTATGGATACAATGTCTTATATATGACATAGTTAGATGAATGAATATGTTTTCAAATCTATTTCTATATGCTTTTAGTTTATGATGGATGCAATCTAAATAATTAATGCAATGTAGTGGATTTAATGAATGCATGTTATGTTTTTATATTTTGATAATGCAATATTTTAATGAAATGCACCTATGTGAAAGATGAAATGTTTAATGCACTTGGATAATGAATAATATTGTAATGATGTTTAACTTGTGTAAATAATGATATAATATTTAATGACTGCAATGGTAAATGCATAAGAAAGTCTTCATAATTGATTGATGTGAACCAAGATAAAGATATCAAGTTTTTGAATAATTAACCCCTTTGAACTTAGGAAATCCACTAAATACAATTAATCTAAGCATGAAATGCAACTAAATGTCACTTTTGTCTTTGCGAAAGAAATACAAAAGGAGATATATTTTCATCATTGAGCATTGTGCAACTAGGAAAAAGTACAAACATCACTGACCACATCATCACAATATGAATACTACTTTTATCAATTTTGTAACCATTAGAAACTAGTATAACCCTCACTATTTGAAAATCAACTATGGGATTCTGAATACCGGTTTCATCAAATTCAATGTTGCTATTAGATTTTGGTATTAAGATATGACAGATATAAATATCCAAGGTATCCATTTGCATAAAAAAACAAAGGTTAACCCTCCTTCATACATAAATGTCCTCAATCATTCTTTGATGACCATTTCCTTACATGAATTCACATAATTTGGCAGATCTTCCTCAAGACATTCACACAAAATCAAGAAAATATCATGTCTTTATCACCGCCAATCTAGTCAAAACATCATTGATTAGCTAAAAAGAACATGATTCAATGAATATCATCAAAAAATTCAAGTGTTTTGTATTGTATCAAGATTTTAAATAGAATTCTTTGCATTCTGATCATTTAATTTTTGTCAAATTTTAATCTTGATAATAAGGTCATGAAGCTCAATGATCAAGTTGCAAGATCGAATTCTTTGGTTGAACAATGATATCCATCAAAGGTTCAAAAATATCTCTCTTCTAAAGTTCTAAAATTCTCTCATGTCATGTGACCAAAAATTAGCACTTTCAAATCCATTTGTATCAAAACCAATGTTTCTCCCCCAAGTGAAAATGAGACCATGTATAAATCTAGGCAAATAAAACCTAGTATGTGGCAATGATTTGACAATGCAGCTCAGAGATCTTATTAAGACTATGTACAAATGATGGATGTAATGAGGATATACAAATGGGATGATGAAAAGGAAATATGTACAAATGCAACTAAGTAAATCCTAAGGGATCAAAAAGTGCCTATTTGCCAGGTTTTCAACTTTTGGGGTTTATTGCTCTTTTTCTATTTTTCTCTTTTTTTGCTACCAAGGGGCCTATTGCTAGGTTTTCACCAAGGCACTTTTCTCTTTTTCAAATTTTTTCTTTTTCCTTTTTTTTTTATATCATCAAGGCACCTATTTTCTAGGTTTTCACCAAGACAACGTTTTATCTTTTGAATGTTTTTTCTTTATTCATGCTCACTTTTCCTCTTTTTATTATTTTATGCTTATCCATTATTTTTAATTTTTGAACTTTCTCATTTTTTCTTGGATTTTGAACTTTTCTCATGTTTTTGGATTTTAAACTTTTCTCGTGTTTTTGGATTTTGAACTTTTCCTCATGTACAAAGAATGATGCTAAACTCATCGGATACACTCTCATCTGATACACTTACAACCTAAACTCTTTCATTTGATCATGTATAAAACCTCATTGAATGAATGTTGTTAATAGGTTCTTGCAACTCATCACCATCACAATAAGCTAGATTGTATGTCTTCATTCCAAAAGAATAAGTAATCACAAAAGGTCCAAGCCAATTTTCCTCCCATTTTCCTTTCTTTTTTTCTCTCTGCTTGGTCTTTAGGTTTTTCTCTCAACACTAAGTCTCCCACTTGAAATGTTCTAGGTTTGATGTGTTTGTTATAGGTCCTTGAGATTATGTTTTGATGCACTTTCAAATGCTCATAAGATTGTGTTTGATGTTCTTCCAACAATTCCAACTGTTGAAGTTGTGCAACCCTATAATCCTCATCATTTATCAATCCTTGCAATGAGACTCTTAAGGATGGGATCTCAACCTCTAAAGGTAGAAATAATTCTACCCCATAAACCAAATAGAATGGTGTAGCTCTCATTGATGTTTGAATTCTTTTTATGTAGCCCCATAATGTTGGGTTTATTTGTATGTGCCAATCTCTTCCTGATTTGTCAACCGATATTTTCAACATTTTTAGGATATTCTTATTTGAAGCTTCAAATTTTCCATTTCCTTGAAGATAATAAATGGAAGAAGAATGGTGTGTGATATTAAAGGTCTCACATAATATATCCACATCTTTATTCTTGAATTATTTCCCATTTTCTGTAATAATGGTATGAGGAATACCATATCTACAAATGATGTGATTGTAAATAAAAATAGAGATTTGTTTCCGCATTGCAGTTGTCAATGGAACAACCTCTACCCATTTTGTAAAATATTTTGTTGTCGTTATGATGTACTTATGAGCAGTGGAAGAAGGTGGGTAAATCATTTTAATAAGATAAAATACCCATTGGTAAAATGGCCATGGTGTATTGAATGGGTGTAACTCTTGTGCATTCACATGATTCAGGTCTCCATGATATTGGCATTTTGAACAAACTTTGACAAAGCAGCAAGCATCCTTTTCGAAGATTTTCCAAAAATACCCCATATGAAGGATTTTCTTGGCTAGGTTTAACAAACTCAAATGAGACTCACAAATACACTTGTGAACATCTCTTAAAGATAACTTTGGTTCCTCATCCTCTAGACACCTAAGTAACATTCTATCAATACTTTTGAGATACAATGTGTCATTGGCGTATAAAGTATCATTTTTGGGTGTGAGTTTGGTCTAAGGGTAAAATTGGTCTTTTAGATAGGTAAAAATGGATCCATACCAAGGTGAGTCATGTCCATTTAGAAGGAAAATGATTTGAGTTTTAGGTAGGACAAAAGCAGGTTTGACCAACTCTTCCACCAAGAATTCGTACCTAGCATTTTGATCAGGCATTTGAAGTAAGGAGGCCAAAGTAGGCATAACATCTACTGCTCTATTCTTATCCCTTGGGATTTTCTCAAATGTGATCAAGAAAAAATATTTCTTCCTGTCATCTACCATGCTTTTATATGGCATCAATTTTTCATCCTTAGTTTGATACTCATCATTAATTTAATTGATGGCCAATTGGGAATCCCCACATACTTGTAGTTCTGTGACATTCCATTCTAAAGCCATTTTAATGCTTATGACAAAAGCTTCATATTCTGCAATATTGTTCGGTGCATGGGAACAAAATCTTGTGGACTTAGTAACGGTGTATCCTTTTGGTGTAATCAATATATTTTTGGCTCATGAACCATGCTGAGTGTAGGATCCATCAAAATATAATTTCCATGCATTGGCTTCCACATTTACTATCTCTGTATCTGGAAATTCTACCTAAGTAGGATGATTATAAATTAAAGGATTTTCAGCCAATTGATCAGCTATGAATTTTCCCTTGATAGATTTTTGATCTACATACTCAATGTCAAATTCACTTAATACCATCACCCATTTAGCAATTCTTCCTATAAGGGTTGTTTTATTAAGAAAATACTTTAGTGGATCAATTTTGGAAATCAACTAAACCTTGTGCATCAACATGTAATGTCATAGTTTTTGGGAGTAAAAAACTACCGCTAGACAAGCTCGCTCCATGAAGCTATAATTCAACTCATACTTGATCAAGGTTCTGCTTAAGTAATAAATATCTCTTTCTTTACCCTCATCATCCTCTTGTGCCAATAAAACCCCTAAAGATCTGTCCATTGCTGAAATGTATAATAGTAAGATTTTTCCTTTGATGGGAGGCATCAAAATGGGTGGATTCACCAAGTATGTCTTCAATAGGGTAAAATATTGTTCACATTCATCATCCCACTAAAAAATAGTATCCTTATGTAACAATAGGGTAAAAGGGTGACACTTTTCTGCCAATTGAGAGATGAACCTTCTAATAGATTGAATTCTTCCTTATAGTGACCTCATTTGACTAATTGTTTTTGGTGTCTCCATTTCCATGATTGCTTGCACTTTTTCTAGATCCACTTCTATCCCTTTTGCTGAAACTATGTAGCCCAATAGCTTGTCGGATTGAACTCCAAATGCACATTTTTTGGATTTAACCTTACTTTAAATTTCTCCAATCTTGTTAAAATATTTTCTATAATAAGTAGATGGTATTTTATTTCATGTGAATTTGCTAAGATATCATTCACATAATCTTCTAAAAAGGTATGCATCATGTCATGGAAGATGGTTGTCATTTCCCTTTGATAGGTTGCTTTGGCATTTTTAAGGCTGAAGGGAATAACATTCCAACAAAAAGTACCCAAAGGGAAAGTGAAAGGGGTCTTTTCTTGAACCTTAGGTGCAATTGTAGTCTGATTGTAGCCACTTAATCAATCCATCAATGTTAACATGGAATGTCCTACCATCAAATCCACTATAGAATCAATGTTAGGTAATGGACAATCATCCTTAGGGAAATCAAGGTGAAGATCTCTAAAATCCGTCCATACTCAAATGGATTTTTCATGTTTAGTAATAGGTACAATATTGGAAATCCATTCTACATAAGCTATGACACTTATGAAGCCAACTTTTAGTAAATTTTCCAATTCAGCCTTAACCAATAAAGCCACATGGAGATGTATTTTTCTCAACTTTTGCTTCACATTTTTTACATCGGGCCTGACATTAAGGTGGTGCATTATGAAAATTTTATCCAATCCCAACATGTCTGCATACGACCATGCAAATTTGATTTACTTTTCTTGAAATAAATTGATGAAATTATTCCTTTCTATTGGAGTTAATGATGTTGTTAAATGAATGAATTTAGGTTCCAATTCAGTGCCAATGTTGACCTTTTCTTTTGTCTCAATAAGGATAGGAGATATCTATTCTTCATGTTTAGGTAAAGTATCAAATCTCTCATCCTTAGGTGCCACATTTGGGTTTTCACCTTTAGAAACATTCGTTATTTTTACTTTTTTTGGGTCTAGTACTACCACATGGTGGTTTTCACCACTAGACCTTTTCATTTTTTAATTTATTTTATTTTATCTTCTGTATTAAGAGATTTGACCCTTGGCTCCATCATCATGTTTTGATTGAAATTTTTGGTGTAAGATGGCTCAACCGCATTAAGGTATTGGGCCATAGCATTGGCATTGGGAAAATGGAGTAAGTCATTAGGTTCAGTCAAGTCCCAATCAATAAGCTCGGGATAAATAAGGGCTAAGGACTCATTAGGTAAGTTTTCATTTGAAGGGTTCAAGGACATGACTTCTTTTGAGGGTTAATAAATTTCTCTTCACTAGACTCCTCATCAATTTCTATGGGAAAAATGTGTGTGGTTTAAATCTAACATTTGAATTACCCCCCCACAAAGATACCTAAGGTTCACCTATCTATTGGTTGTCACTAGATGTGTGTCCTACATTTTATTCTTGGTAAATAATTGACACATGTTTATAAATTGACCCTTGATCCATATTGGCTTGATTTTTAGCATTAGGTATAGTAGCATAGGTATGAATGACATCTACCTATTTTTCATGACAAGAATCTTCTGATAGGGAGTCCCATTCATATTATTTGGATTCATCTCCACTCTCAGATTCTAACATATGTACATGCTCATAAGAATAATGCATAGAGATTGAACCAACTCCTTTCTCTTGATACCCTATTCCTGATTTTTCATCCTTTGATCTCCAAGGAGGTCGGATATGTTCTAGCAAGCCGTTATTTCTGATTCCTAAGGGTCCTCTTCCCTTGTACCCAATTTTTTTTATTATTTGATATCCCTTGCCATATTTATTAGTTTGGATTGTGACATGTTTCACTCTTTCAAAGGGACCAATGAATTATCCTCATCTTTTTAAAGCCATTGTAAAACTTCATTATCTTCTTTTTCCATGGCTGATGGGTCACTCTCTCTCACAAAATGAGAGTTGTATTTTTGAGGTGGATGAGAATTTTAAGGTTTCCCATGTGTCTTTAGGGAAGTAGGTAAATAAAATAGGGAAACATAATATTCCCCCACTCCTTTTAAATTTATTCTCCATTTTTTTTTTCAAATTTATGCATCATCTCACTCATCTTTTGATAATCGTCCTTTTTAGTTTGTTCTCTTTCATCCTTAGAAGGTCTCAAAAGTTCTTCCTTTGGTGTAGAAAATTTTAATGAATTTTGATTGGAGCTTTAACCCTCATAACTAAATTTTTCTTTTCCCCTAGTTGATGTAGGTAAGTTAGTTTCATTATGACTTGAAGTAGATGTAGAATTTAATGCCAAATTAGGACCTTCTTCCTTGGTTTCTTTAATGATGACACTAGGAATAACTCCTTCGCTATTATCTAGAATAAATAACTCATGAAGAGGTTTCACCATATTTCAATATTTAAAGGGATTTGAATCTCCTCCAATAGTTTTTTCTTCACCCATGTACAAAAACTTGATACATTGATGATAGGTCAAAGGCACCGCTTGCATCTCATGAATCCATGGCCTTCCGAATAAAATATTATTTCATGTCAAGGACTTGACAAATGGTATATTTTTTGATAGGACCCACTTGAATGGGAAAAAATACCATTCCTTTAGAATATATTTCCTCCTCATCATAAGATTTTATAGTGATTTGTTTCTTGGGATCAATAGATGACTCGGATAACCCTAAATATTTGACTATGTTCAAGGTACAAATGTTTAAACCGGCTTCTCCATCAATGAGGACTCTTTTAACACGATGTTTTTGAATGAAAACCTCTATATGCAAGGGGATATTTTTAGGATGTTTTATTTACATTTCATCTTGCTTTGAAAATGATAAGCAATGAGGTGCTATGAGATGACCCACCATGTTTGAAAACCTTTCTTCTTCCAAATTTTTAGGAATAGTAGTTTCCACAAGAGCTTTCTCTAAGATTTATTTTCCAATATTTATATTTGATTGGGAGAAAGTTTCAATAGATCCAAAATGGAAATTTGAGTCGGAGTCAATTTTAGTTAATCCACTAAACTATAAGGCCTTGTTGAACAAGATGCTTTTTTAGCCAAAGTAGTTTCTTGTGTAGGACCAAAAGTTCTACGGGTACTTCCTTGTAGGGAAATTCTTGTTGTTTTCCCCCTAGTAACAAAAATAGAGGTCTCCTTGTTATTTTTTTCCTTTATTACCACAAAATTGATAGTAATATCATGTTCGGATAGGGAATTAATAGTATTATCATAACTATGGGTAAATTTATTTCCATCATTACTCCCATTGTTAGAATTTAAATATTCTCCTTTCATGCTTGAAGAAATGGGTTTTGAATGACATGTGATCTTCATTATTTTTAGGTCCTTCCACTTTAATCACACCATTATCAATAAGGTCTTGTACCACATGTTTCAAGTGCATAGAATCATTTGTCTTATGTCCTCAGTTTCTATGATATTCACAATGATTTGACTCACTTCACCAAAAAGGTTTCATTGTGGTTCGTTGGGTTGAGCCCTAGGTAAGTCAATAATATTATTTACAATGAGGGTTCTTAATGAATTTTCAAGTGGTTCACCCAAGATTGTGAACTTTTTTCTAGGCAATGGAGAAAAGAAGTGTTTAGGCTTGTTAGCCTCTTGATTATTCCCAAAGTTGTTGTTATTGTTATTGTTGAAGGGAACTTTTGGTGCTTGATTTACATTATTAGCTTGATTGGATCCTATCATGAGATTAAATGGAGTGACCTTAAATTTTTTTTCTTCCACAACTCCATCATTAACCACACCCTTGTTATTATTCTTCATCCAAAACCAGTTGTTGTTAGGAGGATCCCTATTATTGTTGTTGTTAGAAGTATTGTTATTAGTATTCTTGTTATCCTTATATATTTTAAGTTATCCACTTTTTACTAATACATCCTCTGTAGTAACTCCATTCTCAATCAATTTTTGGAAATACCGCAAGCATTGTAACCTCAACTGATAGTTCATTTCGTTATTCAAGCTATTGATGAAGATATCCATATTTTCCTTTTTGGACACACTTCGAGGGTATCTAGAAAATATCGCTCTCCATCTTTGTAGGAAAAGAAAGAATCCTTCTCCCTCACATTGTTTGGTATTACATATATCAATCATTGTGACTTCATGTTTGATATTTTATGAGTAACGTGTCACAAACTTGGAATCCAATTCCTCAAAAATGTGAATACCAAAGGGTAATTTGGAAAACCACTCCATTGTTATTCCTCCAAGGCTTCTTGGGAATAAACTCATTAAATACATTGTATCATGCATGAACTCCAAGCCCAATGCAGAAAATTCCCTTAAGTGATCTTGAGGATCGGATGCTCCTTCGTATTTAGAATACTTAGAAAAAACAATAATACTATGGAATGGAACCATAATTAAGGTCTTATCAAATAGAAATGGACACAATGCTTCGATAGAGAAGGGTTTACGAGCCCCCATTTGCTTCATGGTGTCTAGTTGCATTTGGAATAAATTAAATTGCTTGTTCATGATGTCGATAGGGTTGGTTCTATCTTATTTTTTCTTTAACTTATCAACATCATAATTATGAGGGAGTTTAGTCCCCGCTTGTGCCTGGCCTAGGAAGTATATTTCCCTATCTCTTTCCAATACTTTCTCTATGAGTTTAATGAAAAATGGGCTTTGTACCGCTTCATTGACTTTCTCTTCAATAGCCTCTTCATCATTAGGGTCAATATTACCTCCATTATTATTGTCTACTAATTGGTTGTTAGGGTCAACTCCTAATCTATTATCCCCATTGTTGTTAACCTCACCATTTCATTTATTGTTTGTGTTATCCTTGTTGGTGATGTTAATGAGGTCAGGATCCATATTCCCAAAAGGAAAATCCATCTTGTTTGGTTCTACCTATCTTCTTGGTTCGATCATATGTTGTGAAGAAGTAGAGGTATTGCTTGGAAAAGGAAGTTCTTTCCTTAGATAATGACCGTATGACTACTAGGTAGAATTTATGTAATGCGATTAGGTGAAAGTTAGCATGAGCATAAATCAATAATTTCTTGGCTTTTATCCCCTATTGATCAATCCCTAAATGATTTTTTGAATTGTCCAAAGATGAGGGTTTCTAATCAATGAAATGTGATAAACAGGTAGAATGTCCAAATGGGTATCCCAATATGTAAGTCATTTTTTATCAAATCCTTTGGAAATGCCCCATGTTCCTCTATCTCAGTCTATACACATGATTTCACTTGTTGGTATGCAGGACTTTACTAATGCTTATGCGCTTACTGGAAAGCACTTACGTGCAACTTTAGGATATAGTACATGGCATTTGGTTTTTAGAACATGACACTTTAAATCTATACACATCACTTGAAGAGTGACTACGTGCACTTAACACCTGGTAAGTGCAACTTGAGTTTTTTAAGTGCAAAAAAAATTCTGATACGTGTGAAAAGAATGGTTGTACATGCAACCTCACTAGGTAAAAGGTATTTGTCACTATTTTTTATGATTTTTAAAAGTTTAATGTTTTTGTGATCATATTTTAGGATGTTCTTGTTTGAAAATTTTAGAGAAAACTACAACATACATAGAAAATTGTTTCTATACCTTAAACAACACAAAGTGTATGTTCTCAGATGTTATAACAGGTTAAAACAAGAATTTATTTGAAGTAAGCTACCTAAGGTCAATTTTATCTTTCAAACATGGATTTAAAAAGGTAGGATTGCTAATTTAACATGGTTGATAAATTTAAATCCATTCAAACAAGTGAAAATTATCTTATACCCTCTTGGCAAGGGCCTCCCACACGCATAAAAATATAATTTTGTGCAATCCCGGAGGACTACTAGAGGAGGTGAAGATTCTTAACACCTATTTTTCATTCAATCCTTTTGAGGATGAATGCATTTATATTATAGTGGGTTGGATGTATATCACAGCTAAAGTGATTGTCTCCCACTTGGGTCGTTCCCTCTCGCCATCCTCATAAGGCTATTCTCATGAGGTAGGCCCTCTAAAGATCTAGCATGTTCATATAGAAATCAATAATGAATTGAATCAAGTAGGGTTGGGAGTTTGATTCACTCAAATATTGAAGAGCATATCCCTACTACATTTTCCAACTCCAAACACTTTAGACACAAAGTTACAAACTTTTAACCTTTTGACAAGGAGGTTTTTAAAGTTTAAATGTTTGTTTCAATTACCACCTTTCTTTCTATCCCTCAATTCTAACACTTTTGATTTTTGATCAACTTCAAAAAGTTGAGAGCATATACCTAATGTTTTCCTTGAGTGAATAATAAAGGCTTTCCCTATTAAGCTAGTTTGAAAATGAATGCCACAATTTAAGTAAAAACAAGCTTGTTTAGAAAAATACCTCTTTCGAAGCAAGCAAAGGCTAGGCACATTATGGAGGATTTTTCTTTATTTTTTTACTTGTACTCACCTAGTGGCGATTGTTCCCTCTCCTTCTCCTACAACAAGTTAGTCAACAAAGCCACCAAAGTGAAGTAAAACCAGAAGAAAATTGAAATAACAACAAATCCAAAGATCTTTCCTAAATTTTGCAAAAATGATTAAAGATCTTATCAAACTTATTATTATTTCAATGAGGGAAACTTAATTTTGTAAGCTTGGACAACTTTGACAAAATGATCATACAATGCTTCTTCCTTTTCAAAATTTTCAAAAATAGATAAATTATGAAGCTCTTTTGAATGTTTGTTGAAAATCCTTACTTCTTTGCTCTCTTTATAGATTTTGTTCTCTGGTTTTTGGACCTTAGGATGCTTGTTCATTTGTAGAAATAGAAAACACAGATGGTCAATTGTTAGAATTTAATAATCTGCAACTTGAAAAATACAAAGAACAGTAAGTGTCATTTAACAATCTTATACGCAAAATTTTAATAGATTCTAAGCGCAAATTTAAAGCACTGTAAGAGTTATTTAACAAGCAATTAAGTGAAACTTCAAGCATTTACAAGTACAAGATAATATGCAAAGACGAGAAAAGACAACAGAAAATGTGAAATAGAACACATAGAATGCCATAGAAAAAAGTGTGGAAGCGTGATTTGACTTTCTGTACACGTGAAAATTTGTCTAACAGGCAAACCTTTTCTTCTGTACGTGGTGAATGAAGTACTGGTACGTGTAACTTTGTTGTTCGTATGCATGAAGATTTATCTCATATGCATGAATTTTCCTGAAACTTGCAAAATAGACAAGAACACACACAAAATATGCAAAAATAAAAGAAAACTAATATTAGAGGCCTAAGGCCCCACGGTGGGCACCATTTGTGTATATAGAGACTATATCTTCATAAAATTAAGGTGCAATCTATCAATTCTATGGAATCAAAATTCTAATTCAAAGCAAAGAATTGACAAAATAGTATTTAACATTCCATGGCTCTCTAACTAAGCATTCTAATGAATCTCTCATCCTTAATCTCCATTAGTGACGGTCCTAGAATGAGAATTTGTGTATGATAATGCCTAATCTAGCTCACAACTCTCAAATTGCAATGCAATTTCATTCAATATTGATCAAATTATGCTCAATTATACTCAAGTATTCTGTCAAATGATATGCTCTTGATAAAATTCTCCATAATAAGGATGCAATTGCTCATAAATGTCTAGGATCCTTAATGCTCTCAAAATGCATAGTATTTATAGGATTTCCCAAGGGTAGGGGGTAGAGTTAAGTTTATCATGATTAAAGCTTGGTTGAGTTGAAGGCTTTCAAATGGTTTTAAATGGGGAGATCATTTAAATGGGGGTCTCAAAGGTTCGGACAAAGAGATAAATTGAGTGGTGAAGATTTAAAAGATTAAAATGAGTGATCAAGATTGCAAAGTTTGGAGTGATCCATGTTCTCTCAATCCTTGATTCTCAGTGATTGTTTAAATTCTTGTCCCCTTTGTTGAAAGAAATAAGGATTTAATTAATTCAATTAATTAATTAAATTAGCCATGTCAAGAATAGGTTGATTTTGATTTTTGATTTAAAACTATACAATTAATTGATTAAATCAATTATATAGCTTAGATTTATCCCTTTGAGGCTTATATTTAATTAATTGATATATTTATTAATTGATCCTTTGATTTTATGTAATTTAGTCCCTTTTGATTTGATCGGTCCATTTGATTTGATGAAATTGCCTTCTGATTGATTGAAATACACCTCACCAAATTTAGGTGTCTACAATTAGCACCTAAGAAGAATGGAGAATGGTGAATGTGCACTGATTCAAGAGCAATCAACAAGATATTAGTCAAGTATAGATTTCCTATACCGAGGATGGATGATATAATGGATTGTTTGAGTGGAGAAAAATATTTTACCAAAATTGATTTGAAGAGTGGATATCATCATATCAGAATCGGAGAAGGTGATGAATGAAAGAATTCTTTCAAGACAAAAGAGGGTTTGTATGAGTGGTTAGTTATGCCCTTTGGTTTAACTAATGCATTGAGTACATTTATGAGGCTAATAAATGAATTGAAGAAATTCTTGAATAAATGTGTGATTTTATACTTGGATGATATTCAGATATTCAATAAGAGTAGAGAAGAGCATTTGATGCATATAAGACAAGTGTTTCAGAGATTGAAAGAGGAAAAGTTGCTGATAAATTTGAAAAAGTGTTCCTTCATGAAAGAATAACTTGTGTATTTAGGTTTTGTAATTTTAGCTGATGGTTTCAAGATGGATCCTAAGAAATTTGAAGTTGTACTTTGTTGGCCTACACCTGAGAATGTCAGTGAGGAAAGATCTTTTCAAGGATTGGCAAGTTTTTACAAGAAGTTTATCTAAATATTTAGTTATATTTGTAATGCTATGACTGAGACAATGAGGGGAGACAAAAGAGAATTCAAATGGACACATGGATCTAATAAAAGTTTTGATACTTTGAAACAAAAGGTTGTTGAATTACTTGTGTTAGCCTTACATAATTTCAATAAGGTATTTCAAGTTGAATGTGATGCAAGTGGAAGTGAAATAGGAGCTGTGTTGACTCAAGAAGGTAAACCTATTTCTTTATTTAGTGAAAAGTTAAATGACGCTAACAGGAAATATTTTGTCTATGATCAATAATTTTATGCTATTGTTCAAGCTTTGAAGAAATGGATACATTATTTGATGCCAAGTGAATTTGTGTTATATACTGATCATAAGGATTTATAATATTTGGGTAGTCAAAATAAGTTGAATCAAATACATATGAGATGGGTAGAATATTTGTGGAGTTTGAGATTTGTGATCAAGCATAAGAGTGGATTTTCTAACCAAGTTGTTGATTCATTGAGTAGAAGAAGATCTTTGTTGACTGAAATGAGAATTGAGGTTATTGGTTTTGATGATATGAAGAACTTGTATCAAAATGACCCTAATTTTTTTGAGCAGTGGAGAATGTGCAGAGCACCTATTCCAAATCAACCGAGTAAGTATGAATAATATTTCATTCAAGAATATATGATTTTCAAAAGGATTTAGTTATGTATACCGAGAAGCTCAATGAGAACTAATTTGATCAAGGAAAAACATAGTAGTGGTTTGGGTGGACATTTTGGTATTGATAAGACATTAAGTTTACCTAAGGAAAGATATTTTTGGCCTCAATTTTATAAAGATGTTCAAAAATTTGTGAAAACCTATAGAGTTTGTCAAGTTGCAAAAAGAGTAAGTTAGAATATTGGTTTGTATACACCAATCTTTGTTCCTAAGAAACCTTGGAGTGATATCCGCATGGATTTTGTTCTTGAATTACCAAGGATATTAAGAGATAATGATTCCATATTTTTTGTTGTGGATAGATTAAGAAGACATAAGACTTTTGAAGTTGGTGATGCAGTTATACTTGATTTGAAGAATGGAAAATTTCCTATTGGAACATATGGTAAACTAAAGATGAATAAATTTGGTCCTTGCAAGATATTGAGAAGGTTTGACAATAAAAATTCTTATGAAATAGAATTACCTAATGACATGGTTATATCACCTATATTCAACATTTTAGACTTGTATGAGTATCATGAACCTGATAAAGAAGTGATTGTACCGAGTGATTATCCTAAGAAACAGATAGAGGAAGTTGAGAAGATTTTAAAAGAGAGAATTGGAAGAAGTACAAGAGGAAAGGATTACATGGCATATCTAGTAAAGTGGAAGAATAGACCAATTGAGGACTCATCTTGGATTTCTCAATCTGAGTTGGATTTCATTTAGGTGGTACCTGATTCATAATTCAAAGAATCATTTATTTTAACCCTAGGTGTATAATGCAGGTGCATCTTGGGTTCTTGGAAATCTTGTATCAACCAAAATAATATTTATTTTAGTTTGGTAGCTTGTGAGATACTGCTCTGTAAAGTACTCAGTAACTTCTTTGCTTGGTCGGTTGAAGGTTTTTTGTTTCATCTCTCGGGCTTGGCTACTTTTTGGCTTCACCAATGGGGTTGTTAGTACTATCCAAAATTATTCATGGTTCCAATTCTATTAAATACATTTTTTCCTTGATCCTCAAGCCCTAATTCTCTATGCCTAAACCCTTGGTTCATATTCATAAAAAATCCTAAAACCCTAAGTCTTTATGGCATGTTATATTTCTTGGTTACCTTTTTTCAAGTCACTTAAGTCTTATTTAGTCATGTGCCACTTTAGATTTTATGCCCTATCTCCTAATCTCACAATCGAGAACAAATATTCTTTATGGTCTAGAGACTTAGAGAGGCAAGTTTATCTCTTAATCTCAAAACAACTGTGAATATGCTCTTTTCATTCAGTGATTTGGCAAAGGCATGTATTTATTTATTGGTGGGCCCAGTCTGTCCTTTATGTCTTGATCTCTGAATATTTTGCAGTTAGTTCTTAACATCAGGAAATCTAGAAAAAAAGGTATGACTTGAATTTTTTTTGTTATCTCCTAGTCTCGTAATGTTTTGGGTAAATCTAAAAAAATCTATAGATCTGGCGAGGGTCATTGATGCTGATCAGATCAGGTGGTTTTCACTAGATCTTGTGAGTTAAGTCTGGTCAAGTTAAATATTCATATATTCAGAGATTTTCTTTTATCTCTGAATAAGATTACCCTGAGTCAAGTCAAGTTTTAAGGAGATCACATGTTGGTCGTTGATCAAGACTAAGATCAAGGGTTATCGCTGAATTGCTAGATAAGTCAAAGTCAAGAAAGTGGATATATCAATTCAAAGATATAAGGATGAGACTTAACAAGAGGTAGACATGTGTCCCAAGGACTCATAAGATCAGTGGTTATCACTCAATCTCAGGATAAACCATGGGTTAGGCTAGGCATTCAACAAATCAGAGATAGTGTTGTTAATGAATCTTATTGTGGTGTCATGGTTAAGTAAAGATAAGTTAATGTGCGGTTTAGTTATTTTGATCAGACGACTAGCATTGTTCCTCAAAGGTGAGATGATCTGATCCTATTGCATTAAGGCAATGCATCTACTTGATATGTAGCTGTGCTAAGGTCTGTAACAACCCAAAATTGGCACCTACTAAACCTAATCAATTTTGGTGCATTTTCTTATCTTCGAAGTCCTATTGTATTAGGCAAATTCGTTTCCTAATTGACTTTAATTGACTGAGTTTCAAATGCAAAAAACCCAAATTTTCATAAATCTGACATTACACTTAATTCCTAAATTCTCAAATGATTATTAGCTAAAATCCCTATGATAAATTGATTTAATCCTAAAGTCCTAAGTGCTTTTAATTAAATCAATTCCACCCCCTTTGGCTAATATACATAAAAGGAATTGAAAGGTTATTTAATTATTGGATGAATTATCCTCAAAAAGGAATTCC
>MU223426.1:3281804-3292045 GCA_018584345.1 Thuja plicata | reverse complement strand
ATTTAAATAATCTTTGCTTATTTGTCTCAAATGGAGAATGAAGAGACAATTGTTTCTTTTCAAGAAACTCTTCATCCTCTTTCCATGGTTTTCTATAAATTGGACCTCTTTTTCTTCATTAGGGGGGGACTTTTTGAGAGCATCAATACTATAGGAAATTCACTTTTGATTTCATTTGCATAATTAGGCTAATATTTCAATTGGAATTAATGATATATGCTTTTATTTGATATTCATTCTCATATCTAACATTTCAATTTGATATTCTCAAGTTTTCATAGATTACAAGCTTTCAATTCTAGACTAAGAGCATTTACTTTCCTTAGCTAGTTTAATTGCATCTTTACTTCCATAGAATAGTTGCAAATCATTCTTAGATTAGTGCAATTCATTTCTTAGTTTAAATTGCATTTCTTTACATAGACTAGTTGCAAATTTCTCATAGAATAATGGCATTTCTCATTTTCTTGCATTCTTAAATCCTCCATGTTAGCAATGGTTAGGTTGTTGGCTCTCGTTCTAAGGGTAAAGTTCAACATCCACATCTAATTAAGAGGCAATAGGTTGCTTCAATCATATTTGCAGACAAATAAGTCATGTTTGTCTTTGTGAATTAAGCGATTGTGTAAGGACTATGTTGTGTTTGTGTTGAATTCAGAGGTCCACATTCAGCATACAACATTTTGGCACCCACCGTGGGGCAGAAAAATCAATTTCTGGCCTCATTTTTAAATCTATTGACTGTGTTTTTCAGACTCTATCGTATGTTCGTACTGCACTGGTATGGATTCTTGTGTGAAGTTTTACTTTGAGACGCACAAAGTTATACACTAAGCCGCGTGAAGATTTTCTTTTATAGCACTTTCTCATGCGAAGAAATAGTTTTCTCGCGTGTGTCGAAGAACTTGCTCACGTGCGTCGAAGTACTTTCTCACGCAAACTTTCACAGACAGACATTTAAAATGCAAATTTTTTAATCTGTTATTTCTCTGTTCTGACTTCTATTTCTGCTCTAATTTTTCTATTTCTAGTTTTCTGCTGTAGATAATAGTGGTTTGCAGGTTCGCTTGTCAAAGATTAAAATATTCTAATGGTTTACTTGCAGGACGATAGTCAAAGACATTATTAAAATGTCATGTTTGTTTACTATTTTTCATTCACATAGTCTAAATAGGGCTTTGTTAAAATTTCGTAAGGATCCTGATAGAAAAGTAGGGAAATAGGCTCTTCATTACATGGAAGTGATGCCCATGGATGAATCTGAAACCTAGATGTTGCTAGCATGAAGGATACTTGGGGAAGCAAATCAAGATAAGTGAATCTTTAGCACTTCTACTTGTTAGGGGATTATGCTCTTCTCTCTCTTTGAGAGAATCAGAAACCCAAAGGCTTGTGGATTTGGTGGAGTGAAACTATCTCAGTGATGAACATACTTGATGTGTTTGGGTGAGGTGCAAAGGTAGAGAAGTATTCAGAAAATCAAACCCTTGAATCCGAACCAAGTTGAGTCACCTTTAGAGGGATTTCCGAAAGTTGAACCTTCGGGAATGACCCAAGTGAGTATACACCTTTCGCCAGTGATTCTACCTCACTCTAATAAAGTCTACTTTGTTTTAGTCTAAAGACTCCAAAGCCATAGTAACTTCTTTCTCATTGATTTTGACTATCATCATGAGAAAGCCTTGTTTGTCATACTAAGAAGCACTGCTCCCAGCCTTGTTTGCAAGGGTGTGTGACTTACAAGTGTTGGTGTGGTCGCGAGGCCCCAACTTTGTATCAGAGGCACTGGAGGTTATTGTGAATGGAAGCCTATTAAACACTCTCTTAGTTAGATGCCTACCTGGTTCACCTCTGAAAGGAGCCATAATCTATGCGCAGGGAGAGGGAAGAATCTCTCCCCTAGATTCTCAACATAGGTATGCACCTGGATGTTTGAATTGGTATACGACGCTGGCCCCTGTTTAAGGGTTACCTTCAAACATATATACTTAGTCCTTGGAAACACCAAAAACATGGGCACTCTTTTGAGGGTGACACTGTTGTGTGAGGTGAATGCATACGCATAAGACAGTGGGGCACATATTTTGTCTTCTCAACCAATTTTCTTTGTAGGGATAATTGAGTGTTTGTTCTTGAGTCTTAAATTGTTCATTCTATCATTCAAACAGAGACTCCCATGTTTCTACCAAGTTGCTTTGTCCTTGGTGGAATTGTTTTCGACTACTGTTTGCGTCACTACCTGATTGAAACTTTGTGTTTTTAAATGAATGCTTGTCACCTTGAAATAGAGATTGTTGAATTATATCATCTTGAAACTATCCTAAGCCTAGATATCTTGTTAGAGAACAGTTCTCACTGTGTCTCAAAACCTGGTCTTTACCTTGAAACTAAGTTTGTATATCTGCTTTATCTGCCTCTTGTCTGGATTTGATTGCTTGTTCCTTCATTGTCTGTGGACTGAAACTAGTTGTTCCAAGTTGTAAATTGACTGATTCGTACTTGGACTTGTCTTGTCTCTTTGTCTCCATCCCATTTCTTATGTTTTGTACCTTGTGACATGATAGCCATTACTCAGTTGTTCTAGCCATACTTCCGATGACTCATGCCGGGTGCATCTCATACCTTGGCTATTCTAGCTATTACCTTGTCTTTTTGATACTTTTAGAGATAGAGTTCTGAGTCAAATCTTAAGTTTCCTCTCATACCAGCTTTGTCTATGCCTGTTATGACTAGGAGCGATACTATCTTTCCTATATGCAGTTCTGAAATAGTTAAAAGTAAACCTAGCAATCAAGGAAAAGCTCATTCTAAACCTGTTATTCAAGTGGATAATCAAGAGGGATCATCACGTTCCTCTTCCCTATTTAGTTTGGACCCAATTTTGAATCTGAAACCAGTGTTTCAGTTTTGTTCTAATCCGTTGTTTCAAGATCAACATCATCCATTTATCTCGAAGAAACCACCTACTTGGGTCGATCCTATTAATGACCCTCGCTACCTTAGTGATCCTTTTTCACAGTTCAATCCTTTTGATTTTCTGAAGAGCACATCAACTATGAGTTCTCACTCTCATACTAAAGGAGTACATATAGACCAATCTCACATTAACAATATGACGTCTCCTTTCGATTACAAACAAGTTCAAGACCAATCTCAACATGAACAAGGTCAAGAGCAACACCAGGGTCAAGACCAAACTCAAAGTATTTATGAAATTCTTGGCAATGATGATGACCCTATCACTCAGAATGATATAGATGCAGTGAAGTCTAATAAAACTCTTATCAAAATGATGGAGATACTCCTTGCGGAAGACAAAGAAAAATATTTCCTAGATTTAGCAAATCAAGGAGTTAAATTACTCGTGAACTTCCAATTAGATACACTTGTCGCTAAAGAAGAGGAAAATGAATCTTCTAAATTGCATAAGATGATTCATGACATGCAAGGACAACTTAGTCAACTTATGAAAGAAAAGGACAACCCTACGCAACAGTTCACAATGGAAACTATATGTCCTTTTCCATTTGATAAGAATATTGTTATGCAACCTTTTCCCAAAGGTGTAGAACTCCCAATATATGATAAGTATCTAGGTACCTCTGATCCCTAGGATCATTTAAGAGAATTTGGTGCCTTGTCAATGGAGTTTATGCATGATCAAACATATTTGATGCATCTTTTCCCACAAAGTTTAGGTGGGCCCGCTATGGAATGGTTCTCACAATTTCCTACTGGCATCAAAACTTTTGAAAAAATTGCCAATCTTTTTATGCAACTCTATTCTCATAATGTTCAACATCCTGTTAACATAAGGGATCTCTGCAACCTTAAATAGAAGCAAGGGGAACCATTCTTGACATTTATCCAAAGATGGATACAACTCTGCACAAAGTACCCTCGCAAAATACCCGAGTCTGAGAAACTTGACATATTCTTGGATAATCTCACCCCTGACTTTGGGTATGAAGTCCAACTTCAAGGTCCCCTTAACTTCAATAGTATGATCAAACAGGCTGTGAGAATAGAAGCCTTCATGGTTAAAAAGGGTGAATTGACTTTATATAAGGATAACAAGAAAAATTTGTCATCATCCAAAGACAAAGGTAAATTCCCCAACAAAAATAGAGATGTTGTGAATGATGGGGTGGTTGATAACGTGAATCCAACTTATTTGAAACCAATCTTTAATCTCACCGTGGGTATACAAGTGACCAAAGCTATCACAAAGGCTACGACCAACACTCAATATCCCTCTAAATTCACTGGCAACAAACCTTGGATACCACGAACCAAGCATGAATTTACCCCTCTAGGAGAAACACTTGATGTGGTTTTCAAAGCTTTGGTGCAAAGAAAAATTCTTAATCCTTTGGAGAAATATTTCTATGATCCACAACCGAGACCTCATTGGTGGAAAGTGAATGACTAGTGTGATTACCATCAGAATAAAGGTCATAGGACTGCTATTTGTTACCAACTAAAACATAAAATTCAAGACTTAATTGATGACCAGGTCATCCATGTGGGGGATCATAACCAGAATTCAGATCATCAAGCATTCAAAGACCCTTTCCCTCATCATGAGAAAGTTGAATCCTCCAATGCTCAGAATAATAATGCTAAATTTAATCATGCCAATACCACTTACGATAATGTGATCAACATGATTGAACCAATGGGAGTGGAATATTGTAATATGTTTTCTGGAAAGGGAAATGGGAATTTTTTTAAACCCAGAACCCCATTTGTCATAAGAGGTCCTAAATCTCAATCTAAAATGTCTCGAGATTGTGTGAGCATTGTTACTCAATCTAACGCTAGAATCACTATAAAGGGTCCTGACCCTCCTATTGCTACTTTTGTGCCAAAACAAACTATGAATAAGACTGTTGTTGGTTCCACCAACAAGACCACGAAGGTGGTCCCTATGCCTCTTTCTGCTAGTTATAGCATCCTTGACCAGCTTCAAATGACCAATGCTCAGATAACTATTTTTGAGCTATTAAAAATCTCGCCTGCTCATAGGCAGATTCTGGACAAAGCTCTCACTGAAGCTAATGTCCCAAAAGATATCAACTTGGATCAGTTTCAATCCATGGTGGTTCATTTGACCTCACCACATTACTTATCCTTCTCTGAAGAAGATGATCACTCAATTAGTCACCCACACAATGCTCCTTTGCACATAGAAGTCATGATAGGTAAGCAGTTAGTCCGCTACATGCTCATTGATAATGGTGCTGGTCTTAACATTTGCTCTGCTCATTTTCCTGCTCAACTAGGTTATGGCAAGGATCACATAGATTCCTACAAGAAAATTACCATAAAATCTTATGATGAGGAAGAGAGAACATCTAAAGGTCTAGTTGTGCTACCCATTCAGGTTGGTCCAGTTGAAAGAAATGTCATATGTCAAGTACTAGACCTTCCCCTTGCGTATAATATTTTTCTAGGAAGACTGTGGATTCATGAGATGTAAGCGGTTCCTTCCACATACCATCAGTGTATAAAGTTTTCTTTTCAAGGTGTAGAGGTGACTTTTCCCGCTAGCATGGGATCTTCTTGTAATGCTCTCACTCAATTAGCTGACAGTCTAGTTCTGACTAATAGAGAATACACCAAACTCTGTGATGCCAAGCTCAAAGATATGGAATAGACACTGAAAAGCAAAGATATGGGCATGGGGGGATATCAAATGGAGCCCATACTATCATTAGCTGCTCTTCCTCTATCTCCTAGGTCTTATGGGAGACCTTCTGAACACAATAAACCTTCCATTACCCCTGAGGTAGTTTTTGAGGGTATATTTGTAAAGGCTAAAATACCATTGGAATATGAAGATGAGGACAGAGCTATCAAAGCTTGGCTTTGTAAAGGAAAGAACATAGGTGAACAAACTGCCTTGGCTCGTGAATTAAATCCTAATAGTGAGGGTCTTAATATTATGAAACATTTTGGGTACAAAGGAAAGGGCCCTCTAGGTGTGAATGGCAATGGGTTAGTGGAACCTATTCAAGCTATAGGTCAAAAGACAAGAGATACCACTGGGTTAGGTTTCAAAAAGGTTTTGTTTCATCTAGGAATCAATAAATTTGTGCCAAAAGTAGGACCTACACCAGAACTTGAAAGTACAACTGTAGCTGATACTACACAAGATAGCTCAGATGAGGATTGTTTTCCTTATCCCATCCCTCCAGACCTGGCAGCATTCTTTGCTGAGCGAGATAAATTTGTGCCATGTGCCTATACTATAGAAACAGAAAGTGATTTTGATCAAACTACTCAATGTGAGACACTCACTTATGAACAGTGGAAATAATTACAAGATCCTAACTTCAAAGGAGAAAGGTACATACCACCAGGCATTCAAGAATGGTGGATACAAGAACAGACTCATATTACAAGAACTCAAAAACCTTCATGGTGCAAGCACCCAAGTCAGAGTTCGGAAATAGACTCTCATGAGTATGAGTTTGATAGTTTGTCAGCAGGATCTTGTGAAAGACCTCTCGACGTGAGTGAAGAGTCTAGTGAAAATCCTAATGAGTCTAAGTCTATAGGTGTTGACATGTCTTCTACTTCAGTCGTTAGAGATCAAAAGGATTCAAACACACCTTTGCATGAGATTAGGCTAGATCCCCTCTTGCTAGTTAATGTTTTCAATGATGACTATACTATGGACGCACTTGAACTTGTCACATCTCTTTCCCTCCAACACCCTGAATTAATAGACTGGAATTCCTCTTCATCCAGTGAAGTCCTTACATTCCAGAATGATTACACCTTAGCCTATTGCCTTCATGCTATCAAGCCCGTGATGTCCTCCACTAGTGAAGCAAGTGTTAACATGACTGAGGCTGATATCAAGTACCTTAGTCAGAAAATTAAAAGAAAAAAGAATAAACACTCTAATGGTGAAAACCATGTTGTGGTAGTATCAGAGCCAAAAAAGTAAAAAGAAAAGTGTACCCGAAGGTGAAAACCTCTCTGAGGCACCTAAGGGTGAGGTACTTGATGCGCTTCTGAGTCACTTTCAAGAATGCTCATCAGTGTTGATTGAACCTACTCAGCCAATAAATCTGGGAACAGAGGAACATCCACATATCATTCATGTGGCCAAGTCATTATCTTCAGAGGAACTTAAGGAATTTATAGAGTTTTTCCAAGAGAAAAAGATAAATTTTGCATGGACATATTCTAACATGCTGGGTGTAGATCCTGACCTCATTATGCATCACTTGTCAATATCACCAGGTGTGAAGCCTGTCAAACAAAAACTTAGAAAGATGCATCCACATGTAGCTTTATTGATCAAGGCAGAATTGGAAAAACTTCTGAAAGCTGGGTTCATCCAAGTGATTGATTATGAAAAGTGGATTTCTAATATAGTCCCAGTAACCAAACATGACAAATATATTAGGGTCTGCATGGAATTTAGAGATTTAAATTTGGCATGCCCAAAAGATGATTTTCCACTCCCCAATATTGACATGATCATGGATGTGACAGCGGGATATGAGATGTATTCCTTAATGGATGGCTTTTCTGGCTATAATCAGAACAAAATTGCACCAGAAGACCAAGAGAAAATAGCTTTTACTTGTGCATGGGGTACATTTTGTTGGAATGTTATGCCCTTTGGTTTAGAGAATGCTGGGGCTACTTATCAAAGAGCTGTTACTACAATATTTCACGATATGATGCATAGGATAATGGAGGACTACGTGGATGATACATTTGCCAAGAATATGGATAGAAAAACACATCTCACTAATCTAGGTCCTATACTAGATCGTATGGAGAAATTTTGGTTGCGCCTAAACCCTAAGAAATGTGCATTTGGGGTTACTTCTGGAAAATTACTTGGCTACATTATTTTGGCAAAAGGAATTGAGGTAGATCTAGAAAAGGTACAAGCTATAATGGAAATGCCACCACCCTATTATATCAAAAAAATTAGGGGTCTTCAAGGTTGACTTCAATCTATAAGGCGGTTTATCTCACATTTAGCTGACAAGTCACAACCTTTCACCAAAACCCTACATAAAGGTGTGACTTATGACTGGAACAAAAAGTGTGAACAAGGGTTTCAACAAATTAAACAGTATCTAGATAATCCACCCATATTGATGCCTCCCATTTAGGGGAATCCTTTGATCCTATATATCTCAGTAATAGAAACATCCTTGGGTGCTCTCTTGGCCCAAGAAGATCCAAATCATAAAGAAAGAGCCATTTACTACATCAGCAGAACATTGGTCTCTTACGAAATGAAGTATTTAGTAACTGAGAAGGCTTGCTTAGCAGTGGTTTTTGCTTCCCAGAAGCTATGAAACTACATGTTGGCTCACACTATGAGACTGATTGCAAAGATTGATCCATTGAAATACTTACTCAGTAAAGCTACCCTCATAGGTAGACTGGCTAAATGGGTCATGCTTCTTAGTGAGTTTGATATTGTATATGTTGAGAGAAAAGCTA
This sequence comes from Thuja plicata, assembly GCA_018584345.1. Classification (NCBI taxonomy): domain Eukaryota; kingdom Viridiplantae; phylum Streptophyta; class Pinopsida; order Cupressales; family Cupressaceae; genus Thuja; species Thuja plicata. Next base: position 3,283,561 of record MU223426.1, on the reverse strand, counting down.
TTAAAGGACAGGTGATTGCAGATCAATTGGCTGAAGCACCTCTTATAGATCACCAACCATTAAATATGGAATTCCTGGATGAGTCCATTATGCTTCTCATGTATCAAACATGGACAATGTTCTTTGATGGTTCGTTTACCCAACAGGGGTCTGGAGCTGGGATTTTGTTTATCACACCGCAGTGATATTCCTTACCAAAGGCATATAAAATGATGTTCCCTTGTACCAATAATACCTCTAAGTATGAAGCTTTGATTAATGGACTCAAGATTGCTATTGAATGGCGAGTGGATGAACTAAAAGTCTTTGGAGACTCACAACTAGTTATCAATCAGGTCAACAATACTTATTAAACCAAAGATGAAAAGTTGGTACCCTATAAAAGGATGGTTGACAGCCTTAAGAACTATTTTGCACATGTCACTTTTCAACAAATTCCCTAGATGGATAATAGAGTAGATGATGCTATGGCTACTTTGGCCTCTATGTTGCAAATACCAGAGAATGATTTCAGACACAAGTTCCTAGTGGAGACATTATACTACCCTACCTATGACTTTCCTAAGTCCTAGATGGTCTGTTTAGTAATTGGACATGATTCATCTTGTTACCACCACATATACTCCTATCTCCATGACCAAACTATTCCTGACACATATACTAGAAATAAAAAATGCCATCTAATCCGCAGTGCTTCACGGTATGTCATCGTAGCAAACGACTTGTATAGAAGAGGTCTAGACGGTACCCTCCTTAGGTGTCTAGAACCTAATGAGTCTAAACACACATTAGAAGAAGCACATGAAGGCATTTGTGGTTCTCACTCAAATGGCCTTACACTGGCTCATAAGCTTATTAGAGCTGGTTATTATTGGCCCGATATGGAGAAGGAAGCTACGCAATTTGCCAAATATTGTAAGCAATGTAAACTTCATGGAAACTTGATTCATGCTCCAGCTAAGGAACTCATTCCTTTTATCACCTTTTGGCCATTTCAACAGTGGGCTTTCGACTTAGTAGATCAAATATATCTGTCTTCCTCAAGAGGACACAAGTACATTATCACTGCTACTAATTATTTTACTAAATGGGTTGAGGCAGTGCCTCTTAGTGTAGCTGATGGAAAATCCGTAGCTCTGTTTATCTTAAACTACATTATTTGTAGGTATGGTGTACCTTCCTCTATTATCACTGATAATGGGGGACAGTTCAAGAATAAAGATATGACAGATTTATGTGCTAAGTTCAAGATCATCCAACATTGGTCTTCTATTTATTACCCCCAAGGAATGGGCAAGCTGAAGCTTCTAACAAAACAATTCTCAAGATCCTGCACCATACGATACACAAGTCTAGATGGGATTGGCACCTCCAGATAAATATGAATTTATGGGCCTATCTCACCAGCATTAGAATGCCAATAGGGGCCACACCCTTTGCTTTAGTCTATGGCACAGATGTTGTACTGCCTATTGAGGTTGAGATTCCTACATTGTGAGTCTCTATGAAAGGCCTCATCATAGATGATGACATGAGAATATCTCAGCTTCAAGAGCTTGAGTTACTAGATGAATGTTGAAAGGTGGCATTCAATCATCTCAGAGCATACCAAAAGAGGATATCAAAGAGATATAATAAGAAAGTCAGACCAAGAGACTTCCAAACAGGTGATCTCGTCCTGAGAGAGAATCCTAAAAATCAACAATAGCAGACTCAGAAAGGGAAGTTTGAGCCAAACTGGCTTGGTCCTTATATCA
>MU223426.1:3251205-3281742 GCA_018584345.1 Thuja plicata | reverse complement strand
GCATGCTCATGTACATACTTTATTTCTGAGAAAATCCTAAAAATTGTAAAATGTCCTGAAAAAATGATCATCTTAGTGAAAACCTGGCAAACAGGTGCTTTGATGTATCTATTATCTTGGTGAAAACTTGGTAAACATGCACCTTGATAATATCAAAAAAAAATGAAAAATTCAAAAAATACAAAAAATCAAAAATGAAAAAAGAACAAAAATATTGAAAAACTGAAAAATCAAAAAAAGTGAAAAAGAGAAAAATGTGCCATTGATGATAACCTGGTAAACAGGCGTCATGGTAGAAAAAATAGAATTTATACCAAGATGGTGAAAACCTGGTAAACAGGAACCTCTTGTTTCATGCTTTATCTGTCGCAGCATGTCTTGGCTTTGCTTTCCTGCTTTAGTTTGCTTTCCTGCTTTAGTTCACTTTCCTGCTTTAGTGCACGTTTTTCTCTCAGCCATCTTTGAGATTTTTCTTGATCTCCCATGGATTGAAACTGGTCATACTCAGGGGCATGTCCCTGGTCTAGGGGGCATTGTCTTATCTTTTTGCATTGGTCACCAGTGGTTCACACTGCGTCTGCCTGTTGATGTCTTGTAGCGCTTCGTCTCTTCTTGAGACTTTCTCTTCGCATCAATCACCAGTGGTTCTCACTACATCTACCTGCTGATGCTTTGATCTCATTATTTATAATTATGCTTGAGAATCTCTTGCAACAGTCACTAGTGGTCTCACTGAGTCTGCCTACTATCACTACATTACTGAGATTTCTTACATCATTTCGCTATCCATTTTTCTCGGCTTTGATCCTTTCATTACTTGGTGGCATGGCTCCTCATTTCGATCATTCTTCAGCTTACACTTGGGTCAGTAATCTTGTTAGTCCTGAAGGACAACTCTCTACTGGCACAAACAAGTGTTTTTCAACACCTTAATTAAACAGTGTTTTTCAACACTCTCTTTGGACACGTCTGTGTTTTTCAACACACTTCAGATATCTTGCAACGTAAACATCTCTCGATAACAATCAAACATAATGCACTCACAAGAACAACGGTGTTTTTCAACACCCTAAACATAGACACATTCATAAGCCTCAAAACATGCTAAGATATGATTGACTCTTTCTTAGTATGTTATCTGTTCTTATGAATTTCATTGATATTTTCTTTGTCTACTGCTTGTTGGTGTGGTTTTGATGATCTGGCAACGTCAAATAAATAGGGTGTATGTGATAAGAGCTTCTGCATTAAGGTGGAAAAGCCTCACATCCCTCTATCTTGTTTATTTTTATGCCAAGGGGAGGTTGAAACTATCTCCTTGATTGTTATTAATTTGTTTGTTTACTTGTGAACTTTCACTATATCAAACTGGAAACAATGTTTAGGTCACCTTGGCTTTTGTGCCTCAGTACTTATGTTCGTTTCCTATATTTTATCTGATGAAAGTCATATTCATATTCTTATGGTCACAATGGCAACAATAAGGATTGTATTGACTTTGATGATCCAAAGCACCCAATGATGATAAATATAATGAGTCCAACAACCAAAGTCCTAGGATTGCATTTAACTTAGGCTTGCATCTGCATCATAGGCTTGCATTCGCATTTTAGGTTTGCATTGTAGAAGTTTTGGTGCTCTCTTCATTGTCTTCTCATTCTTCAGGGTCCTCATCTTTTATCATGGTTCTTCTTGATTGCATGAGTGTTCGGTCCTTGTTCTCAATCTTTGTGCACATTCTTCTTTGGCTACTATCTGTTGTATATTGCGAAGGCCCTGCATGAGATGATTAGTACCATTGCATTTCCATAAAATTCATTTACATACATACATATCCATTTTCCATGTGCATCCATTATAAGCATAACTCAAATCATACACCTACATCTGTCACTGCTTCCATATAATCCCATCAAGATGGCGGTACCCAGGCATCTATCATGCTACGCCCCCTATCCAGCTACCTCTGCCAACCCTTCTTCATCTCATCAATGAATTGGGCATATGTACAGTACTCAAGAGACACATCCTGAGGCCTCCCAAATTGGCACAACACATGTGTAAGCAAGAAATGCTCAATAACTATGATGGTACGCCCTATCAGAGGATGCAAACATAACATGTATGACAACTCATGATGAGCATCGTCCCAGACCTCAGTAGCTGCCCATGGCTACCATATCACTACAGCCATATCATCAATCTGAGCTTTCCATTACTCAATCTTACCCAGCGCGGGCTGGGTCATCAGACCGACATATCTATAAATATACAACTCTAGTGGCTGTCGTGTATCATGGAAAATTGGCCTACATACAGGAAGGTGCTCCCAAGCCCAGATATGTAATACAACTACTCCCGCTGCCATAGTGCAGGCACCCTGATACACAACCTCATGCATCTCATGATACATTTTTGCAAGTATATACTCGCCCCATCCATATGTCACTACTGGTACATCTAGCATCTTCTAGAGCATAACGCCCTAGCCACACTCCAAACCGTGCTGACCACAATCTGGTACCAGATGATAGTTCAGAAACAATGTGAGAATGACTGCCAATGGGTAATCTCAGCCATATGTGCATATCAACTCCTCCCAGGAGATAGCTTGGCCCACTACCAACTAATCCTGAAAGATGGCCCTCAAAGCTTGTGTACCATCTCTTAGCTGCATACAGTACTCAATGCAAGCTCCATGGAATGGCACTCTCAATATCTGGTATACATCCTCCAGAGTCATAGTCATCTCTCCCTATGGCAGATGAAAGGTATTCGTCTCCGAATGGAAATGCTCAACTAAGGCCCCAAGCAATTCATGATTTACCCAAATATTAGGTACATCATGTAGATATGTCAATCCTAACCCATCAATGTGGGCCCCATCAACATCTGATTATCTCTGTAGTAACTCACCCATGACAGGATGATGGGACCTGAAGCCAATATCTGGGAGATCAACCTACAACACAAAAGGAAAAAATGGGATCAGTACCTCAACAATGATGATTTTTCAAAGCAAAAGACAACAAATGCAGCTACGAAAATACTTGACATACAGTTCAACTGGTTGACTCTACGATGCAAGGAATTAAATTTTTTTTCTTTTTTGTCATTTCCCATGCGAGCAAACTCTTTTCTCACGCAAGGAAACTCTAGTGCCATGTGATCTTTCTAGCTTGCACGAAGTGAGATGTCTCTTTGCACAAGATTCTAGGAATCTTGTGCATCTCACGCACAATCTTTGCGTGACCTCTGGTGAGGGGCCCACGTGTGGAACCCCCAAACTGCGCGAGGAAACAGTTTTCTCATGTGAAAGGCGATCAGGCCTGGCATGAGGAAACTATTTCCTCACACGACACTTGGAAAAAACATGATTTAAAAGCTACAAAACATCTAACTAACACTAAGAATGATAATTTTTTTCAGAAATACAAGATCAAGTTATGAATACTCACAGGTGTGTCATACTCTGCTAGTCAGTTGTGCCATCAGGTGTGTTCAAATTGATGCATATGCACAGGAATGCTCTCAATGTTAGCTGGAACTCTTGTCATCTCTAAAGTCAAAGGTGAATAATGATTTGAAAATGACCCCTCCAGGCCTTATATAGCATTTGACCTAATTTTTCAAAGTGCTCCATTTTTCATGAAAATTGCACCCTTGGCTAATCAGACTATTCTGGATCCATTTTCGTGATCAAAATCAAAATTTGACACTCCTAAGTAGCTCAAAATCATGTTTTAAAAATTGTGGGACCGATGTTATCAGACGATTGTGCAGTCAATTTTTTTGATGTTCGTTCCTTGTCAATATTATCTCTTGTTATCATTTTCTCAGCTTCTGCAATCTTCTCATCAAAGTCAACTCTCATCAATTCTAGTCAACTATGGTAAAACCTAATCAATAAGACCTCTTGATCACTCTAAAATAATTATTCTCTCTCTTGATCTATCTTTTTCTGCGATTTCTCGCTCTCATCATTATGATGTGTCTTCTTTCAATTTCGCTCCTGAGGGGGCAAGATGATTGCATCATTGAACCTTTTTGCATTATTCTTGAATTAGTCTGAATCAAAAGTCCTCGTCGCTAGGGGCATCTCATCACTTGGGGCATATTCAGTTTTTCGTACCTTACAGTCAAAATTGGATATTCCACGATCTTGAATCTCACATCTCGTTATCTATCTTGCTAGGTATCTGAGCAATCTAACTCGGATCCTCAAGGATCATGCTTCATTCTAGGAGACAGTCCTAAATTGATTATCTTTTGAGACACGTATTGGGGCAATCTAACCCTGATTCCTAAAGGTTGAGCCTCGTCCTGAGGATAGTCTTGTGAAAGATATCAATCTAACCAGTGTTTGGGCAATCTAACCTAGACATTGGGGGACTAAGCTTCATTTTGGAGAAGATTCTTGAAATCTCATTGGGTATTGGGGCAATCTAACCCTAATTCCTGAAAGTTATGATTTGTTCTGAAGATGACTCTCAAAAACTCTTTAGACCGTTATCTAGGCAATCTAACCTGGATCTCGGAGGGCTTACCTTAATATTGGGGAAATCTAACCCTGATTCTGGAGATAGTCCTAGATCTTCATTAGCTCTCAGTGGACATTGGGGAAATCTAACCCTGATTTTGTTCTTCACTTCAGACTATTCTTTGAATCAATGCACTGCTCGCACATCAATTCAAAGAGGGGCAAAATGTAACACCCCAAAATTGGCACCTACTAAACCTAATAAATTTTGGTGCATTTTCTTATCTTTGAAGTCCTATTATATTAGGCAAATTCTTCTCCTAATTGACTTTAATTGACTAAGTTTCAAATGCAAAAAACCCAAATTTGCAGAAATCTGACATTACACTTAATTCCTAAATTCTCAAATGATTATTAGCTAAAATCCCTATGATTAATTGATTTAATCCTAAAGTCCTAAGTGCTTTTAATTAAATCAATTCCACCCCCTTTGGCTAATATACATAAAAGGAATTGAAAGTTTATTTAATTATTAGATGAATTATCCTCAAAAAGGAATTCCATGTGAAAGGACACTTATGTGTCAATAATTCATTCTTTTATTTAAATAATCTTTGCTTATTTGTCTCAAATGGAGAATGAAGAGACAATTGTTTCTTTTCAAGAAACTCTTCATCCTCTTTCCATGTTTTTCTATAAATTGGACCTCTTTTTCTTCATTAGGGGGGGACTTTTTGAGAGCATCAATACTATAGGCAATTCACTTTTGATTTCATTTGAATAATTAGGCTAATATTTCAATTGGAATTAATCATATATACTTTTATTTGATATTCATTCTCATATCTAACATTTCAATTTGATGTTCTCAAGTTTTCATAGATTAGAAGCTTTCAATTCTAGACTAAGAGCATTTACTTTCCTTAGCTAGTTTAATTGCATCTTTACTTCCATAGAATAGCTGCAAATCATTCTTAGATTAGTGCAATTCATTTCTTAGTTTAAATTGCATTTCTTTACATAGACTAGTTGCAAATTTCTCATAGAATAATGGCATTTCTCATTTTCATGCATTCTTAAATCCTCCATGTTAGCAATGGTCAGGTTGTTGGCTCTTGTTTTGAGGGTAAATTTCAACATCCACATCTAATTAGGAGGCAACGGGTCACTTCAATCATATTCGCAGACAAACAATTCATGTTTGTCTTTGTGAATTAAGTGATTGTGTAAGGACTATGTTGTGTTTGTGTTGATTTCAAAGGTCCACATTCAGCATACAACAAGGTCACCTATTCCAGGTTTTCAAATGAGGTTAAAGGTAGACAAGATTGAGAAGATCTAATGGATGATGTTTTGCCTTAATGCCATAGATGAATGATCTTTAATGATCAAGGTATCACAACTTCCTGACGCGTGTCTAGGCTAGTAAACGCAAATCATAAAGGAATAGGTATTTCTCAGGGCCACTAGTATTTTTCCAAGTGGAGGTTAGTGGGACAACCGGTTTCAAAGTAGGGAGAAGGTAAAGGTAGTGCAGATGTAAGTGGATTGTGTAGTCAATGTGATGCCTCAAAGGGGTGCTTGATAGATATTATATGAGGCATCACATCTTCTTTCCATGTTGCAAGTCACATCTTGTTTAGCCCTAAAGACAAAGATAAAGGTAACACAAGTTTATATTGATCGGACAGACAACTTTTTACCTTAATATAGAGATGATCAGTAGATAATGATAAAGGCATTGGGATGAGGTCACACCTATCTAGATCAAATCTTTGTAGTGTCTAAGTAACTTAAAGAAGATCTACGGCTCAGTTTTAAAGTTGAGAAAAGTCTTGAACTCAATCGTTGATGCCATATTCTACACCCCATATAGCCATTGTAACCAAATTTCAAATATTTAAATGTTTTCTCAGAGGTTTTCATCGTGGTGGAATAAGATTTTGTTCCTGGTCATAAATGCATTGATTTGATTCTCTAGGTCATCTTTGCATAGTTGTAGAATGGTGTTTGGACAAGGATTGTGCAGAACAAAATGTTTTTATGTTCAGAATTAATAGTTGGGAATTTTTATCATATTGATACACCTTATAGTGGTGCTTGGTCTCCTCTGCATTTATGTTGATTTTGTCTTCGCATCATGGTGCTTGAGAAATAGACTTAATGGTACTCTTCTTCACTTCCCAAGAATTTAGCTACATATTAGATCAGATTGCATAGACTAAAGTGAAGATACGGTTTCAACTTGATGATAGGGTAGCTTAATGAATTGAATGCATTTATTGTTGTAAAACCTAACCCTAAATGATCTAAATCTTGTTGCATCCCTATTTTGTATAAAGGCATTTTCAAGATCATTTAGTAAGGGCTGGAGAATTGGGAAAGTAGAGAACATTAGGTTTCTTAGTTGTTTTTAGCCTAGGATATAGCAGATGTTTTGAGACTATATTAAGACAAAGTATCAATTTCTTATAATATTTTGCATATTATTGTATTGTGTTTTTCCTTAGTCATATTTTTGTAGAAACTTTGATTCATCATACTTAATATAAGATTTCTCAAATTTTAAGTCTCTCCTTTGTGTTATCTTCTGAGTTTTGATTTTTCTTACTTATTGCATAAGATTTTATTATGTATATGTTGTATTCCATAAGTATTTGATCTGAGATAAAATTAAAATGCTTTGGATATAAAATAGGCTCATTTGATTATCTACATAAGGATACTATAAGTAGTGTATGGTATGGTATATTTATGTTTATGGTTATGAGTCTTGTTCCAGTAGGTTGGTTTCAATTTTCAGTAGTTGTATTGAGGAGTTTCCCAATGGATAAGGCACTGATCAAGAACTAGTATATTTTTTTGAGATATATGTTTGATAGGTTAGGCTATATTTTTCCCTATCAAAACATCAGAAATATTTCATTTCCTTTTATGTTCTGTGGTTGTTGGTTTTTTTTCTACATGGTAATGAAGATTCAATGAATTTTTAGTTAGCATTTAGTACTTTGTTATCATTATCTGTTGTAAGAATCTAGATTTATAAGGAATTGTAAAGAGTTAATTATTTATCTGGATTAGGTTTACTCACCTTGGTTTTGCAGCCAGAAGTGCAGAGGGAAATCTTGTCCCTATAGTTGGTCTAGTTACCTTGTAGAGATTTCATACTTGGAGCTAACCACTCCTAACATTAGTGTCAAGGTATATTGGTGGCTTCTCAAATCATAATAGTTTTAAACACCAACAAAACAAAGACTCCACTAGGGAGACCATGAAAGGTATAGAGTCATGTTTTTCAAATAAATATTCCTCATATTTTCAAGAGTGAGTCAATTTTTCTTGTCTATCATTGCATATTGACTAAAATTCCTATTTCTTAAAGTAATACATATACTATCTTAGATGTGGTGAGTGGCGACTCCAAGTTCTCTAATTTGCACCAGTGCATGATTAAATAAATTCTAATCAGGAAAGAGGTGGACTTGTAGTGAAGATGCAACAGATGTTTGGACTCCTTTGACTATGAGCATAGTAAAGAGAGGAATCAATAAGAGACCCTATATTAGGGGTGTGTTGTAAGTTTACTGATTTAAAGAAGGTTAGAGTTGGGAAGTAGTTTTCAAATGATTCAATTCTTTCCTCTGTAAAAGACATGGTGACTCTACCAAAGTTTTTGAAGGTGATTTGGTCATGACTTCAGATCAAAGTTTTGCAGTGAATCCATCACATCCAAGTATTTTTTAATTGGATAATCCTTTGTTCCATGAAAATTAGTTCTTTTAAATTTTTCCTATGAAATGCTCAACACTAATTAAGAGGGAAGGAAGAGGAAATTTGTAACCATCTTTCCTATTAAGATGTCACAACCGTATAGAAATAGGTTGTATGGGGCTATAAATTTCCATGGCTTCTTGGGTTACCCACATCCTATTTCATCACAAGTCAAAGATTACTTGCCTAAGTTCAATAGTATGGGTGGGGAATCATCTAAGAAACATTTAAAGAAGTTTACAGATACCATGGATGATTATAACATCATACATGAGGATGTAATGATGAAATTTTTTTCTCAATCTCTAATTGAGGATGCTAGGGATTGGTTTGAGGAATTACCTATTGATTATGTAGGATCTATGGATGAACTAGAGGATTTTTTAAGGAGCAATATGGTGACATAGATTCTAGGGATTCTTCTATGTCTAGATTTGGAGTACCTTTTCCAAATTCAAATGTTGATGAGGAATATCTTGAAGAGGAAAAAAGGTTGCAAGAACAAGGGATCCAAAAGATTATTTTGGTGTTGCAAGGAAGGATAAAAATAATTGTGGGAGAATCTTCTTTTCTTTTTTGCAAGAGGTTTTCTTCTATAATGAGGGATTATAATATTCCTTTTTGTCCTCAAGCATCAGTTTGGGCTCATGTATTTTTGGCATTTTGTTTTCTTAATTCAACCAATTGGTCAACTTCCTTGAAGAAAAGATATTTTGAATTCACCAAGAAATTGATAGAGGATATTGAGGATCCTGAATCTGAGGACATTGAGCGTAGGATAGATCAAATCAGCCAAAATAATTGCATATTTTTTTTAAAGAAAAAAGTAGGAAGGAGAAAGAGAGAATCATAACTTTTGTTTTATGAAGATTTTTCTAATGCATATAATGAGCTTCCAATGGATTTTTATCTTCCAAATTTTACATATATTGAGTTATTTCTAGAGCTATGTGAGCCTGAATCAATTCATTGGTTAGCCTCCTTGAAGGAGGAAAGTTTTGAGCATACCAAGAAATGGATGAAATCAATTGAAAATTCTGAATCTGAAAATGTACTTGATGATAAATCTAATTATACTAAAGATGTTGACTCTAAAGATGACATTGAATTAAATTCATATCAAGATAATGAGGATGGATCTTTAGAGGATAGTGTTCCTATTAAAATTGTTGATTCATCTTTCTATCAGCATGATAGTGCAGTTCACTTGTCTCAGTCTAAGGAAAACTTGTGCAAAGAACAAGAGGATAATTATGATGCAGAGGAAAGTTGTTGTGATGATTATTTTGAACATAATGACATGATCCATGAGCCTTTAATCCTTTCTAATTTTGAAGATCCTGAATCTAAAGTTACACATGAGGTTGTACCGAGAGATGATGATATTGAGAATGATGAAAAACAAAATGACAGAGAGGTATCTAGTGTGAATGCTCTCTCTTGTGATCATGAAAGTGATGATCCTTCTCAATATGTTGTAGAAGATGTTTACATGGTAAAAAATAAGATAATGATTTCATAAATTATGATGTTTCTTGTGACTACATATCAGAGGTGGATGTAAGTGATGATAGTGGTTCACTTCACAGTGAAAAAAGTTTTGATTTTTTTCTTATTAATATCTAAGATATTCAGAGCAGGATAGCTCTGAGTCCTTACACTAGAAACACATTGATTTTGACAAGGAATGTATATCAGGTGGACAAGATTTTGATATATGTATTTTTTTATTCCCCTTGTGCTTCTTTATCATTAGGCAACAACCAGATTGAATATGATATTTCAGATGGTGAAAGCATCAGTGCACTTTCAAATTCAAAGGATGAAGAGATTCTTGGTATAATGTTGAGTATTGATTGGAATAGTTGTGTGGATTATGAATCTTTCTCATATTCTAAGCCATTAATTGAACCATTGTACAATACTTTTTCATTTATTCAAGATATGCAAGTTTATGATGATTGTGTTGATGTGAGCTCTCCTTCCAACATATAGGATGATGGTTTGTATAAGGTTGATAATGAAAAAGTGAGTTTTTAAGGAACTCTGATATGGATATGCAAACCAGTGATAAGGTATAGGATGATAACTTTGTTGAAGAGAAGAGTAAGGATCATGACATGGATTTTTCATGTTTTGAAGTTGATAATGCTGAGTCTTGTTCTTATCCAAGTTTTGATATGTCTCCTCTTACATAAGGTAAAAATGATCCATAGGTGGTTCCTAATGTTTATGATGAGTTTGATCTATTGGAATAGTCCCAAGGATAACTGAGAGGGAGGGGGGGTAAATTAGTTATCAGTCAATTTAATTCTTTTCTCTTTCTTAAATGTAATTTGATATAATTTAAATGCACATTCAGATAACACAATAGAGTACTTAGCAATTTTGGTTACGGGGAAACCAAATAGGTAAAAACCCCAGTGGGAATTAGCACCCACAAATAACTGCACTAGTTTATAATGATCCCTATTAGAAGATCTTACAACCCTATTAGGAGTTGATCTTTACAATGCAATAAGTACAAAGACCTAGTTAAAGGTTGGACCTTGTTAGGAGTCTTTTATAGATAACCCTATTAAGGGTGAGGACTCACTGTTCAATAGCTCACTGGTAAGATGGCGAAGGCTACAACCTTTAGTACAATAGATATACACTATATCTAGTAAATGAACTATTTGAGTAGACCTGCTGTCTTGATCAGTTCCAATGAATTGTAATCAACTTCTATTTCTTCACATAGATCTTCAACTTATTCTTTCTGACTTTTTTCTCTTCTGTATATTTTCTTTTTCACTTGATTTTCTATATTTAACAAACATATCTGAACTATTATATGTATCTTCACCAAAGATAAGGTCATGACAGTATTTGGAAATAGTTCATCAACTTCCTTATTGGATCAACCAAGAATGCAATCAAGATTAAGACCGCGCAATACAAATTGAATAGATGCGATGCTTCACAAAGTTGGCTTCACCAAATTAACTCTAACATCAAGATTCTGTTGAAACATGTTTAGCACCTTTGGATAATTATCTTTAACTCATAACTAAACATGAATACAAATACGCATATCGTGAAGATAGGCGTAACTCAAGAGACACTATATTTACGTTGGCTCTTAATAGATAAACTCCAGAAACTGTAACTGCCATAACTAATTAATCATAACTCAATAGTAACTACATATCTGACTCAGCGTAAATTCACATAGCATCTAGAAAATGTATACACCATGTAAATAAACACACATAGCTCCAAAAATTTTTTACTAATAATTGCATATATGATACCTGTTGTATATTATATGTTGTCATCAATGACAAACATACAATCAATTATTTGCATAGAGGCAAATCTCCAACAATCTGCCCCTTTGACATTGATGGCAACATATGATATCATCAACTCAAAGTGTCTTTCTTCTTTTTATAATCTTCTCAATATCCTCATCAAAGGTTCCTCTTTACTATTGTTGCTTTGTATACTCCCCCAGAGTATATGCTCCCCCTTACTAATACTTCCCCCTTTGACATCAATGAAAAAGGGTGTTAAAAACCATTAAACATAGGTATTACTCCAGGAGTAGAGTAGTCAACCATTCATCAGTCACCAAGGACTGATGTCCTTGCTACAAGTTCTAATCAAACACAGGAAAGGGAATTACTCCCAACTTCTTCCTGAGATACTCAAAAGTATATTTTGATAGAGGTTTTGTAAAAATATCCGCTAGGTGTTCTTTGGTGCTCACATAATCTAACTTTACTTCTTTGTCTACAAATTTTTCTCTTAGGAAGTGGTATTTGATCTCAATGTGTTTTGTCTTTGCATGCATCACAGGGTTCTTTGACATATTGATAGTACTAGTGTTGTCATAGTGAATGACAATAGGATAATCAATCTAAATACCAAAGTCTTTAATCATCTACTTGATCCAAACCATTGTTGAAAAATTCAATGTTGATGCAACATACCCAGCTTCTGATATTGACTAATATATATAATTTTTCTTTTTACTTGTCCAAGTGACCAATCTATTTCCAAGAAATACTACTCCTCCTGATGTACTCTTTCTGTCATCAACACAACCTTCCCAATATGCATCTGTGTACACATGAAGTTGTATATTATCTAAGTTAGGATACCATAAACCATAGTCAATAGTTCATTTTAAGTATCTAAATATTCTCTTTATTTCCATTAGATGATTTTTATTGGGTTCAGTTACAAATATTCCAACAATGCCAACTGCATTAGAAATATCAGGTCTAGATTGAGTAAGATATATGAGTTTTCCAATCATATACTTATATAGGGTCTTTTCAACTACTATGGAATCATCATCTTTAGAAAGCTTGCTTCCTATTATCATGGGGGTGCTTACTAGTTTGCAATCTTCAATCTTGAAAGTCTTCAATATATCCTTCACATACTTAGACTGATTTATGAATATGCCTTTGTCTTTCTATTTTACATTCAATCCAAGAAAGTATTTGATAGGTCCAATCATGCTCATTTCAAATTCACTTTTTATTTCTTTGGCAAATTCTGCACTAAGTTTTTCATTACCTCCAAAGATAACATCATCTACAAAAATAGCAACGAGTAGTATTTATTCATCTGTCTCTCTTACAAATAAATTACAGCCTGCTACTCCTTTTCTGAGTCCTATCTTTGTTAAGTAACCATCAAGTCTCTCATACCACACTCTTGGGGCCTATTTAAGTCCATAAAGTCCTTTCTTTAGTCTGCATACCATGTCTAGTTTATTTGAAAGTTTGAATTCTTCAAGCTGCTCTATGTCGACTTCTTCCTTCAAGTCACCGTTCAGAAAAGCTGACTTGACATCCATTTGGTATACTTTAAAGTTCTTGAATGTTGCATAGGCCAAAAACAACTTGATAGCTTCAAGTATGCTCACAGGGGAAAATGTATCAGTGTAGTCTATTCCTTCTCTCTACACATATCCTTTACATACTAATCTTGATTTGTTCCTTACTACTGTGCCTTCTTCATTCATTTTGTTCCTGAATATCCACTTAGTTCCAATCAAGTTCTTGTCATGAGATCTAGGGACCAGTTCCCATGTTTCATTCTTGATTATTTGATATAATTCTTCTTTCATGACACTTTTCCAATCTAAATCTTTACACGCATCTTCAGCGCTTAAGGGTTCAATCTATGAAAGTAAGCATACCTCTTCATCAATGGTGGAGCCTTTTGTTCTAGATCTTTTCAAGAATTTTGCGCTCTGATCTCCAATGATATCTTCCTTAGAGTGGTATTTGGATGTGTATCTTTAATTCTTAGGAGTGATACTTTCATCTATAATCTATGATTCTTCTTCACTTGGTTCAGGATTGTTACATGAAACATCAATACAGTCAAATGTTTCTTCCATAAATGTGTCCTTATTGATGGGTCTGGGTTCATCTTCAATCATGGGAGAATAGTCATAATATCTTTCTTGAATCATAAACTTCTCATCAATATTCACATGAGTACTTTCAATGATCTTCTTTAATCTTAGATTAAAACATCTATAGGATTTGCTTTTAGTAGAGTAACCAAGAAAAATACCTTCATCACTTCTAGCATCAAACTTTCCAATGCTATCATCCCTCTTGATGTAACACTTTCTTCCAAAGATTCTAAAGTATTTTAAAGTGGGTACATTACCAAACCAAAGTTCATAAGGTGTCTTGTCTGCGCCTGGCCTCAATTATATTCTATTGATAGTGTAGACTGTTGTATTGACTGCATCTCTCCAGTAGGTATGGGAAACCTTTCCTTCAATCATGATAGTGTGCATTGTGTCAAGTATTATTGTGTTCCTTCTTTCTGCTATCCCATTCTATTGAGGGGTTCTGGGTGCACTTAACTATATTTTTATTCCATGTTCTTCATAGTAGTCATAAAAATGGTAAGAGGTGAATTCTCCTCCTCTATCAGATCTCAAACATTTTATCTTTAATCTAGATTCATTCTCAACCTTAGCTTTGAATACTTTGAACTTCTCAAAAGCTTCATATTTTTATTTTAAGAATGCAACCTACATCATCCTTGAGAAATCATCAACAAACAAAATAAAACACCTTTCTCTGTAGTATGAGCTTGTTTGAGTAGGTCCACATAGGTTTGTATGTATTAGATCTAATTTGTTTTTTGTAGAGTCTTGTTTACTCCTAAATGAGCTCCTACCATGCTTCCCCATCACACATTCCATGCACATGGTTTCAACTGGTGTTTCAATGCTAGGAAGGTCTCTTACTACCTTTACATTACTTATCTTGACTATGTTGTCAAAATTGATATGACAAAGTCTCTTGTGCCATAGCCAACTATCATCTACTTTTGCAACAAAACAACTTACTTCTGAGTTGAGTTGAAAACATTACCTTTGGTCTTTGAGCTTGATGTAATCATGTCTCCTTCTTTTTTGTTAATGATGCACTGGTTGTTTTTGAATTCCAACTGATATCCTTTATCAAGCAATTGTCCAACACTTAGCAAGTTATGATGTAAGACATCAACATAGAGAACATCATATGTCTTGTTCTTTCCATCTAAGGTGATAAAACCTCTCACTATGATAGGTTTGGGAGTGTATTCTCCAAATCTAACCATGCCACCTTTGAACTTGTCCAAATGTACAAATTTGTCTTTGTCTCCTATCATGTGGTGTGAGCATCCACTATCAATGATCTAGTTAGTTCTGATCTCAACTTTTGAAACTAATGCTAACTCCTATTCTTTTACTTCATCTTCTTTGTCCATTTCTTCAAGTATCTTCTCAATATCTTTAATGGAAACAAATCCAATTTCATCTTCTCCTGATTCATCATCAATTACACCATCCTCAACATGATAATACTCTATAGTGTACTTAGGTTTTAATTTGATCTGAACTTATTGACTCTTGTAGGGCACTTGGATGCAAAGTGACCAACTTTATTGCATGAAAAACATTTGAATGGTAGTTGTCCTTCATATTTCCCTTCACCTTTCCTTTCCTTCTTGGAAATCATAGCAATGATTTGTTCTATTTTTGTATCCACTTCTTCATTATTACTAGAGCTGCTTATAGATTTCTTGTTGTGGACTGTGGCTTTGAAGGTTGTCTCACTTTTAGGCTCTGTCTTCGGTCTAGATATCTCAAATGCAGATATTTTTCTAATTAAAGTCTCCCTCTTGAAGTATTTTGAAAATTGCATAGTCTCATCTAAGAAATTGATCTTTCTCTCATAATCTATTGTCAATCTGGTCATTAATTTGTCCATTATATCTTCTTCTGATATTTCTCCACCATTATTTCTTATACATGATACTACTTCATTAATCCTTTGATTGTAAGCTCTGATGTTTTCTTCAGGTAACATTTCTAAACTATTGTATCTTTTCTTCCATGTCTTTTTGCATGCATTCTTTGCTTGGATGTCTCCTTAAAACATATCTTCTAAGTATTTCCAAATAGATTATGCTTTATCTATCTTCTTAATCTCAGAGAATTCACTATTGGATAGGGCGTTGATTAGGGCTTCTTTGGCAATTGCATTATTAGTGAACACTTCCTTTTTTTTCATAGTAGATTCATCTACCGCAAGATATTTCAAGGTGGGAACTTCAATTTCTTGAGTGGCAATCTCATAGATCTCAAATCCAATGAACCAAAGATGTGTTATCATTTTGTTCTTCCAGTCAAGATAGTTATCTCCATCAAACTTAGGACTCTCTTTCCTGAAGTATGTCATCTGATCTACCTTAAGCTATTAGACTTTCTCTCCAAGGTACTTGGATCTGATACCAATTGTTGGAATAGTCCCAAGGATATCTAAGAGGGGGGGGGGTGAATCGGTTATTAGTCAATCTAATTCTTTTCTCTTTCTTAGATGTAATTTGATATAAAGTAAATACACATTCAGATAACACAATAGAGTAATCAACAATTTTGGTTACGGGGAAACCAAATAGGTAAAAAACTCGGTGGGAATTAGTACCCACAAATAAATAGACTAGTTTATAATGATCCTTGTTAGAAGATCTTACAACCTTGTTAGGAGTTGATCTTTACAATGCAAGAAGTACAGAGACCTGGTTAAAGGTCAGACCCTATTAGGAGTCTTTTATAGATAACCCTGTTAAGGGTGAGAACTCACTGTCCAATAGCTCACTGCTAAGATGATGAAGGCTACAACCTTCAGTACAAAAGATATACACTATATCTAGTAAATTAATTATTTGAGTAGACCTTCTATCTTGATCAGTTCCAATGAATTGCAATCAACTTCTATTTCTTCACATAGATCTTCAACTTATTCTTTCTGACTTTCTTCTCTTCTCTGTCTTTTCTTTTTCACTTCATTTTCTATGTTTAACGAACATATATGAACTACTATATGTATCTTCACCAAAGATAAGGTCATGATGGTATCTAGAAACACTTCATCAACTTCCTTTTCAGCTTATCTGAGCACGCAATCAAGATTAAGACCGTGCAACACAAACTAAATAGACGTGACGCTTCACAAAGTCGACTTCACCAAATTAACTCTACCATCAAGATTCTATTGAAACATGTTTAGCACCTTTGGATTATTATCTTTAACTCATAACTAAACATGAATACAAACAAACATATCCTGAAGATAGGCGCAACTCAAGAGACACTATATTTACATTGGCTCTTAACAGATAAACTCCAGAAACTATAACTGCCATAGTTGATTAATCATAACTCAACTGTAACTGCATATCTGACTTGGGGTGAATGCACATAGCATCTAGAACATGTATACACCATGGAAATAAACATGCATAGCTCCAAAACATGTGTACTGATAATTGCATATATGATACCTACTGTATATTATATGGTTTCATCAATGAAAAACATACAATCAATTATTTGCATAGAGGCAAATCTCCAACATGATCTTGAAGTTTCCCAACATGTTGTCTCATATCCTATGGAGAATGGGTTAGATCATGTGCCAATTTATGATTTTACTTAATATTTGAATGAAGTTCAATATGATAGTATTTCCTTTGATATGAAAAATACTGAAGAGAGTGATTTCAATAATGTTGACTCTGGCAATATTGCAGGATATGAGTGTCTTTCTCAGCTGGATAATGATTCTCCAAGATGTGGCATTGTGATAGAAAATGATGATTATTGCATTTATTTTAGTGTCTTTTTACCTGATGAATACAACATCCATATGCTACATGTTTTAAACTTTCAAGATTTGTCTGATTTTCATTTGGTATCAACTAATGGATATGCTGATATTTTTATATTTGGTGAGCTTATATAAAGTGGCAGTAGTTCTGATCAGAAATATGAAAGTACTTTTTTCAGCTTGCTTCTAATGTAGGGATAAAATTTTTTTTTTTATGACAGAGGCAAGCTGGATCATAATTTTGATGATGGCTTCAAGTCATCATGCATGGTTCAATTCCTTCAAATTAGTGAATAAGTAGTAGAGGTGAAGATCTTTTCTATTTGTGAGTTTGTACATATTTCCTTCTGTTCATTTTGGTTGTTGTTGTAGGTTATTTTTTCTTTCTTGTAGGTGGTCATCTTGTCCCAACGTTCTAGAATCTAGCATTGAGCTTTTGTTCAACCTTCCCCATTCAGAGCCACTATTAGCACTATCCAAAATTCTTCATGGTTCTAATACTTTTCAATAAGTTTTTTCCCTGATCCTCAAGCCCTAATGCTTTGTTCCTAAACCCTTAGTTCAAATTCATGAAAAATCCTAAAACCCTAAGTCTTTGTGGCACATTATATTTATTGGTTACCTTTTTTCAAGCCACTTAAGTCTTATTTATCCATGTGCCACTTTATCTTTTATTTCTTGTATCCTAATCTCGCAATCAGAATTAAATATTACTTATGGTCTAGAGACTTGGTGAGGAAAGTTTATCTCTTAATCTCAAAATGGCTTGAATATGCTCTTTTCATTCAGCGATCTAGTGAAGGCATGTCTTCATTTATTGGCAGGTCCATTCTTTCCTTGATCTCCTGATCTATTAATATTTGGTAGTTAGTTCTTAACATCTAGAGATATGGCAACGAAGGTATGACTTGAATTCTTGTTGTTATCTCCTAGTCTCGTAATGTTTTGGTTAAATCTCAAAAAATCTAGAGAGTTGGAAAAGGCCTTTAATGTTGATTAGATCGGGTGGCTATAGCTAGATCTCATGAGTTAATTCTAGTCAAGTTAAATATTAGGAGACTCAGAGATTTCCTCTTATCTTTGAGTCTTGAGATCAACCTGAGTCAAGTCAAGTTTTATGGAGATCACGCACTCGTTGTTGATCAAGACTGAGATCTAGGATTATCATTGAATCGCTAGATAAGTCAAAGTTAAGCTAGTGGATTTAGGAATTTAGAGATACAAGGATAAGAATTAATGAGATGTAGACATGTGTCCAAAGGATTCATGACATCAGTGGTTATCACCCAATCTCAAAATAAACCGTAGGTTAGTCCAGGCATTTAGTGACTCAAAAATAGTGTTTTCATTGAATCTCAGAGTGGGACTATGGTTAAGAAAAGATAAGCTAATGTGAAGTTTAGTTATTTTGATTAGATTACCAATATTTTTCCTCAAAGGCGAGATGATCTGATTGTGTTGCATTAAGGCAATGCGCCTTCTTGACATGTAGTTGTGCTGAGGTCACCTATTCTAGGTTTTCAAAGGAGGTTAAAGATAGATAATTTTGAGAAGATCTAATGGATGATATTTTTCCTTAATGCCAGAGATGAAGTATCTTTACTGCTCAATACATTGCGCCTACGTGATGCGTATCCAGGCTAGTCAATGTAGGTCAGAAAGGAATAGGGATTTCTCAGGGCCACTAGTATTTTTCCATGTGGAGGTCAGTGGGACCAATGGTTTTGAGGTAAGGAGAAGGTAAAGGTAGTGCATATGTAAGTGGATCATACGGTTGACATGATGCCTCAAAGGGGAAGATGCTTGAAAGATAATGTATGAGGCATCATGCCTACCTACAATGTTGCAAGTTAGATCTTAGTCAGGGTTAAAGACAAAGATAAAGGTAAGGACAGTTTATGTGGATCAGATGAACAATTTTTTTCCTTAATACATAGAAGAACAAGAAATAATGATAAAGGAATTGTGACGAGGTGACACCTATCAGGATCAAATATTTGTAGTGCCCGGGTAACTTTAAGAAGACCTATGAATTGGTTTTAAAGTTGAGAAAAGTCTTGATCTTGACCGTTGATGCCATATTCCATGTCACTTATAGCCTTTGTAACCAAATTTCAAATATTTAAATATTTTCTCACAGGTTTTCATGGCGGTGGACTAAGATTTTTGTTCCTGGTCATAAATGTGTCAATTTGATTCTCTAGGTTGTCTTTGCACAGTTGTAGAATAGTGTTTGGAAAAGGATTGCACATCTCAGAATGTTTTTATGTTCAAAATTGATAGTTAGGGTTTTTTATCAGATTGATACACCTTATAGCGGCACTTGGTCTCCCCTACATTTATGTTGAGTTTCTCTCCGCATCATGGCTCTTGAGAAATTAGACTTCATGGTACTCTTCTTCACTTCCCGAGATGTTGGCTACAGATTTGATCAGATTGCACAGATTGGAGTGAAGATAGGGTTTTGACTTGATGATAGGGTAGCTGAATGAATTGAATGCATTTATTGTTGTAAACCCTAACCCTAAATGATCTAAATATTTTTGTATCCTTGGTTCCTATAAAGGGATTTACAAGATCATTTAGTAAGTTCTAGAGAATTGGGAAAGTAGAGAACATTAGGTTTCTTACTTGTTTCCATTCTTGGATATAGCAGATGTTTTGAGACTATATTATGACAAAGTAGAAATTTCTTATAATCTTTTGCATGTTATTGTATTGCATGTTTCATTAGTCATATTGTTGTAGAAGTTTTTTTTCATCATACTTAATATAATTTTTCTCATATTTTAAGTTTCTCCTTTGTGTTATCTTCTAATTTTTTAGTTTTCTAACTTATTGCATAATATTTTCTTATGTATATATTGTATTCCACAAGGCTTTGATCTAAGATAAAATTAAAATGCTTTGGATATACCATAGTCTCATTTGATTATCTACATAATGATACTATTAGCAGTGTGTGGTCTGGGATATTTATGTTTATGGTTACAAGTCTTTGACCCTTAGGTTGGTTTCATTTTTTAGTATTTGTATTGAGGAGTTTCCCAATGGATAAGACACTGATCAATAACTAGTATATTTTTTTGAGACATATGTCTGATAGGTTTGGCTATATTCTACCCTATTAAAACATCAAAACCATCTCATTTCCTTTTATGTTTTGTGGTTGTTGGTTTTTTTGCTATATGGTAATGGAGATTCAACAAATGTCTGGTTAACATTTAGTACTTTCTTATCATTATCTATTGTAAGAATCCAAAATTATAAGGAGTTGTAAAGAGTTAAGTATTTATCTAGAATAGATGTACCCACCTTGGTTTTGCAGAGCCAGAAGTGCAGAGGGAAATCTTGTCCCTATGGTTGGTCTAGTTACCTTGCAGAGTTTTCATACTTGGAGCTAACTACTTCGAACATCAATCTCAAGGTATATTGGTGGCTTCTCAAAGCATAAAAATTTTAAACACCAATAGGGGTCTTGATGATTGTTCTTGGCTGCTTGGTGATTTTCACCAACTAGTCTCTGTGCTTAGTACTCTTTCACACTGAGTTAGTTTTAGATGTTGGATCTTTTGGCTGATGTATGCATTTAATTTCTATAGCATAATTAATGTCAGGGTCTCTCGTTGGGATGCATGTGGACCTAAATCTAGGTCTTTACTATTTCCTATGTTGGATCTTTAGGCTCTTTGATGATAACCTCTTTTGTGGTCTCTTATATATATTTTGTTTCTATTCTTAGATTTGAGGGGAGTTCTTAAGTAAAAAAATATAGAAGATTTGGATCGCAGGTCTGTGACCTCACATGTATGAAGATTCTTCTATAAATATCTAAATGTATATGGCCAAAACTAGGATATCTATTATAACCCTAATTATCCCCTAATCTGATTGGATTGATTGATTCTTGAGCCTGTGTGCTAGGGGATGTTGTATATAAGTGTTTTTAGGAGCTTTTGTAGCTAGTTTTACCGAGATTTTGCAAGAATTTTTGTGGCATTCTCTCTACCCCTAGGTTTTCATGTGTTTGTAATTTCTCATTGAGGTCTAGATTATGCAAAGACTCTTTGTGAAATATTATTTTTCCCTTGGTTTTTCTTGTTTATATTTCTCTTATTTGAAGCATAATATAGTGGCTAATATTAGAGAAATCTTGGAGTTCTTGAGCCCTCTTTCTTTCTGTATCTCTGTGCACTATTGTGGATGATTTATTTAGATGATCTTGTTGATTTTGTTCATCCCCTATCATTTTGTCTCATTTTTGTGCCTATTTTCTGGAGTTAATGTTTTTTGCAGGTCATAGTCCATGTCTATTTATTGAATAAGCTATTCTTTGTGAAATCTTTTCTTTCCGTAAATAGTCTCTTTTCATCCCAGACCTCTCTATGAAACACTTTTGCAAGCCTATTTGGGAAGTTGTTCTTGTTTTGATTTAGAGATTTCATGCTAATACTTATTCATTTTGTTTTAGTTTATTTCACTTTCGGTGTATCACCTTGTAGGTTAAGTTTTTATTTTAGTCTTTCAGTTCTCCTTCTATCCCTTTCCTCCCAAATTTACTTTTCAAGTTTAAAGAGAAAAATAGGTGATTATCCAAGAGGAACCGACCTAGAATCTAGAGGTTTCACTTTAGTTAGCAAAGTTCTGATATCCTTGAAGTGATTCCCATGTTATACAAAATCATTAGGCTTACAAGTTTAATAGGGTGAAAATTTGGTGTATAACAGTTCTGGCATGCCTAGTGGGACTATAAAAGAAGTTTATCTTTCAAAAACAATGTTATCTCTGATATGCTGATTACATAGTACTGACCTAGAGTGGTTCTCTTTAAGGCATATCTGGTGACTCCATTTGTGTTAAGAACAAGAAGATCTAGTCCCATTAAAGTTTATGAGAAGGATATAAACAAGGAGTTCAAAGCCTTTTGCATTTTTGCAGCTGCCTCCAACAAGAATGAAAGGGAGATCATCTCAAAGTAAATCCCCTACAAGGAGAGTGCAGTCTACACCCCCTATTTCAGAGGAGATACCCTTTCTTTTCCATTCAAGAAGGAGAGGAAGGTCATTAAGAAAATAGTTACTGGAGGATTCAAATTCACTCCCTAGTTCAAATACAACCAATACAATTTCTATTCAGCAAAGCACAGTCCCTATAATGGCAAGACAATTTGCATTTGTACCCTTCAATCAAGGGAGTCCATTGAAGTTTTCTCAACATCATGATGTAACTCTAGGAGCACTAAAAAGTTTGCCTAATTTCATATGTGAAAGCCATACAACATCTTGTGAACACGTCAGAGATGTAGCTACCTTTCGTAATATACACCATGTCACTAAGGAAGATGTGGCTACCAAGTTTTTAGTAGCCTCTTTTAAAGGTAAAGCCTTGAATGCTTTATAACTTTAGTCATTGGTTCCATTGACTCATGGGATAGACTTGGAGACTCTCTCCATAAATATTTTAAAGACAAGTCTAATCATTTGTCCCTAGTAGAGAAACTCCCTACTATAAAAAGATCCGCTTAGGAATAGATGACATATTTTTGAAGACATGGAATAGGATTCCTAATTTCATAAGGCCTTCAGCAGATTATACTTTTCTATATTTTTGGAAAATTTTAAATAGTGATATATCTGTCATGATCTAGTCTTTGGGAGGTACCTCATTTCCCCAGGATTTCTATATAGTTGTTAAAGTAGAAAATTTTCTAACTCAAGCTAGTAAGATAATCCCAAGGCCACCCATGCCTCTTTGCCCTAATATTTAGCCCAACATGCCTATACATATTCCTCCATTCACCCCAATATCTACTTTCATAGCACCCCAAGCTAATTTAGGCAATGAGGAGTCAAGAGGAAGCTCTTCCCAAGAATTAAAATAAATTAAGATCTTGTTGCAAACTTTTGGTAATGAATTGATCAATATCAAGGGGCTAAGCCACCTATCCAACAACAAAATCAAGGTCCTAACTAGTAGTATCAAGCTCAAGGACAATCCTATCAAAAAAATAGACCACCATATCATGGAAATTATCAAGGTCAAAGGTAGAATTTAAATAATAATCCATTTAAACCTTACAACCCCTCACCTCCCAACTCTACAAATCTAGTCAGAGATATGGTTCCAATTCAAAGCAATCTTGCATCAGAGAATGAATGGTGATTCCCTTGCAATCAACAACATAATCAGGATACATGCCTGAATAGATTGGTGAATCAAGTAATCATGGCACAAAATTCCTCAAACACCCAATTAGAGGCATCTTCTAGTGGATCAATACCCAACAAGATACACAATCCAATGAGACCACTCTCTTTAATTGGCAAGAGGAAGATTTTAATGGAGTAAATGGTGAATCTTCAAATGCAGCCAACACTTGGTCCAAGAGAAGAGCCCAAGACATGGAGCAAGTAGAGAATGGAGGAAAAGCTACTACATCTACAAGATAATCACATACACCCACTATTGACATACTCCAAAGACCTCTTTTCATGCTAGTCAAGGAAAGTCAATCTACCGAGGTTGAGCCTACAATGGTGAAAGAACACCAAAAATTCCATGCAGCAATACCATTCAATATTATGGATAATATAAAGAAAATGAGTGTGAATATGATCATGTGGTATTCCTTGGCCATTCTAGGGAAACCTAAAATCTTGAAGAAGGCTATGGGTGAAGAGGTAATCCCTCAAAAACCCACAAATGATGTAGCTAGGCCCCTGTTGGTCAACATTGATCAAGAGAAGAAAATTCCAAGAAGCAACACCAAAGTAGATTCCATTCAAGGTAGGAACTCAAAACCACCTCCCTTTTATGTATCATTAATTATTGGAGATTTTCTAGTAGATAATTGTATGGTAGACAGTGGGGCTACTAGTTCATTCATGCCAAAGAAGGTAGCTAGCCAATTAGGACTCAAGTATGAACCATTCCAAAAGAAGGTAACACAAATTGATGGTTCATTAGTGAACACAATAGGTCTGGCCAAGGATATAAGCTTGATCCTTTATGCAAGCCCTAATTTCTCTATCATCCTTGATATCTACATCATAGATTTCCCTACTCTTTTGTCCTTGTTCTGTCAAGGGAGTTCACAACTAAGATAGGGGGATACCTTTCTTTTGAATGGTCTCATATTATTTTCCATACTAGATATGGAACCAATGTCACTGTCAAATCTGAATTATTAGCAACACATCATGTAGAACCTTTTGTCTCTAATGCATTCAATGCAAGTTGTCTTTCAATTGATAATAATGATTTTCCAATCATTAAGGAGACAAATACTCAGATATAGAACATTCTGGATATCTATCTAGATGCGTGGGGATCATAAAGGACTTTAGAAGCTTAGACTAATGTTATTTGGGATGCTATTTTGGGGAACTATATGATCCAAGAGGATGGTTTCTCAATGCCTAGTCTCTTTAAGGAAACCATTGAAACAACAAAAGAACAAAGAAATGAAGTTTGGGAATTATTCTTTGATGATGCTAGAAGAAGACATGGATTAGGTGGTGGTGCAATTTTAGTCTCTCCAAAAGGTGAGAAATATTATACAACTTTTAGATTCAGTTTTTCTTGAACAAGCAATACTATTGAATATGAGAGTTTGGTGAATGGACTGGATTATGCTAGAAAGAGAGGTATAATCCTTAAAGGTACATGGTGATAGTGAATTGGTTGTCAGCCAAGTGAAAGGGATGAGTGCTACCAAAAATGATACTATTAAGGCCTACAAACATAGGTTTTGGGATGCAATAGAAGATTTCTCAATATCTTTTCCATCCCTAGGAAGTTAAATCAGAATGTAGATAGGTTAGCTACTGTGGGATCCCAATTTGATATTCCTAAAAACATTATAGTAGGAAGGGATCAATAGCACATGAAGAATTTTTTCAGGCCTTCCATCCTTGATAAATATTTTAATTGGCAAGTGTTTGAAAATGATGAACAAATTCTGCAATTCCTATTTGAAGAGGATATTTTCTCAGAGCACAATCAAGATAGGTTGGTGCAGAATTATGATGGCCAAGTGGTGAAACTTTAATCTAATAAGTTTCTTAGGGTCCTCTTAACCTTAGAGTCAATCTTCAATAAAGATGAACAAGCCAAAATGAATAAGACTAGCATGGTAGTTCAACAAGAGAATTACACTGATTTAGACCTTGAACCAGGTAAAAGCTTAAAGTTTGGAAAGGTAAGCACTAATTCAGAAAAATAGGCTTACATCCAATTGTTTCAAGAATTGAGTGATGTTTTTTCTTGGCAGTATGAAGATCTCAAAGGGTTTGACCCAAAACTTGGTCAACACACTATAGAGCTAGAACCTAATGCTAAACTAGTTAGGAAAAAGCAAAGGCCTATCAATCCTAAACTAGAGCCACTCATGCATAAGGAATTTCTTAAGATAATGGAGAGTGGTATCATATAACCCATTAAACATACTAGTTGGGTATCCAATCTTGTTCCTGTTAGAAAAAATAATGGGGAACTAAGATTATGTGTTGACTTTAGGGACCTTAATAGGGCATCCCTGAAAGATCGCCACCCATTACCATCCATGGAGAAGATTCTGCATTGTGTCTCTGGATCTGAACATTTTTCATTGCTAGATGGCTACTCAGAGTACAATCAGATCCTAGTTAATAAAGAGAATCAATTCAAGACTGCATTTATAACCAAATGGGGAACCATGACTTATCAAAAGATGCCTTTTGGTTTGTCAAATGTAGGTGCTACTTTTCAAAAGGCTATGGATATGGATTTCAAGAGCCTCATGTACAAGTTTGTGCTAGTCTACCTTTATGACATCACTATCTATTCTAAACATGCAGCATATCATATCAAACACCTGAGGAAAATATTTGAAATATGTAGGGAGTTTTGGATATCCCTCAATCCCAAGAAGTGTGTATTTGCGGTACATGAAGGGAAGGTATTGGGATATATTGTGTCCAAGAAAGGTATCATAGTAGACCTTGAGAGGATTTTAGACTTTGTAGAGCTTCCCTTACCACATGAAAAGAGGATCCTATAATCCTTCAATGGTAGGATTAATTTTGTTGAGTATTTCTTGCCTAATATTGTAGATCTTTTGAAGCCTTTGACAACTATGTTAAAGAAAAATGCAGTTTTGGTTGGAGAAAAGAATGAAAAAGTAGTTTTCAAGCCATTAAAGAGGATTTGACAGAAGCTCCTATCTTACTAAATCCTGATTTTAGCAAAGGCTTAATTATTTATGCCTATGGAGGCTCTGATGCTATCTCTAGAATATTGACTCAGCAAAACTCTGAGATATTGGAGCATCCTATTACTTTCTTTGGCAAAGTCTTGGAAGAGTATGAACAAAGGTACTCTTTTGTAGAAAAGTATGTACTTCAAACATTTATTAACCTATAGTAAGGTACATTTAAGGGTCACTCATCCAAGTGTCAAAGAGTTCCTACTTAGTAAGGACTTGAATGAAAAAAGAGCTAGTTGGATAACCAGAGTTATGGAGTATGATATAGACATTCAATTTACCAAGCTGGATAGGCAAAGGGGTCTTTGTGAATAATTGACAAAGGATGAAACTCCAAAAGGTCAAGAAAAATTGAATTCATCCTTAGTTGTGCATTCCATAGAGGATCAGGACAAGGTATCAGGTTGGTTGCCAAACATGGTCCATTTTTTGAAGATAGGTGAGTGCCCTATAAACTTAGATTCAGCAAAGAGGAGGTTCTATAGATTGCAATCTATTCCTTTTGTGCTGATTAATAAGGTCCTTTTTAGAAAGGATCATAATGGTGTTCTCCTTAGATTCATTGATTTAGAGCAAGTAGAAGATGTCTTACATAAATTCCATGATGGACCTTTCGGAGGTCATTTGTCTCCTAGGACTACTGCTTTCAAGATTATGAGGGATATATATTACTATCCATCCATATTTAAGGAAAGTCATGATCATGTGAGAAAATGCATGAAAAATGCTATGTTTGCAGGCAAAGAGAGGCTTTCAGCTCTACCCCTCCAACCAATCAGGACAGACCAACCTTTTGTGAAATGGGGAATTGACTTCATAGGCCTAATTAACCCCCCATCTAGTATAGGCCACAAATGGATAATCACTACAACTGATTATTTCACTCCATGGACTGAGGCCATTGCATTAAAGGAAGCTAATGAAATTTCTCTCCTGAACTTTTATGATGATATCATACATAGGTTTAGCCTTCCTGATTAAATAATATCTGATAATGTACTTGCCTTCATAGGTTTGAGATTCATTGAATGGGAAAGTAGGCATGGTATTTACCTCAACACTAGTTCCAATTATTACCCCCAAGGTAATGGTTTAGTAGATTCCACTAATAATAATTTGATCGGGATAATCAATAGGACTTTGCAAGAGAATCAAAGAGATTGGCATTTAAAACTAAAGTATTCCCTTTGGTTAGACAAGATCACTCCACAAATATCATTGGGAACTCTCCATATATGCTAGTCTATGGTAAAGAATCTAAATTGACCATCTCAACTGAATTAGCAGCTCTGGACCTTGCTACTCAAATTTTCCTCTTTGAAGAAGGAGACCCTTTGCAGGTACGATATGCTTAGCTCATGGAGTTGGAAGAGAAGGGGACAAGGCTATGCAAACCATGGATTTTCAATAGATGCAAACTAAGAAAAGATTTGACAAGAGAGCCAAATCAAGGAATTTCAATATTGGGGATATAGTCCTCAAGTGGGATGAATTCAAGTCCAGGCCTAGCATGCATAAAAAGTTTGACTCATTTTGGGGAAGCTCATTTGTGATCATAGAATGCAAAGGGCCTAATTCTTTTCAGCTCTTAACTCTTGAAGGAGAAAGCTTTCCCATTTCAATTAATGGATTTCATCTTAAGACTTGTTTTGAGGTTTGTCCTACCTTGTAATTAATTTTTGTTGCTTTCTATTTTTCTTTTAGGTTAGTTTTTCCTGCTTTCCTCAAAGTGCTTGTCCAAAGTTAGCTTGTTTCTTCTTGTATATAGTTTTTTCCTGCTTTGGTTTGTTGTTTCCTCCTCCCAATTTTAGTCCTACTTCTTCCTAGAAGTCTCTTTTACACTTAATGTAGACTCATTACCCAATGGAATGTCATAAGGCCATTGGTTTTTCATATGTCTAGCGGGTTGACATCTAACAAAAATCACCAAAAATGTTACCCAAATTTCCCATTCTATCCAATTTTGGCTACAAGTGGAGAAAATGAGGCTCCCACAAGGGTAGAGCCTAGCTTGTAAGGTTTTCTATTCCTAGTCTGTGTCTTGGTCTCTGCATGTTTTTAGGTCTGTTTTTAACCCTTGTTCATGTCTTGTTAAACCCTAAGTGCAAAAAACCCTATGGAAAACCCTTAAACCCTAGGTCCTTAGTGGCTATTCTATTTCATCATTACCTTTTTGGTCACTTAAGTTCCAATTCTTTACATTTTCTAAGTTGTCCGCTGGTGGGGCCAAGTTCTTTTTCTTAAGCAGCTTACCTTTTCCTAAGGTTTATTTCCTAAGTCCCGATACTTTATTTACCCCTGTGGTAGTAGATTCCTTTTCAATTGGACGGTCATTGTAAAGCCTTAATCACCCAGATTAAACTAAAGATTATTCAAGGCATTTCACCTCTATGCCATGTGGAGAGTGGGGTCACCTTTCTGCAAGGTCTCTGGCTAGTTTAACTGTGATCATGTTCTTTTTTATCAAATGGTCTGTGCATTACCTCAAAGAAGAGATGATAGGCAGTTAGTGATTAGGGCAATGCATCGTTGTGATGCATGGTAGGTTGTTAGAACTTGGGCCCATCAAGTGGCAGATTAAAGGTTTGAGGCATTGTGCCTGCATGAGACATGTTCTTTCTGATCAAGTGGGGCCTATAGTTTTCTAGGTGGGTAAAGAGTTAAACTATAGTCAAGTTTTAAATGATCTGATGGTTGGCACTTTCCCTCAAAGGTGAAGATGAGTATTTCTAATGTTCAATCCATTACGTCGGGTCGATGCATGGTAGGTTGTCAGAACCAGGGTCTGTTAGCAGCTAGTTAACATTTGAGCAAGTTTATCTTCATCGAGTGGTGGGCATAAAGGCTTAAAGAAAAGATGCACGATAGATATTCTTTGAGGCATTGTGACATTGTGCCATGTGTCCATGGTAGGGCCAAGTTGAGGTTAGAAAGGTTAAGATAATCTTTGAGAAAGTCATATTTGATCGTGTGGATAGCGCTTCGTCTTACGGTAACACTACAACATTTGGGGTCAAATTTTGATGCCAATTCGCGTTGGCGCTACCATTTGTGTGTGATTTTTTTATTTTTTTTTCCAAGTGCCCCCAATGTTTTCCTAATAGTGATGTAATTGTGACACTCTCTTGATTATAAACAAAAATAAAAATAAAAGGAAAGGCTCATTTGTGATCGAGCTGTGCATGCGAGCGGAAGAGGGCCCTAATGATGAGCTTGGTTTTTCCCAGTAACACAGCCACTCAGCTACTTTTTGAGGATATGTCACCCATGATTTAGAGGACACCATACTTCTTACCTTCATTTCTTATTCACAAGTTTGAGGACACGTCCTATTTTACAATTTTTGATTGCCAACTTTTACTATATCTGAGGTTTGTTAACCATTTTACCGCTAAGATTGTTTGCGTACCATTTATACATTGACGACTATTCAAACTGTATTTTTCAATTTGAATAACCTCATACACATTTTTGTTGATCTTGGTAATAGGTTTTTCATATTTTGAAGGTGAGAAACTAGTTCTTGGCTTCATCGCAAGGTGAGTAAAAATCTCCAACACCCATCTACTATGAATTCTAGTTCTTCTTTAGTTGTTTTTTAATTTATCATTTTCTTTAGCTTGATATGGAAAATGACCAAATCTTAAATCTTTGCGGTTGCTGGACATTTTCATTTATCAGTTTTCCATAGGATTAAGAATTGAGATCTCTATGGTTGTTGAATGTAACCTGTTAGCACTGTATCAAAAAAATTTTGAATCCCTTGGTCTTGTCAGTTTCCCGGGCTTATTTGATTTTAAATCCTGTGCTTTACCGCCAAAAAATGAGTCAAGTCACTTTTTGAAATATATTTCATC